>JANAVB010010799.1:14961739-15061220 GCA_029216955.1 Iris pallida
AGGTACATTTAAACTGTTAGTCATAGGTATTTACAGACGTTATATACAGCGTTCTACCGCCGATTCTGCGGCGTAGGCTGGACGTACCCACGTGCTCGTGCCCCTCATAAGGGTGCGGGTCGTGACATATATCATTTGCTCAAAATATATATATGGCTAAATTGTACTTTGATACCCTCAACTATTCCGCTTTTTCAAGTTGATACCATAAACTTTTTTGCTCAACAATTTAATACCTCAACTATTATTTTTTTTCAACTTGATACCTAAATTTTTAAAAATTTTCAAAATGTCCTTATCCCTTCCCTCTCCCCCTCCCCCACTCCGGCGACCACCTCCCTCCCTTCCTCTCCGGCGACCACCTCTCCCCCCCTCCCGCGGCGGCGACCCCCCCTCCCTCTCCGGCGATGGTATGGAGTCGGGAAAGGAGGGCAGCAGGAGAGGGAGGGGAGAGAGCGGGAGAGGGGGTGCGGGTGGCCGGAGGGTGGAGGGGAGCGGGGGGGGAGGGGGGGCGGAGGGGGAGGGTGCAGGCGGGGCGGGAGGGGGGGGGAGGGGCGGAGGGGAGAGGGGCGGGGGCGGGGGTGGTGGCCGGAAGGGGGGGCTGGAGGAGGGGAGGAGTAGGGGTTGAGTGGTAGTTTTAATTTTTCGGTAAGAACATTATTGTCTAAAAAAAATTTAGGGTATCAAGTTGAAAAAAAAATAGTTGAGGTATCAACTTGAAAAAGCGTAATAGTTGAGGGTATCAAAGTACAATTAAGCCTATATATATATGCCAATGACCTTTAGCTCAAGTGGTTAGAGTGAGACATATCTTTTCCAGAGGTTGCGAGTTCGAGCAACGAGAAAACACATTTAATTTCATGTGGAAAAATTAATGTGAAGATAACTAGAGTGCAGACCGGTTGTAGGTATATTGCGATACCTAACTCCATTAGGTAAACCATCGGGACCCAATCTAACTCTTTACTTATTATACATATACAGTATGCATAATTTTTTATTTTTTAAATAAACCGGCCAATTCGGGCCCGACTCGAATCCAGTCCGGTTAAACTCGACATTTTTTTCCAGCAAGTCGGTTTCGAGTATATAAAAAACCCCGACCCTGCTCGGAGTGGACTTCCTGGCGGGGCTAGTCCGACCCGGTTCATGCTCGGTCAAACTTGAACAAAATTAATCCTGAGTCGGCCTGACCCGATCTATCATATACTTTGAGGTCTTGCCCCTATTAGGCACCTTGAGGTCTAGTTATTATTGGTGCAGGGTTTCGATGATTCAGCATGATCGATTACATTTCAGGCAAAAGCAAAAACATAAAAAGAAAAAGATAAGCTCCTTTAGTTCCCTAGTGCCTTTAGCAACGTTTGTTTCGCGGAATTGGATGCTTGGGAAAGAAAAGTTTTTTTTTTCCTTATGTTTGGATGCAAAAGGAAATGATAAGGAAAGGACTTTGATTTCTAAGAGAAGGAAAAATAGAAGAAAAGTAGTTCCACCCACCAATCCAAGGATTTATTTTCTTTCTTTAAAGATTTACTTTCTCTCCCAAATTTTTTAGTTTTTCCTAACGTCGGAAAGAAAATTAATTGACATTGTAAATAAAGTATCATATAATCAATTTATTTTACTTTTCTTTCCTTTCCGCAGACCAAACGAGGCCTGTAGTTTGGTTTGAATGATAATTAAAGGGCTTGGACATGGTTCTTAATGACATGTTGTTTAACAATTTCAGATATAAATCAATGCTGGAACTACCAAATTTTTTTTACCAATCTTTTAATGAATTAAGATTGTCAATATTTTAGCAATTTTATGCACATACATGACTAACAAAATTTTGACGGTCGACTTTTTTATATCATGAATACCAAAATATTGGTAATCCTAAGCATAATAGAGACCTCAATTTTTTTTAAATTCTCTAATAAATTAGAACTACCAAAATTTTAACAGTCTTTTATCGTACCAAATGAGACTGTTTCAAGTCTAAATCTTCGAAAATTCATTAATGAAACTTCATAAATGGTCACAAGTGAGACTCTGTACAACAAAACTATACAATAACATGGATTAAATTTTAGAGATTTGGAAAGCAAAAGGAAGAAGCAAAAAAAAAAAAAAAACTCGACTAAAATCTGACTCGGAGTCGACTCAAGCCCAACTATACCCATATCTCACTTGAATCCAAACTCAAAGAACCGACCCAGCCCCCAACAATTACTTTCCAACTCGGCTCAACACAAGCCTAACCTAACTTGACTAAAACTATACACAAATTTGACACGACCAAAATTCGACACATCAATTTGATCCAAACTCTGACTCGATTAGATTATTATAATATTAACTTGATAAGATGGGCAACTTATAGAATATTCTCATTCCTATCAATCTATTTATAATTCCAAACACAAGATTTCTATATTCCCAGTGATATTGTGTCATACCAAACGCACTAAAACTAATTACCCAAAAGATTGATGCCTGAAAATATTATTTTAAGGAATATGAAATTTCTGAAAAAAATGACAATCTACATACTAAACTACCCCTTAATTGAACATGTTTGGTATTGTGCAAGTGAGTTGAAAGTGGATTAAAACTGTCACTTTTGTTGCATAAACAACATAGAAAATGAAATTTCAACGTTCGAATGGACATTAAATTTGTATTGATAGATCCAGAGGTTTTGCTGTAAGGAGTTGCCACGGTCTTACATGTGAGAATTTTTCTATCCAAAGTCTCGTCTTCTCTAATCACCGCCTCCTCCCGTCATTTTCCAACAGTAGTGAGCTTTTTCCTTAAGAAAAATGGTACTTTTCATAAATCTTTTGAATTATTAGAATTTTTTCTTGAAATCTTAGATCTGTAAAAAATTGTCAAAAAACATTAGAAGTCCTCTTCTTGTTGGAAAAAATATTTATAGATCTTCTGATTTTTTTTGAAAATTAATTTACTTGAGGAGCAGTTTTTTTTTAAAACATTACAAGTCTTGTTGGGAAAAGAAATCTATATAGATCTTTTAAATTTTTTTGAAAATTAGTTTACTTGAGGGTTTTTTATTTTTTTTTTGTATATACCATAATTTGTTGGAAAAATAAACATTACAAGTCTCCTTTTTTTTATAAGTTTCAAGAGTGTTATATCAAAATTTGAGTGGTAACAATACACCATTTGAAATGGTGATCACATCACTTCCCGTGGAGTGGCATCCTAACATTGGAAGTCCTCAAATTAAATATTTACATACAATTTCATATTACCATCCAAACAAATAACATATGAAACTCCTCACTTCCAAGAAACAAAATGTCATGTATCCAAATATGTGTTGAAAAATTATGTATCCAAACATATTTTGAAACTCCTCACTTCCGAGGGACAAAAAGTGGCACATGGTACAAGTGTAATGGTACAAGCGTAATGCATTACAACACGTTGAAAATATCACTTTCATACTTTCTATAAATTACAAATATTCAAACATGTTGAGAGTATCACTTTCACTTTCATACATACTTTCAAGGCCTTCAATGTAACATACGGTTAACGTTGAAAGGTTAGGTGCAAATTTTCGAAAGTTCACCGTAACAATTTGCTATAAAAATATTTTAAAGACAACAATATAAAGAAACATAAATTTTCAAGATATTCAAGAGCAAACTTAGCATTTTATTAATAGACTATATATATAAAATAAAGTCAATATATAAAATAAAGTCAAGCAGCCAACATAACAAAAATACGAACAATTATATATATATATATATATATATATATATATATATATATATATATATATATATATATATATATATATATATAATTATCGATGATACACTGAGATTTGAGATTCGAACAACGTTCACTCGGATCCTAGGCCACTTGGGTCTTATGCCTCATCCTTTATTTCCTTACCGGAAACCAATTGCATATAATATATATAGAAGCAGGGTTGAAATAATGAATACATATACAACTTCGTAGATTTGGCGGGCATCTCCAGTAAAAGTAGTAGCACACCTCTGCCAACTTCAATCCCTGTTACGAATGAATCGTTTTGGAACCCTTCCTCTTTGATTCATTTTGGTCGATTGGTCTCACTCACGAGAACTGCAACCTGCTGGAGAACGTCTGTCCGAAGCTCCAGCCGGCGGGAGCGATGTCCGGGAACACGAGGGAGCTGCCGTCGGTGAGGGTGACCCTGAAGGAGAGGGACTGGCCGTTCAGGTAGCCATTGGATTGCCAGTTTGCTCCCCAGTTCCTCGACATCGTAGTCCAGCCGGTCCTGGAGCCCCTGATAGACATCGACTGGATCGACCCTGCGCCCCCGATGTTGGTCACGAGGACGAGCTCGAAGTAGTCCCGCCCGTTGACGGTGAACCGTACGCCGCCGTGCTTCTTACACGGAACCCTGTGTCACATAGAGCACAGTGTCATTTGTAGTGTCTTGTAGTAGGGATATGTGTTGTGTTGTTTAGTGTTGTATTGTGTAGATTGGATGGCTGTAATAATAGCTTAGGATCACTTTATCTTTTACCGGATTTGTTTCCGGACATTAATTGTAAAAGTGTACTCCTAAAGCATAGCGAAACACTGTGATGTTATATAGTACGCGATAGTGTTGGGATGAGGATTGATACTGCATTTTGGAGATTATTAAGGTCTAGACAGCTAACTACCGCCGTCAACGACGGTGTAGGTTGGACGTGTCCGTCTCGTATCCAATTATTTTCAAGCTGATAAACAAGACATCCTTCATTAAGAGACCTTGAATAGAAGAGTATTTAATCAAAACCCTACGGACCTTTGGTACATAACAGGAATGATCCCTCCGCGATAGATGCCGATCTTCTCCCACGCCGGCTGGGCCATATCGAAGTGCTGGCGAGGAGGGTTGCACCAGCCTCCGTTGTCGTTGGGGAGAGCGTAGTTCGGAGGACAAAAGTTGGTAGCGGTGATCGTAATGGACTTCCCTCTGATGCAATACTTCGAATTCGAGGTGGTGTCGCATATGATCTTGTAGCACTGTCCGCACGCAGCTCCGTCATTGAACAGGGCTGTGCTCAGGGCTGCCGTCCGAGTGCCGTAGCCCGTCGAGTACAGGTTTCCGTACCCACAAGCCCCACCTGCACAGTACAGAGCTCAAATAGTCAAAATACCATTACCAACCACAGTTCATCAACAATAGAAGATTTGTCGAGACAAAATTGAGCAAACATATATATGCGGCAATACGTACCCATGGTTCCAGATGCATCCCCTCCGCCGTAAAATGTAGCGCTGGCCTTGCTCCACCCAGAGGCCGAGAAGCCATCGACGGCGGTGTACACGTAGCTGCTGACCAAGAACACGACCCACAGGATTAACGCGGCCATTTTTGCACCCATTCTCTCTCTACAGCACTCTGTCTTTCTCGATGGTACACCCAGACTCGGCGCGGTGTTTAAATAGGGAGCGCAGCGCAATGCGTGACTTCGGGCGCAAGTTCAAAGCCTGTTGCACATGTGGTAGCTGCAGCGAAGCCCCCATGACTTGCGGCCTTCATCAATAAGCTAGTTTTTATTCTTCTTCAGCTGACTTTACAATTTAAACAAACACAGAACTGTGGCATGTTCTCCTATGATTATAAAAAGGTTAGCGATACTGACTTTTGGAGTTGCTTCAGTTTCTCATGAACTGCAGCAACACATGATCATGTTAGGCCAACAGCAGTGCACATGGCACAAGTAGAGGTCTCATTTTGAGTTTCTTAATTCACAAAAAGCATGTGTAGCGTTTATTAGAAGACCTGGATCTGCTTTTATGTATAGAATAGCTCCAGATGACTTTGAACTCCAAAACTGATATATTCAAATGGCTCTGAACCTGCAAGTGGATCAGTAGTTTGAAAGGGTTAGTTATCATGTTACTTTGTTCCTTCTCCTGTCGATGCTGTATTAAAAACTGTACAAAGTAGGACAACTTGTGACCTTGTCATGGATCTAATGATAGGGAGAGGAATGTGTTACAAGTAGTGGATTAATTCGGGTTTTTCTTAAGTCATCGTCGTAAGGCTCTAGTCTAGACTCTCTTCTAGCATGTGGTCCTGCAACTTTACAATAAGGAAATTTCTGGTGCAAGTATGAAGTTTTCCAATATAGGTACGGGAAAGGCTTGAAAAGTCAGTAAGGGCGAGGACCCTTGACTAAGTTAGTACCTACTTGGGTTAGAGGAGGAGACGCGGGTATGTGTACTAGAGTCATAGACAAATAAGGTACGGATATTTCTGTGGCTAAACGTAAAAGAAATTTATTTCCGCAAAAGTTATGGGGACAAATACAAATACATTAAGTATTTCTAAATTTCTCAAAGGTATAGTAAGTAATGAACATTTTCAAAAGTTGGTAGGAAAATGAAGGAATGATTACACCAAGTATTCAGACATTTCCAAAATTACGGTGTAATTTGTGATCAAGGGGCCCATTTATACTTAAATTAGCATCTACATTGTCTTGGTGTCATTGGAATCGTGTCCAGGAACTCATTGTCTTCTCTTCATGGTAGCAGCATGATGAGAAGAGACTCACTTGATGAGCAGCTCCTTCCTTTCCTTACATCCATGCAAACCCGAATCACCCTTCAGTCGCTCCAACGAACCATGATTAGGCGACGGAAAGCCAGGCGGGACTTGTGAGAGGGAGCTGTGGGTGGGTGTAAGGAGTAGCGGTGAAAGTAAGAAGAGACCAAAAAAACAAGTCATTTTAAAAATAAATACAAAAGTTTGAGGAAAAGTTTCCAAAAGTAGCATTGTAATAAAAAATAATTACATAATTACATAATTACATTACAAAGAGTAAAATAATAAGAACATCTGAAGCCTGTAAACACGATTAACATGTTTGACAGAAAACATCTCTGTTTTTTAATAAATGTTATAAAAAAAATCATAACTGGCTTCAAAAAACATGTCTGGTAATTAGTAAACGGTATCGACATATGATTTTCTTTAATTTTGTAGCAGGGTGTTTGTTTTTTCCTCCAAGTAGATGTGAATCACTAATTGGTTAGAGGTGGGCCCACAAAAATAGCATTTGTTTTGTGCATCTAATTAGATGTAATTAGAGCTTGATGAGTAATTAGAGCCTCTGAAAAAGAAAGTGGCAGTATGCCGCTTTCTTTGCTACTCAACCTATACTTGAAGATAAAAGACCATTGTAACCCTTAAAATTCAGTACTTCCTCTCTTTTATTCTTAACATTGATGATACAAAATCTGAAAATAGAAAAACAGAAACAAATACAAACAATTTATGTACAAATTACGTGATCAAATTGCGGCAGAATTACAGACCAAATTTAATATTAATGTAGCTTTATTGCTTTTGAAATTAATGTAGTTTTATTGCTTTTGGTGTTATAGGTGTTGTGAGCGGTAAGAGACTTGTTTATGATATGTTTTGTAATTGCTTTGACTTGCATAATATAGTTTAGGAATGTGATATTTCACTTAATTTTTAATGAAGTTATTTTAATATAAATTAAAGCTGTCATGAATAATTTTTTAACATAGCATTAGAAAGATGTTTTATTCCAGAGTACTTCATAATAAGAGTACAAAGGTAAATCGATGTCTAATTAGACATTGGAAACAAACGTGTAACCACTAATTAGTGGAAGGAAAAAAAAAAACTTTTATAAACCACTAATTAGAGGCTCTAACCAATGAAATAGACCCCTAACCTCTAATTAGGCCACACCTCTAATTAATGGGAAAAAAAACACTCCTTGGTAGATAAAATTAATCCATACTACTATATAATAAGAAAAGTTGAGACTTCACTGTGGAAGTTTTTGTAACAAAAATGCTCTTACCTATATTTACTAATTAAAATTGTTCATTAAATTAAACTTGGATAATCAGGTAATTACATGTAGAAAAAAATTAAAGGGCGACTGTTGTTTGCCTTTCCCAATTAGTAAAAACTCAAAGGATTGTTGTTTGCTCTTCTCAGGTAGTAAAAAAGTTAAAAGACTATATGTGCGTTGCACGTACATATATACTAGTAAAATAAAGACATAAGAAAGTAACAGTTGATTAGGAGATGCGTTGCACATGACAAACTTAGTGTGCTGCACTTGAATCCTTGGTGTTAGTTTCTTTATGGACTTATGATGTGAACAATCTCTAATATAAGTTAACTTTATTGTGTATTTGTAATTCATACTCAAGAAGAATGCTTTATTCTAATGAAAGACTTGATTTGATGACATGTTTACTCTTAGTTGTCGTAGATGCTGGAATGTTATAGGTTTATATATAACTAGAGATGATAGAGGAAGGTAGATCAAGGATTCTATTGACCGTCAGTTCATTGTCGAACATAAATTTCAGAGATGACTAGGGTAGATATATCAAAGATATTAGTGTGGTTCAGTTGGTTGTATACATACTTGTCAGTGACGACTCGACTGTAACTTTTCAATGAAAACTGGTGTTCTCGTCCTGAAAACTATTTTAGTGACAAATAATTGGTGTTTAATATTTTCTTCCATTTTTACTTCTCTCTTAACAAAAATGAGATTATTTTTGGAATTCCACCCCAACTTCCAGATCCACTTCCGTCACTAACTAACAAGTACTAACCGATGAAATCCACCAATCATACATAAGAACTCACAAGAAGTTAGTTATACACTTTTCAACTCCATTGAGTCCAGGCTGCGTTTGGATAGGATTTAAAACTCAGTTTTCTGAGTTTTAAATCAAAAAAGGAAACAAAAGTTGTTTGGCTGTCAACTGCTGTAATGTACACTCCAAAAAGTTTTTCTCAAAGCTGATGTTTAAACATCACTTTCACAAACCTACCAAAACATGCTTTCCAAAAAGCTTTTCCACACTGTGTGTGCCCCCCCCCCCCCCCCCTCTTTCTCTCCTCGCTCACACAGATGACAGACCTCTCTCTCCCCCTCTCTCTCCAGTTTTGGGACGATGACTGCCCGAAGTCGATGGAAACGACGCCCACCACCGCCTCGTGCTCGTCGACGAGCTCGGCCCCCTTGTCCTTGACCGCCTGGACGAAGTCGACGGGGACGACGACCTCCACCGCCTCGTACTCGCCGACGAGCTCGACCGCCTCGTGTTCGTCGACGAGCTCGACCGCCTCGTCCTCCGACGGCGAGCACGGGAAAGACCTCATTGTGCCCTACCCATGTCCGGCGGAGGCTTCGATCTCCGGTGGCGAGCACGGGGAATCCTCGTCGTGGTCGTCCTCGACGAAGTTGGAGAAGAAGAGGATGGTGGTTTCCTCGAACTCGACAGCTCCTCGGCGGCGACCTCGACCTCGACAACTCCGGCGGTGAGCACGGGAAGCCTCGTCGTGGTCGTCCTCGACGAAGTAGGAGAAGAAGAGGACGGTGGTTTCCTCGACCTCGACAGCGACCTTGTAACCCTATCTTTCCAATTTTTGAGAAATTAAATTTTCTATAATAATATTTTGATTTAACAATTTTGAATAATAATGATTGTTTTGGAGGGAGATTTGAATTGATGGCAAAGGTGTAATTTTCCAATTTAGTTAGAGTGGTCCCCAATCCTTTAACCAACTCTCTAACAGATTTTTATTTGTTTTCGTAAATACTGAAAAGGGGGAGGACTTCTGTGAAATTATTTTTGAGAGGGGAGCCCTGTTTGCAAATGCTCTTGGGTGGAGGGGCTTAGATGCAAAATGGCACATCTATATTTGTTGGCTGAGGAAAGAGAAAGCCCCATTCTCTTCTTCAGACGATTTTTCCAATCGAGTTCTCATTTCCCTTCCTCTTCAGCCCAACCAAACCCTAACCCAAGTTCTTCCGCGTTCGAGAGTGATGGTGGCGGTGGCAGTGAGGATCTACTCCTCCGATGAAGGCCTAGGCATCACAAGGACAACTCCGGCGATCGAGGCATAGGCGCGGCATAATGTGTTCATCCGGCGACTGAACTCTGTGGAGGAGTCAAGTCCCCTCGTAAGGGATCGATCTCCCTCGTCGATTGTTAGGTTTGTGATCGAAACTCTTAAACCTCGATTTTATGTCTCGTGTCGTTCGTTCTTGTTTGAAAGCTGTGTCCGATCCATGGTTGGCAGCTTGAGTACTCGAAGCTGGGTCGGATTTCTTGTTGGAGGACTACGTTCCGTTCGGGAAACCAGATCGGTGAGTTCATTATGAATGTTTCTTCTTCATTGAGTACCAATTGAAGTAGCTCGAATCGACTGATCATATGGTTTGTTTTAGTTTGTTTGAACGGATCTTCGTGTACTCTCGTTCGATCTTGAGAACTGCTGTACAGATCGAGTACGGATCTGGTGAGTTCGTTTTGTTCCAATTTTGATTTGAGTACAATCGACAGTTGATGCTGTCGTGAATGATATTAGCGGTTTGATCCCTTGACCTGCTCTGTTTTGTGTGAAGATCTGCTGCTTCAGGCCAGATCTGATTTATTTCGTTTGAGAAGGCTTGTTGTAACTCACTGATTTGAAGTGGGAATCTGTGGTCAGTGTTCTTGCTTTGGTTCGATTCCTTCAGGTATTCCTTCCTCCGAATTTTCTTCTATTTTCTGTTGATTGTGATTTTTCAATAAGAGTTGTGTTCTTTTATGTTGTGTATGTTCGTGTTGCTCTTGGGGACTCTGGGACGTGTTCGAGACCTTGTACCAATCTGTGTCGTGTCCCTTGTACTTGGTCGTGGTTGTGTCCATTTAATCTGTGTTCGTATGTGCGTGACTAAGCCGGTTCGTGTCTACCTGCGTGACCGTGTCTGCGTGGACTGGGAGTCGACCGGATCTGGAGATTAGCAAGTGCAGGATTGTTCTGTTCTGTTTTAAATCGATTGGGTTGTAATTCTATTTTTCATGGGTTTGTATAATTCTTTTTGGTTGCTGTTAAGTCTAGTGTATGATTTGCTGGGATGGGTTTGCATAAATTCTAAACTGAGCAATGTGAGCTCTATGTGTTTGATTTTTCAAGAGAGCTATGCATCACTTTTAATTGAGGCCCTCTATGATTGGTTGTTGGGTTGGGACCAATGGGTCTGACTTTGGTGAATAGTTGTTACTTTTGAATGTAGGAGTATTGCTGGACTTTGGCTTTAGAGGGTGCTTGGACCTGGACTCTCAAATCCAGATAGGCTTTGTTGTGGAAGAAAAGGCCGAGTAGGTCTGGGTTTTAACTAATGTTGGAATGTTAAACAATTGATTCATTGCATGCTGAGTCTTTAAAACAAATACATTTTTCCTGATTGTTGTTGCTGAACTTTGAGCTTTTTGTTTTTTTCCTTATAATTAATGAGGTTTCCTACCTTGGGCTGAATCTATGGTAAGATAGACTCTGAACATGTGGTTGAGTAATTTTGAGTATCTAATAATTGTATTTATTTACTAAGGGGTACTAATTATATTTTAAGAGAGGAATTTCTAACAAGAACTATTTTCCTTTATAAATATATTGTTAAAATTATATAAATTTCTAAGCATATTATTTTGCTATAATGTATTGATAGTAGCATCTCATTATATGGGTAGTTAGAGTTAATATGGATTAGAGAACAGACAGCTAGTATACCCTATAAGCATTTTTATAATTAGATTTAGTTATGGATAAAAGTAGTTAATTGATACTGATATAAAGTTAAACTTATTTACCAATTGTCTATTTCCACTAGTAAAACTTTTGTAAACAACATGTTTGGTTCAATACAAGGATGGTTAGTATAACTTGTTTAGAACTTAATCAACTTATAACAATTGAACATGAGGACATCCAGCTCCATTCATTATCCGTACTTTCCGGAGCAAGGCAAGTACATTCTATGGTTTATGTTCATTTACAGTCATACCCTGTGCTTTCTTGTGACACATTGAGACACGATGCCTTGTACTCTTGTAATTTCTTGTCTTGTACTTACTTGTGGACGGGGAGGGGAAATACACTAGCTATGTGACCAAACCCAAGTTCAGTTATTCATGTAGATAGCTTAAACCTCGCAATGTGCACGCGGGTCCTAAGTCGTACCGATATTCTTGTACTCCTGTGCTTATTCATGTGCTTACCCCAGCCGGTCACATATGCTAGTTGTATTTCAAAAACATTGTACACATGTCGTGTCTTGTACTTCAGGTTCATGGTTTACATTCTTGTACTTTATTTTCTGTACTTTATTTTCTGTACTTTACATTCATGTACTTTCTTGTTCTTTCCTGTGCTTTACATGTTCTCTTGTACTTTTCATATCGTGATGTTCTTGTTCATTACGTAGAACTGTACTTTGCTCCGCTCCTGATTGGATATGTTGCAGGTGAGATGGAGGCGATTTGTGACACGTACTATGGACATGAGCCTGCTGACGTGCTAGAGCCAGCTGGAGCTGCATTGGACCTAGAGGCCGAGGAGGCCTAGTTATCTTTCCTTTTCTAGCAGTTACTTTCTTTGTATTAGAGACATCAGACTTTACCTTGCTTTCTGGATGAATGTAATAATCATAGAATTGTACTTTGAATTCTGGGATCGTTTATATAGATGCTGTGATTTGTATATCTTCATACTGCCTTGTAGTTTTCCTATATTGGTACAGCTTACTTCGTCGTGTCTAACGACGAAGGATGGGCGTGTCCGACTCGTGTCCGATTATTCGGGAGCGGGTCGTGACAGACCTCGACAGCTCCGACGGTGAGCACGGGAAGCCTCGTCGTGTCGTCCTCGACGAAGTAGGAGAAAACCAGTGGTGAGCACGGGAAGCTCTGACGGTGGCTTGGGAGGGACACAGTTGGACACAAACAAGTGGACACAGTTAAAAAAATTGATTTGTAAAAATATTTTAACAAACATATTTATTTATTTATTTAGAAAACCATTTTTAAGATGAAGGTAACCAAACACAAACTCAGAATTTCTATACTCAGAAAATAATTTTATAACTTACTTTCAAAAAACTGTTTTCAGGAAAAAAATATTCAGAAAACATATCCAAATGTACCAATTTTCTCCTAGTTCTTTCATTTCTTCAAATTCCCTCATATTCTGGAAAGCAAACAGAACCCTTAGCAACGAAATCCATCAATCATACATAAGAACTCACAAGAAGTTAGTCATACACTTTTCAACTCCATTTGAGGCCAACTGTATAGTTTCTCCAAAGTTATTTCATTTCTTCAAGTTCCCTCATATTCTAGAAACCAAACAGACCCTTAGCAACGAAATCCACCCATCATACATAGGAACTCACAAGAAGTTAATCATACACTTTTCAACTCCATTTGAAGCCAACGGTTTAGTTTCTCCAAGTTCTTTCATTTCTTCAAGTTCCCTCATATTCTGGAAACCAAACAGGCCTTTAGCTGCAAACTTCTGAATCCATTACTTAACTGTCGGAAACTAGACAACCACTTCAGCCAAGGCACAACAGGAATCAATCCCATTTTACTTTCCACACCCACAAAGAGTAAACTATTCGGAACTTAGAAACTTTTTCTTTCAGTGTTTCTAGAAACTAGGAAAAAGTAAGTTTTCAATCTAAAAAGATTGTTCTTTTGCTAGAAACTAAAATAAATAAAAAGTACGTCAATAGGAATGACATGTAACTATCAAAATAATGTAAATAAGGACTAAATTAAGTACTTTTACTCACGTTTGCAAATTTAAAAAACAGTTGTAGATGTTGCCCTTCTACCTTCCTAAACTTGAATGCTTTCTGGTAAAGATACATTCTTTTGAATTGAAACCCACTCTTTTACTTCTCGGACAAAAGAAATTGAAGTTAAATTGAAGTTCCTAGATCTACAGCTTATTGTTCTAAAATGAATATCCATATGATCCATGCCAATTTAGACCCAAGTGTGAGGCTCGATGCTTACGTTATATAGAATCTTCGTCATCCAAAATAATTTCTGCAAGTTGAATATTTCCTTGAAGTGACGAAGCTTTCCACGGTGGAATGAAAGAGAAGCCATCCAAAAGTTTTGTACATCTCAATCTCCACTTCACCATCATAAACTCAATGAGATGGTGACCGCTGCAGATCAAAATCATTACAGTTAGCGAGAGACCTCATGTTTCCTTATGTCCATATTAAATATCAAAACACAAGGTGAAAAGTTGAGACCTTCGATTATGGTATGTAGTAATAAACACCGATCCAGGGGAATTTTGCAGAAAGAAAGCAACCATTGCGAACAGGTCGTCGAAATCTTAACAAAGCACATTGAGTTCGGTCATTTAGCTAAAGGTAAGAAATGAAGGTAGATTCCATAAAATTCAGATGCTAATAATCCCACCAGCCGTGTCATATAGTACGTCTGCTCCTAGCAGAACCCGAGGGTGCAAATCAAATATAGAAGTATCCCACTCTCCCCAAGTGAGGCCTAATATCTGCAAATAAAAGAATCTCGTTTATAGATGACATTCACTGAATTTTAGTGAGACATTGTATCATCGGATTAGTCAGTGAAAAGGGAACTTGGAGTGGCAAAGAGGAACTTGAGAGCCTAGATTCAAACCATGGGTTGAGGACGTAAACACATCTAGGAGAGGAGATTTACCCTGCAGTGGAGGTTGTTTAGGTTGCAAATTTCTCTCATGTTGTCCAGCACCTGTTGGTCCACAAATACATAAGAAAGATATCAAGACCTCAACTGGGAACAAATGAGCTATTTGGCTTTTAATGCAGGACAAAATAATTAGTTGAAATGAAATAATAAACCGTATACCATGCAAGCGGAGGAACAGCTGTAGTATCTCAACGTGCAAAATGACCATTTCTGAGTATATTCTCCGAAAAGAGTTGCAATACAGCATTCAATGATAAAAAAAAAAAAACAATATGTAACAGAAAGATATCTTTCATATTCTTTGCACTTGTTCTAGTGAATGATTCTTTGAACATGAGCATAAATGCCAACGAGATTGCTGCTACTTCGTCAAGTTTTGGAGTAAAGAATACAATATAGATAAATCTACCTCTCTTCTATCTAAGTTGTCTGTCAATACGACATTTGATCCCAGTTTCGCAGCTACCAAGCCAGGTAAGGAAGTCCCAGAACCTAGCTGCTCTCCAAGCAAGGAGAAAACAAAAGGTTAAGTTTAGATATGTGACTAATAACAAGTAATATCTGCAGATTCTACCACGCACATTATGAAGCACCTTAACGTAAGATATAAATCCTTGTAGTTTTTGTTGTTTTCTTACCTCTAAAAATATGAAAACCAGATGGCTTTATAATTAAGGAAACAATAAATTTATTAATTGGTAATTAGTTTTTTTTATTCTTTCTCATTAGTAAGGCATTATGGCTTTATAAATTGAGTATAGGAGGCAGCAAAATCCCAAATCAGATGTACTTGAGTTGCCTTCTTCAGATAGTTTGTCTACCTTCATTAAATTACTTGTCACAAAGATCGATAAGGCATGGAACTACCAGGCTTATGCTTTGTCTGATTCCTTAAATTATAAGTAGTCTTAGTGCAATTTAACATGTAGTCATCTAAACGTTTACAGGGGATTTAATTACAAGTGGCTGATTCAATGGCCTAATCCAGGAATATTTTCTAAAAAGACAACAGAGGGAGCCTGAGACTAAATAGTTGAAAGATACATGCCTATGCATGAGATAGAAAAACAAAGTGACGTATGGATATATTCGATAAAAGAAATGATTCATAAATTTATATGCTTACTCTAAAAAATATTACTTATATAGTTATATGCACCCAAACGCGCCATATTGAATTTGAACTAAATCTTAGGTAAATTTATTAAGTGACTGTCACCAATATTTGTTAATAGCTTCATGTTTAGTTGAATCTTCCAAATCATTTCCTTTTAGATCTAACCGATTAATCGTTTCTTGATTGACGCAGGAGCATGCTGTGAAGGAGTGGGCGCAGA
The DNA here is from genome assembly GCA_029216955.1 of Iris pallida. Taxonomy (NCBI): domain Eukaryota; kingdom Viridiplantae; phylum Streptophyta; class Magnoliopsida; order Asparagales; family Iridaceae; genus Iris; species Iris pallida. Next base: position 14,977,630 of record JANAVB010010799.1, read on the forward strand.
TAAATTGGTCATGCAAGGACTGGATGGAGAACTAGTATCAAACTACAAACCAGTCAACTGCACAGTCAATTGCAGTGCCGAATGCAAAACAAGGAGGAAACAAAAAGTTCCAGCATTCTATCTGCAGTCTACACCGCAGTCAAAACTTTTCACTCAACTGATACAATGGCAGATTGCAGAAAATCAGATCCGAACTTTATCAATATTAGGTTTTTTTTCCCCCCTTCTATTTGCCTTCTTATTTTGAAATGTATTAACAAAACTGTACAAAGGGATACTATTAAGGCTTGGAGAACAAGTTATTGTGTGATTATTCTTGAGGCTTGTTTACTGGAGAGGCAATAATACATACCTCTTCTTCTGAGTTTGTGCTTGTGATACGTGATTTATATATTCAAGTTCTTGTCAATCTCGAGCAATCAAGTACCATGATTAATATTCACATATCGTTCCCACATCGACTTGTATCATAGAAAGATCTAGATCGACTTCTTTGTGATGTGGGGAAAGACCGATGGCCAACCAACCATGTGTGTGGGGTTACATCGCCAATCTCTTTGGTATCAAGATGATGACGGCTTGAGTCGAAAGATGATAACCCTTTCATAGTCATGCTCCATGGAGGATGCCAGATAATGAAGGGGTTGAGAAACAGGAATTTGCATGCAAATAGCAATCGCAGCCGAGACATAAAGATGAGAGTTCCAATATTCTCAGGAAGCATCAACCTGGAAGTCGTTGTTGACCAGCTGCCACTGTCAGGGGTATCAAGGATATGCCAAAGCATTGAAAGGTAAAGGATAATACTAACAGATTGAAGGTCCGTGCTTCAATTTGGTGGGATAAATTAAAGATCAAAAGGGACCCAAAATCAATCTGAAACAAATACATGGGAGAGCGAGGAAGAACTCCAAGGGAGTTTTCTAAATCTGCAAATTACTTAAATGTTAGCATTTTTGATAACAAATCACTCAGTGGTGCAATATTCAATACAGGAGTTAGACTAGTTGATATTGTGGTGGCATAGTTAGCCTTAACAATTATATGTTTTTACATGCACAAGTTGTTACAGATTCGTGATATGCTAGAGCTTCACCGGTTCATAACCTACAATGACATCCACAAAATGACAGTAAAGGTGGAGCAAGAGTTGAAAGTTCTAGAAGTTGCATTGACAAAACAACTATCCCTTGAGAAGGAGACTTCTCTATGGAATGTCAGCAACAGAAATTAATCACATCCCATCTCTATAGCAGAAAAGAAAAATTTTGGATGAGGGTTCGAGGCAGCCTAGAAATACAGGTGGTAAAAAGAAGGTACAATATTTCCGGTGCCACAATTAGGATATGTTTAGGCTGATTGTACTCAAAGGGTTGTCACCGCTATTACCAGTAAATACGTAGAGGTGGAAGAGAACAAGACTCCTTGGTACAACTATGATGATGATGCTAATGATGCAATCACTTATATAATAGAGAAGAACTCCGCTTACTTCCTACAATATCCTCAAATGTTATTTCACACTACTCATATTTTCTTAAAACTCTAAGATACAACTAGCACAAGGACGTGTGCAGCTGCACCTTTCCAGTAGACATTGCAAGTACCCAGAATTCACCACCTAAGTAAACACCACAGAACACCTTATCACTAGGTAGTATCGAACATGGATCGAGAATACATCATCTTTTAGGGAACTTATATATATATATATATATATATATATATATATATATATATATATATATATATATATAAGCCTCATAGCTCAAGTGGCAAGGAGGTGGAGACATAAGTCCCCAAGTCGGACGGGTTTGATCCTGTGGAGAGGCCTAATTTACGAGAAATTTCCAAGACAACCTTGTGTGGATTCCTTTGGGGAGTTGGTGGGCCCATGGCCGTTGTGCTCGTAGATGTGTCAGTTTGCAACCGCGTTGCAAGGATCCTACTAAGACTAGAGGTGATAACTAGGTTAGTATGGCAGAACGTCTCGCTGAGGTGGAGGTGAGAAAGAGGTTGCGGACGCCGTGAAGGACACCTAGTGCAGTGGAGTGTGAGAGAATGTGTGTGAGTTGTAATAAAATCTTGTGCATACGTCGGGCGGCATATTTACCTGCTCCAAAAAAAAAAAAGCATACACACACACACACAAGGTTCCAAGAAGTTTTAGAACGAACCATTTGTAAAATAAAAACTTTTTCTTTGCTCGACTATTTGTTTGGCCTGTAGCCTCTTATGTCTCTCTTTTTTTATTTTAGTCCTACAACTATAACATACAAAGGGTACATCAATCATCATCATATTAAATAGGGATATGTACTACCTCAACAAAATACTCATTATTCCCTCTTCCTCTTTCCACACAAAAAGTACTTAAAAGCTAGGTATAAACAACATACAAAATTCATCCGACTGTTAACAAACATGTGCTATGTGTGTCCCTTTCCCCTGATTTTTAAAGGAATATTACCCAAGGTAACTTTATGGAAGTGTCATTTATTTTCACAATTTTTTCTTAATATCTTGTAGATATGAATACAAATCCAAAAAGCAAATTGTATCATCTAACCTCCTTGTCTGGACTTGGAAGTTGGAACGCCAATTCATTTATGGATTTTTCATATGCTCCATAGCCCACTCTGTCTTGATGGGATAAGGCTTGGATGATGCTGGTGATTGGCTAAGTTAACTTTCATATAAGATGCTATATCATTTAGCTCTTAGAAAAATATATTATTGCAGAGAAATGATATGTCCATAATTTCGCCTTCATTTGTGCCTCAAAATGTCATCTTATTTGAAAAATATTATGGGTAAGCTATCATGCGACTCTTCATTAGTTTCATACGTACTCTTCGTTAGTTTCATACATACTCTTAGTTAGTTTCAAGTTTTCAATGTTTTTCATGGATTTCCTTTAGTAGTATGATTTACTATTACAATTCAAGATTCAAAAGCAACGTCCACTCACAAAATGCAAAATAAAGAATATAACCAATTGACAAAGGAATGTACCAATATGTAATATGGATTGTGGGCGTATTTAATCTCATGGGCATCAACTAACCTACCTGCATCGTGTAGTTTCTCACTACACTCCAAATCTCCCCTTCCTCTCCCAACACAATATTTTTTTGTTAGACACTTCACCTTTCACCATTCCATTGTTCAACACAAGAAAGCTCTACTCACGATGTATAGTTAGACACGGACAAAGCACCTATTTTGAAGTATCCTAGTGTAATTTGGAGCATCCGAGATGTGTCCGATTCGTGTCCGATTCGTGTCCGACACGACACAGGCCCACATTTTCGGAGTGTCCATGCTTCCTTTTTGGTAGGTTTTGCTATTCGCGTGTAAGCTAATTTGTTTTAATCACCGAACTTCAGTAGGAACACTCTTTATGTGACAACCGACAAATACTGCTCCAAATCCAACCTAACCTATTTCGTATAACTATACATCATGAGTAGAGCTTTCTTGTGTCGTTTGACTTTCGATGAATAAAGCTACCAGCCTCCCTACTTCCCCAATTTCCACTTTGTGAAGTACCACAGCCTACTTCTAATCTTTGTTGAAACCAAGCAATATAACGGTAAGAGCATCCATAATGGGAGAGATTTTAAGTGCTACATTTTAGTCAAATTTTGTAGCACTTGAAGGCTACAGTGGGCACTTGTCCATACTTGAAAATTGCTAGAAAGCTAAGAGACACTCCAGATTTGGAGCGTGCCCTAGTTCCTGTACATTAATTTATGGCCCGCCAAAATTAACCGTTCTTACCAAACAGAGAGGGAAAAAGAGGAGGATAATTTGGAGTATTTGTTTGGGGTGTACCATTGTGTGCCAATATCAAGAAGGCACTCCGAAAGTAATAATTTATACAATTTCCAATAATTTGGAGTATGTGTTTGGACTTTGAGTGTCTCCACTGTGGATGCTCTAACTGCTATATTTGTACAATTCTTGCAATGGAGATAACAAACTATAGAGGAAAGATGGAGACAGCTACCTCAAGCACAGAAATGCCGGCGGAGAAGCGCGACCGCTGCTGCCACACGTACTCGGCGAGGACGACGCCGCACGGCCACACGAACATGCCATACTCCTCGTCCAAGTTCTGCAAACACGCATTTGTTAACGGTGGGAAAAAAAAACTATTTGGTGGAAATTTGTGATGGCTACCTCTAGTATGTCGATGTGGAAAGAAGCGCTGGAGGAATCGTCGCCGAAATGATGGCGAGACACCGTTCTCGCCGGAGGAGCAGCGGGAGGCGGACCACCTGCGCTCGCGCCGGCCGTCGCCGGTGGCGGCGATGTGGAGCGCCGCGTCTCGCCCTCCATTTGGTGTTCGGCGAATTGTATTTGGGAACGGAGTTTTCACTTTTCAGTGAAGAAAACCAAGGTTTTTGGGTGCGTTTGGGTGCGGGATTTTGGTAGAGTCGGGATCCGTTTGGGATTTGGGGGTTAGTGATATGGAGAATAAGCTCATATGTCATGTGGTGTTTTATTTGATATAAAAAAATAATTTATTTTTGCATACAAGTGTTTTCCATAAATTAATTTATTTTATTTATTTTGTATCTGAGAAAATTACAACTGTAGGAATCTAATCTAGAAGACGATTACTTTATCCCTTGGACGATGCGATGAAGAAAACTCGAACTTCGAAGAACATGGACAGCAACTGGGCAATCTCTCTGTTCTCTCTGAATTGTCTGTCGTGTCTGATGAAGATGAAGAAACTCTCTATTATAGAGTCCTAGATAACTGTTCTGAAGCACACATTCAGTCAGTTACTTGACGTGTGCATAACTGCAGGGACGCGTGGCGAATTCTGATGAAGACACATTAGAGTGCGGTTGAGAGTAGTGAAATATATCTAGGAGAGATTGATGGCATGAATGCCACGTTGCATAACTTCTGAATAAGTGGGTAACTGAGTACAGGACACGTGAGAACGTGTGTTGACTGTATATTGAAAATCATCCTGAATGTATTTGCTGTGATACGCTGTCTTTGAAGAGGAGTCATACGCTAGCTTTTGAAGGCACATGTCTTGCATACACTGACTTGGATAGCATAGCATATAAGGCTGATACGCTCACTTCATTGATAAGGAGTCGTATGAGGTCCATACGCTCACTTTGTTGGCAAGAAGTCGTATGGAGTCCATACGCTCACTTGGTTGGTAAGGAGTCGTATGGAGTCCATACGCTCACTTGGTTGGCAAGGAGTCGTATGGAGTCCATACGCTCACTTGATTGGTAAGGAGTCGTATGGAGTCCATACGCTCACTTGGTTGGCAAGGAGTCGTATGGAGTCCATACACTCACTTGATTGGTATGAAGTCCATACCCTCACTGGTTGAGCAAGGAGTCGTATGGAGTCCATACGCTCACTTGGTTGAGCAAGGAGTCGTATGGAGTCCATACGCTCACTTGGTTGAGCAAGGAGTCGTATGCATTGAGGGAGTAGACACGTGGTTGTCCTCAATCTTCTCAAATAAGCCATATCTTCAAATACTGACAAATATCTCTCGAGCGTCGTGCTGCAGATATGATGGCTGACAGACTGTCAGAAATGACAGTAATGATGGCTGTGCATTTATGATGGCTGCTGAGCTGTCCTCGTAGGAGACAAAATCATTTCTCGAAAACCTATACGACGGCTAATCTTCATAGGGCAGCTGTCTTTGCACGAAAGACGAAGTGTCAGATTCATCCTTCATTAAATACATGCTGTGCTGTCATCTCAAGAAATAATAAAAATATTCACTGAGCGTACAGCTTTTAGATGAGCGTATGGCCTTGGCTGAGCGTATGGCCTTGAGCGTATGGCTTTGACTGAGCGTATGGCCTTGAGCGTATGACTTTGGCTGAGTCTTATGTCAGCGTGTCATAATTTTCACACCCTACAAGACCCCCTTCAAAGTTTTCGAACTTTATGAATTTCAAAAGTTCGAAATTACTTTGAACTTAAAGTGGGAATAAGTCCTGACACGCTGGCATGAGTTTGTTATCTTCCTCAATATCAGTGCAAATCTTTAGGGATTCTGTTTAAAGAACGGCCGCCGTTTGAACTTCTTCTTTTCTTCTATAAATAGGTCTTTCAAAACCAAATTTATTTCTTTACTTTTGCATTCGTCTTCGAAAGAGAAAACTCAAGACTCAACTTCCTCTTCTTCGACTCAAGCTTTATCAATGGCGCCCAAGGTTGATGCTGCTGCAAGGGAAAGGGGAAGGCTCCTGCGGAGTCGTCTCAGCCCGCCGCTGCTAAGAAGACTACCGATGAGCGCGTTCGACGAAGTGAACGCCCATTGAAGCCCCTCTATGGTGAGGATGAAGATGATGAACAATAACTATCCCCTATTTAGGGCTCTGGTTAGAACAAGATCATAAAACGTATCCCCTTTTTAGGGTCAAATACGTCAGAAAATACGCTTCCCTCTTTAGGGTTTAGCCGTATCCCATGTTTTTCGTTTATACGAAAAATATGTTTGAAGCGTATTCTGTATGATACGCGTATTTTTGATAGAAATGTCAAAATACGCTGTCTTGAAAGAATATGCTATGGCGAGTTGTCTCACTGAGATACGCTAACTCCTGTGTTAGCGTATGTTTTTGATGATCATCTTGTCAACCATACGCTGATACGCTCAAGCTGAAAAAACTGAACTTTAAAATTCACTTAGGATAGAAAAAATGATCTCTGAATCCATCATATGCTTTAGGATAGAGTGAGCGTATGTTAATCTTTGAATCTGCCGTACGCTTAGTATAAACTGAGCGTATGTTGAACTTTGAGACTGCCGTACGCTTAGTAAAAACTGAGCGTATGTTGAACTTTGAGTCTGCCGTATGCTTAGTAAAAACGGAGCGTATGTTGAACTTTGAGTCTGCCGTACGCTTAGTAAAAACGGAGCGTATGTTGAACTTTGAGTCTGCTGTACGCTTAGTAAAAACTGAGCGTATGTTAAACTTTGAGCCTCTTGATGTTGAAGATTTCTAACTTCTTATTCTTCTTTTGTAGTGGATATTCTGGCTCAGGAGGCAGAATTTGAAGGATGTGTAGGAAATAACTATAACAGTGACCTATCACATGTTCGTTTTCCCCAATTCGATGGACCTTCTACAAGGATAGCTCTTTTGACAAATCAGGAAAATGACACCTTGCTGAACTTGATGAGTGGACTGCCTTTACAGAGTGTGGATGGCGTTACCCACTCGAAGCCATCATTTCTTTTCGGAGATGCTATTGACATAAACTCTCAGCCTGCTCTGGATAAAGTATTATACTGTTATTATAGCGATGGTGATGTGAATCAACCAATGTATTTGACTGGTTTATCAAAAAGCATCAACATAGCTCGCTTATTTCATGCGAGTTGTCAAAGACAAATGAAGTGGGATATTACTCCATCCCGTCAAACAAAAGCTGGGTGGATAGGATATCGTCAAGGAAGATTCCGCAGTGGTACTGAACCACATGTTACAGCTTTGCGAGGACTGCTACCTGACACCATCCCTCCTGAGGACTCGGCACTTCTGAAGCCAGTCAGAGTCCCAATCTTTGCAAACGAATTTGCTCAACTGGAAAATGCCATCTACCCAAAACAGTCTATGAGGCTGACTGGTCTGGTAAATCCGGAAAATACCAGATGGACTGTTCTTGTAAGATGGATTTTGAAAAACTTTGGGGAACAGTTAAAGGCAATAGGTCTATATAATGCCATCAAGTGCACCGCTTATGGTTTTAGACCAAACCCAGAGTTGTTCTTGGCATTGGCGGAGAGGTATAACTACCGTACCGGCACCTTCATGACTCCCAGAGGCGAGATGGGATTCGCCCTTCATGAAATGGCATATATTTCTCAGCTGCCAACAGTAGATTTGCCATATGAAGAGTATATCCCTTTCGTTGATGAAATGAATAAGATCTCCGAAGCCAACCCAATGGTTCTTCATGTCTTTGAAGAATTGATGTGCCATTACAGTATTTGTAAGGCTTTTTATAAAGGACAAGGTGGGGAAGGAGATTCCAACTGTTATTCTTCTAAATGGATGGCCTATTTATTTCAAGGCCGTACTGATAAAGTTCAGAAGAAGAAGAAGAAGAAGAATGAGCAATATGTCGGTGAATTTAAACCTCTGAATCAAGCTGAGATTGATAAGCTCATCCGGGACACCACTCATGACGACATTGTCATTGAGGAAGACGAAGGCACCTATAAAGCCGGTGATAGGTTTGAGACCTATATTAAGCAGGGTAGCCGAGAATTATCTGCTGAAGGTCATCTGGCCAAATTTATATCTCTCTGGCTGAGAAAATTTGTAGTACCTGTCACCTGTTCAGCAGACAGGATGCACAGAGGAGTTGTCTTCGCAGCAGTCCGTCTGACTTTCGGGTATAAGATGGATTTGCTGACAGCAATGACATGCCGTCTGAATGCTGGATTAAGGGCATATACAGACAGAATGTTCGATTTGGCAAGGAAGAGCCTTACATCCTTTCCTCGGGTAGAAATGCCCTTTACATATTTATTTGGGTGGCTGCTTCTGCATTTCGAATCTCTCATGAATGCTGGGATGGCTAGACCAGATGACACCTTTCTGGAAAGATACAGTAACACACCAAAGTGGAAATATGACACTTTGACAGATTGCAGAACTATATTAAACAGGGGAGAATTATGGAGCTTCACTTGTGTTCCTCCACCTGTTAGTTATGAAACCATGCCTGGAAAGTTGGTTGATGGCATTGGTGGCAATAAATTGGATGATGTTCAACATGAATGGCTGAAAAGGATCAGGCCATCTCACTTAATCTGCCGCCGTGACAACATCACTTATCTAGAACCATATCTTTCGAGTAGGTTTGCTCGGCAATTTGGTTATGGTCAGTTGCATGTGGGTAATGCAACGACATGTTTTGGCTACCAGGGTAGATTAATCGATGGTGCCAGAGCTTGGATATACTACATTGCTAAAGGTACAGGAGCTACCTTTTCCATGCCAGATCCAGTCACTTATCGAAGAGGAGCTAGAATATTGGCATCTTATGCCAAATTCTATGTATCAGCTAATACCTTTGATAAAAAATTCAGCATCTTAGGTAGAAGCTTTATTCATATTGAAAAGAAATAAACCAAATCAGCCCTGCCTAGAGATTGTCATGACCAAGAAGATCCTCTAGCTACTGATACAGTTGATGATGAAGTTTTAGAAACCTTCTTCTCTGATGACCTTCATCAACCATTACATGTGCCCATTGGAAGTGCTGAAGAGAGTATATCTGCTGATAATACTCCGAAGAGGAAGCGGGGCAAAGGTGCTGCTGGACCTGCCCCAAAAAGAGTTACTCGGGCAGAGACTCGAAATCGTGGAGGAATTACCATTCCAGGGACTTCTCCTGCTTCCAATCGAGTCAGAGATGCTGATGAAGCAGGTAGAGATTCAAAAGACAATTATCCTACTGTTCCATTCATAAAAAGAATAGGAAGGAAAGTGATAGTTTCAAAAACTAAATCCGTGATTTGTTTGGATGCAGAAAGTCCCACCGATCGTGCTGAGCGATTGGCTTTAGAAAAGCAAACTGCCATTGCTTTTTCTGTAAAGACGGAACCTATTGAAGAAGATGTACCTGAGCTTGCTGGAGCATCCATGCCTTCTGATATAGGATCGATTCTGCTAACGGCCGATGATGCTCAGGTGATTAGTCAACCTGCGGTAGAGGCCGAGCATCAGACTGAAACAGCTAATGACTTACTGATTTCGGGAGAATCAGTGAAGGAAGCCACTACTCTCAGACCAATTGCTGAAGCTTCAGAGAGCAATAAGAGTGATGACGAACAAGTTGACTATGAACCTTCGTCTTATTCTTTTGGAGAAGAAGACATGGAGATAGACGATGAATCACCATCTAAAACTCCAATTGATGTACTAAAAACAATTGGTCAACACTCAGGGTTGACACCAGAGCCGGAGAGGCATATAGAAACAGAAGTTCAAGTTCCGAGTACTTCTGGGGCGGGCAGCAGTGAAATAAAATCCCGTGTCAGAAAGTACTCTGAATAGACTACGAGCCGGGCTGAATGATCCGAAGGAAACTGAATATGAACCAGCTTCAGGTAATATTTTATTCATCTAAGTTTTGTCTTGTCTCTGCTTTATTGTCTTTTAGTTTTGATCATGCTTCTTTGATTCAACAGCTGTAGGAACTGCACCGGCTATGAGTTCTACTCAAGCACCACTTGTCCAAACTGATGTGGGTGAGAGGAAGTTCCATCTTACCGAGTTCTCCAAAAGGCACTCACTTCAGCTCCAGAATAGAAGCTCCTCCTGCTCCTTCCCCTACTATTGTAGCGACTCCCAGTTTTGACACAGGGATAAGCAAAGATCATGAGGATGTACTCAGATATTATTTATTACATATCTGGATACATTCTCGAGGCGACTTCATGAAGGATGAGACTATGCCCTTTTCGAGTCTTCGAGAGGCGACTAGTTTCCATGTTCAGCCTTGAGACAGGCTGGTTATGAGCTCAATGTATCTTCTTTGAACATCTCTTGAATAATTTAGAAGCAACATCCATAAATATTAGGAGATTAAGAAGGAGGACATTAGTCTCTGACTGCAGCTAGAATTTCTCAATTGGAGAATGAAGCTCAAGCTCAGCACATTGCTCTGACAGAATTCCTCGCTCAGTCTTCTAAAGAATTAATGGCGAAAGACGAAGAAATAATAAGTACTCGTCAGAATATGGAGCGCTTAGAGAAAGATAAAGCGTCAAAAGCTGAAGAGCTTAGAAAGTTGAGGGAAGAGCTAGCTCGTCTTCAGGAGCAAATTGCCTCTATGGAAAAAGAACAATCAGAGATTGCTACTGATCGTAAATCTGAAGCTGAACGCTGTCAGTTTTTACAGCAAGAGCGAGAATTGATGCAAACCAATCAGATTGAAGAGACCAATCGCCGTAGCTCTATTATTGTGGAATATGACCAACGGATGATTGGAGCTGAAACAGCAGAGCGAATCAAGAAAACTCATGAAGAAAAGATAAATAATGTAATCGTTCGTATTCAGGAGATAATTACTCCTCCTAAATAGATCTTTTACATTTATCATGTATTGAAGTTTTGGTACCCATTTGTAATCAATGTTTTGATTTTGATTGAAATGAATATTTGACTTGATTTCAATTCTGTGGATGATATTTTTGTAGAAAACATGTTCAGAGGTAAATAATACATGACATATTTCAATAAAATAGAATATACAAATAAACTTTGTAACTCTATCATGATATTAAACCAAAGATAATTTTAGTTTAATACTGATTAGAGAAAATAGAATTCAGATATAAAGATAGCTTTGGATTCTATTCTCCATAATCTTTGGACTCGGAAATCAAAAGACGAGATATCATTTTCATAGAATAGAAAATATGATACATACTGAGATAGAAAATTCAGAGGTAATATGGACATGATTTTCTATATAAGATCTTTATTAAATCCACTGGGGATCTAATAAGACAAAATATCAAATTCTCTGGGAAAATAATACATGGTAGAATATCAGTTTCCTCTGGGGATAACGATATCGAGATAACTTTTGTAGAGAAGAATTAACTTTGATTTTATATTTGCTGGGGAATAATGAAAATATTATACATAATATTTCTTTAAGAATTTGCCATTGATAGGCATCATCGTGACTTTCCCATCCATAGAGGCAAGCTGGTATGCTCCGTTAGAGAAGACTTTGTTTACTACGAATGGGCCTTCCCATTTCGCGTCAAATTTGCCTTTGCTCATATGTGTCATGGTCATAGGACGTCTGACAGTAAGGACCAGTTCTTCCTTCTGATATGCTCTGACTTTGACTTTCCGGTTAAAAGCTTTTGAGATTCGGGCCTGATACAGCTCGATATTTTGTTGAGCATACAATCGTTTTTTATCTAGAGCTTCCAATTCTTGAAGTCGAAGACGATCATTGTTTTCTGTTGTAAGTTCATTGGAGATTGCAATTCTCAGAGAAGGAATCTGGATCTCAAGGGGAAGAACAGCTTCACACCCATATACCAAAGAGAAAGGCGTACATCCGGTCGCATTGCGAACTGTGGTGCGGTAGGCCCATAAACATTCACCAAGCTTCTCGCTCCAATTGCGTTTGTTGGAAGAAACAAACTTTTTCAAGAGTTTGATGATTGTTTTATTGAAAGCTTCTGCCAATCCATTAGCTGCTGGATTATATGCTGTAGAAGCTAAATTATTGATCCGATGATCATCGCAGAATCGAGTAAATTTCTGACTGACGAACTGCGGTCCGTTATCATGGATAATACGCCGAGGAACACCAAATCGATAGATGACATGATGTTTGACGAAGTTAATAACATTAGAGGTTTTGACTTCAGATAACGGGATTGCTTCAGCCCATTTGGAAAAGTAATCGGTTATTGCTAGAATAAACCGATATCCTTTTGATGATGGTGGGTTGATAGGACCAATGACATCCATTCCCCAAGCTTCAAAGGGCCATGATGTCGCTGTTGGGTGTAAGAACTCTGACGGTTGATGGATAAAGTCCGCATGAATTTGGCAAGCTTTACATTTCCGAGCATATTGAATGGCGTCAGCCACCATCGTGGGCCAATAATAACCCATACGTCGGATACGATCTTGAAGTTTAGGACCCGGTTGATGAGCTCCACAAACACCATCATGTGCTTCACGGACAATCTGTTGTGCTTCTTCACCAGCGATGCATTGGAGAAGAAGACCGTCGTAGGCCCGACGATATAATGTCTTTGTAGTATGATTATAATAGAATCTGAGAGATCGACGCCGAATAGACGCTGCTTCACTTGGATTATCGGAAAGTATGTCATATAATACAAAGTCTAGAAACGGGCGTCTCCAGTCTTCAGTTATAGCTTCTGTTTCATTAGAAAAGACATATTTCATAGTAGAATCGAAAGAAGATGAGGATACTTTGTCAAACTTTAATCCAGCATCAAGGTTGAGAGAATCTTTGTCTGGATTATGGGAAAAAGCCAAAGCCAAATTATTCTCAATGCAGAATAGTTCTCGGTTATAAACCACTATCACTTGCTGACGTCTGATTGGTATGGCTAATACAACAGCAAGATTAGCCAAAGCATCAGCTTCTGTATTATAGGCTCGTCGAACATGTTCAATAAAGAAACCTTCAAAGGAGGAGGCCATAGAGAGTGCTGCTCGATGATAAGGTATCAAATCCTGATGATGAACTTCATACGTTCCTCTGATCTGATTAATGATAAGCTTGGAGTCTCCATAAACTTCCAAATATTGAATATCTAGATGTTTAGCAAGTTGAAGACCGATAAGCAACGCATTGTATTCGGCTACATTATTTGAACATGGTTGATCCAGAGAATAAGCCCTCTGAATAGTTAGTCCTTCTGGGGATACGAGAACAATCCCAACTCCGGCGACAATATTGCCATTAGGACATATTCTAGATGCTCCATCAAAGAATAGACGCCAAGTAAGAATTTATTCAGAAACCAGATTTGAATCCAGAACTTCATCTGGAATCTCATCATATAATTTAGAATCTTCTGGAACTGCATGAGCTGCCAGGAAATCAGCAAGAGGTTGTCCTTTAACTGACTTTTGAGGAATATAATGCATGTCGTATTGAGCTAATAAAATTCCCCAATTAGCTAGTCTGGAGTTGAGAATACCGGGTTTCTTCATCATAATCCTGATAGAATTCACTCTGGAAAAGACGTGAATCATTTGACCGATAATATAATATCACATTTTCTGAACAGCAAACATTAATGCTAGGCATTCTTTCTCGATTGGAGAATAACGCGGTTCAGCACCTGTCATTGTGCGACTGAGATAATAAATAGCCTGTTCATGGCCATCTTTATTTTTCTGGGCGAGTAATGCACCAAGAGAATGATCCATGGCTCGAACATATAGAAGGAATGGTATTCCCGAGACGGAAGGTACCAAAATCGGAGGGTTCATGAGATACTGTTTGATATCGTCAAATGCTTTTTGACATTCTTCGTTCCAGACGAAAGATACACCTTTCTTCAGAAGTTTGTTGAATGGTCTGCAGCGTCCTGATAAGTTGGAAATGAATCTCCTGATATAAGCAATTCTTCCTTGAAATCCTCGTAGCTCTTTTAAGGTGCGTGGAGGACGCATCTCTTGAATGGCTTTGATCTTCTCGGGATCCACGTGTATACCTTTAGCGGTAATAACGAAGCCGAGAAATTTGCCACTAGAGACATCCAGGAAGGACTTAGTAGGGTTCATTTTAAGTTGATGCTGACGCATTAAATCAAAGATAGTCTTCAAATCTTGGATATGATCCTCCTTTCGTCGACTTTTAACTGCAATATCATCAACATAGCATTCGACTATTTTCCGGAGATGTTCGCAGAATATAGTGCTCATTACTCGCTGATATGTTGCTCCTGCATTCTTGAGACCAAACGACATCACTGTATAACAGTATGTACCGATCGGCGTTCTGAAGGAAGTGTGTTTTTTATCATCTGGAAATATTTTGATTTGATTGTATCCCGAATACCCATCCATGAATGACATCCGTTCGAAACCACATGTGTTGTCAATCATGACATCTGTAATTGGAAGAGAAAACTCGTCTTTAGGACAAGCTGCATTGAGATCGCGAAAGTCTATACAGACTTGGATCTTGCCGGTCTTTTTGAGGACAGGAACGATGTTAGCCACCCATTCAGGATATTGTTCCTCTCGAATAAATCCGGAAGCCATAAGCTTGTTGACTTTAGCTTCAATTGCATCCATAATGTCTGGACGAAATCGTCGCTGTTGTTGTTTGACTGGTTTAGCATTTGGCATAATATTAAGTTTGTGCATTGCGATCTTCGGATCTAGTCCTGGCATATCCTCGTAACTCCAGACGAAGACATCGATATAATCATGAATAAGCTTGATCATGTCTTGTTTATCTATTTTTGAAAGACTTTCGCTGATGAATATTGGTTTAGGGGACCCTTCTTCCCCAACATCAATTTGGATCAGTTTATCTTCAGTAGGAGGTTCCCTCTGCTCGAACCTGAATTCCCATTGATTGTCTAATCTTTGAGCCCATTGTTCTGATTCGGGTGATATTTCAAAATCATCCTCATCTTCATCATTTTCTTGCGGGCCATCAACAGAGACCATATTGATGGATAAAATAGAGCGATGGAGATCGCCAATACTTGTGTCAGAATCCCAAGAAATGGAATCGGAAGACTCAGATCGTTCATCTTCAGATCGTTCGTCTTCATCGAATTTTGAATCTTCATGGACTATGTTGATAAAGGAGGTAGGAGCAATGTAACCTAAACCACATTTTGTCCTTCCGTATTTTAATAGAGGAATTCGAACAGGCATTCTTCTTCCTTTTCCATTATTGAGGCTGGTTCTGAAGTCATAACCCATATTCTTGATGATATTTTTGGACTATTGATTGTAGCGACGTAATTGTAACCTTCCAGTATCGTCGTTTTTGTCATCTTCTTCCAGATTAGAAGGATTCTGGGGTCCTTTGTAGAAGAATATTGGATTTTCTCCCTTCTTTCGAATAGGAACCACGAAGTACGATTTTTGTATAGACTCCAATGATACGTCTGTATGAAGAATTTGAACAACTCCTATAGTTAGTGGCTCTAAGCTATCTAGCAATTGTAAATAACTTTGTACATGATTACAGACATCAATATACTGCAAAGGAGATGCTTCATTAATATTAGATACTGTATTTACAACAGAAGGCTGAGCCTTATCAGACTTAGTCAAATTAATGACAAAAGGGGGAGAGGAAGAACGATCAGAAGTTTTGTTTCGATTAAGATCGATAACAAAAGGCTCAGAAGAGGTGAGCTCCCTTGAAGAAGATCGTGGATAAGTAGTACGTCCACTGACTGGAATGACTAGAGTATCTGGTCTAGCCTGAGAAGGTGGAGGAGGAGTGACACGTCCACTGACGGGAATTATCAGCGAACTTTGTGGAGCTTGGGAGGATGATGAAGTAGTACGTCCACTGACAGGAATTGTCAGTGAGTCTTCTTCAGATGATTTAGCAGACTGCGGAGGAGTGATACGCCCTTTTACAGGAATAACAAAGGTATCGACTTTTGATATCTCATCATCATTATCCATAGCTTGCAAGACTTTTGAGTATTCATCTTTGTACATGCGAGCGTCATTGAAGTAAGCTTCAACTCCTTTGAATGGATAGAGATCTGCAACCTCCTTTTGCACTTCTCCATTATCATCAACATATTTGAAGCACTGATGAAGAGTCGAAGGAACGACATTATGTTCATGCAAGAATGGTCTTCCCAATAGAGCATTGTATGAGCAACCATGATTGTCGATGATGTAAAAAGTAACTTTAGTGCGAAGAACGCCTATTTGAAATTTGAGGCGAATCTTGCCCAAAGGCTCACTTTTTCCATGATTGAATCCCAAGATGGTAGTGATAGTGCTGGAAAGACTATGCACAGGTATCTTCAGTGCATCTAGCATAGCCTTCGGCATAATACTGAGAGCAGATCCTGGATCAATCAGTAGACGATCAACCTTCATAGAATTGATATATCCTATATGATATAAAGGACGGTCATGTCGATTATCCTCTAGCAGCATATCGTCTTGCGTAAAGGTAATGTTTGGAATAAATTCCAATACATTATGGCAATGAGAAACAGGTTCTGTTTCCAACTTCTTGAGGAAAGTTAGGCAATTTTCTGCTTGCAACAGTGCTTCACTCAGAGTTTCTCGAGTCTCTTTAGAGAGGCGTAAGAGCTCAAAAATTGATAATTTAGCTGGTGTATTGGCTAGTTGAGCCAATATATCAAAATTATAAGGCTTTTCAAGTCCTGTAGGAGATGACTTCTTCAATTGTTTATCGAAGCGAACTTGTTGTTTGCCTTTGTCAGCTGCTGTTGGTTTAGAAGGAACTGTCTCAACAGGAACATTTGAAGGTTCTTCAGTAGAGACTGGTGTTGGAGCTGTAACCGGAGGGACATCAGGAGTTTCTCCAGAAATGTCAGCATAATCTTTCAGATATATTTTTCCTGACCGAGTTCCAGCATGAACTTCGACTTCAGATTCCGGTTCAGGGTCTATGGAAACCATGTTGCAATTCTTTATCTTGCTCTTGGTTCTTTTATGCTTGATACGAGCTTCATTCCAGAAACCGAGACCAACACGAGATTGATTTTGTCTCATAGTGATGGCTAAAGGTGCTCGGAGTCCTTTGCCTGAGTTCAAACCAGGAGCAGTGGCTAAATCATAATCCATCTTCGCCATTAATTCATGAGATTGTGAACTGTATAGATGAAATACAGGCTTGTATCTATCTTCAGATTGAGGTACAGATTTTATATCCGTAGGGAGTGAATTTCCTGCCAAGATGAAAGTAGGGGTTAGATAAAAATCGGGTGTGATACTAGAAGTCACATTGCATGATTTAGTCTTCCCGAGCTTCTTTTTAGATAAAGGAGTCTTCCGAGGAAAAGAGGAAGACGTCTCAAACTCCGTCATTAAATCCGGATGGATCCACATGATCTCTTCCTTCTTAGTTGTGACAGGAACAAGTCCTTCATTCTGTGCTGGTGGGATGTTCACAACTTCGAGAGTTGCTTTGGGGATAGGAACAATCCCACTTTCGACTATTAAAGGAGGGAAGTCACCAAACTGCATTGAAATTACATTTGCTGTGACTGTCTTATGCTTGGGTGTCAGTATCACAGCTCCTGATTTAATCATCTCTTGGTTCTTTCCTTTTAATACATAGCAAGACCGGATTGTATGACCCAGCATTCTATGATATGGACAGTATTTTGGATGATCTGTCTTATTGGCTTCATCAGGCTTTTTGATTTCTGGCAATTGTATTTTGTTACCTTTGAGCAAGCATTCAAAGATACCCTGAACATCGTCATCGTCGAAAGAATATTCTTCCTTCGGTCGAGGAGGTCTCTGTTGTTGATTTGTTGGAGCTGGAGTAGTTTAGGTAGTCTTTACCTCTTGACTATTGCTCTGGAGATAGACTTCAAGAGCCTCTTTTCCTTTGTGATTATTGGGTCGAGTACTATTGCTAGCACTCTGATTTAATTTCTTGGGAGCCATTTGTACCCCCAGGCCTTTGAAGGCCTCGACACTGACTTCAGCAGCCTTGGCACTGACGATGAAAGAAGGCCAATCTTGAAACTGAGTGGACCCTGTCCACATACTGATGATTGGTAAGAGATTCGACTTGCAAGTGTCGATAGTAACAGCATCGGGAGTTCCAAGAGGCATTTTGAGGGCTTCTTTTCTGAATCTTTCAATGAAGTCCTCAGTAGTCTTATTATTTTTCTGTTTAATTCTTATGAGGGCTGACATGGTCATGTCATTGAGCCCTTCATAGAACCGTTCAAGAAACATTTGTTTAAAACCGGCAAATGAGGTAATGCACCCATCAGGGAGACTTCTATACCATTCATAAGCCGTTCCTTTGAGACATCCGACGAATACCCGAGTGAGAAGGGCATCGCTTGGTTGCAATTGATCAGTCATTACTTCAAAGTGGTTAATGAACTGACTTGGGGAGGTAGTCCCATCAAAGAAAGAAATGGTCGGAGGTTTGTATTTAGGAGGATATGATACTTGCTTCCATTCTATCGGGTAAGGTTGCTTGATACCTAACCTTTGTAAACCATCCTTTTGTTTAAATGCCTCAAATTGAGTTCGAAGATTCCTTAACTCTTCAGTAACAAATCCGGAAGATTGTAGAGTTGTAACTTGTTGAGTGTAATTGGGAGGAGGGACTGCAGCATATGTACCACCCCCAGCTCCAGACTGACTTGGAGTGGGTTGTACAGGAACATTAGATTGTACCCCCGGGATAGTAGAGGGTTCCGGGTTTGGAGCAACAGGAGTATTTAATACCACTGGTGGTACTGTTTGTTGAACTTGCTGAGTTTGATGCTGAGCTTGCATAAGAGTGTGCATAGCATTCAATGTATCTGCCATAGCTCGCAACTGTTGTTCCAAGGAAGAAATTCTCTGCTCATGAGCTTCAGTGCTAGTTGAAGGTTCATGATTGCCATCTACCATGTAAGTAGTAATCGTTCGAGGAATAGATGATGAAACAGTCTATTCTGAATCATCGCTGTATGAGTCAATATCCTTCCCGGGACTATTTACAGGAGTCAATACTGGAAAATTGGACTCTCCAAGGAAGTCCTCTATGATCTCCGGATTACTACTTGGATGAGAAAAAGAAGAGACCCTGGCCAAGGCTCCGGTCCTGGATCGGGTGCCGAGATAAACACCATCTTCAGAATTTGATATAGCATCAGACCGTATGCTACCCCCAATATTTCTGGAGGTCATGTTGATAGAAGCATAAAGAGGTTCATCTTCATCCAATATTGGTTCATATTGAATCCGTTCAAAAACAGATCGTTTTTTTGGTGAACAACAACACTGAATCACAACCCGAGGTTGGAAGTTGCAACCATGCTTTTCATGGCAAATATGAGCAATATCATGGCCATATGGAGTGTCAATTCTCCGTTTATTTTGCAAATACTCCCGGAGATCTGTAGGAACAGATTGGGAAGTACTTGAAGATAGTTTCTGTGTAGAAACTTGTCTTTTGTTCTTCTGTCTTCTCGGTTCTTGAGTGTATAAAGACTGATTAATTTGAGCCACATAGTTCTTAGCATATTATGCATCAGAGTCTAGTATGATTGTCTCAGTTTGATCAGGCTTCTTAATACCAGAAGTGGAACTGAGATAATTCTGATTAAGCTTGTTATGAAGATCTGTAGAAGATATGACTTTGGTATCAGTCTTGGATACTTGTAATTTGCCTTTCTCAGATCGAGAAATTTTGAGAGAAGGAAGATGGGTATTATTCCGACTAGGAGTCGGTAATAATCCATCTTTAGAGGAAGTAGCCAAAAGGCGTTTTCCTTTGTTTGATCTAGTAAGAGTACTAGTCAAATTAACTCCAGAGGTAAAGACCTTAGGAGTAGAGGAGTTGACTAAAGAGTCTTTCTTCTTGGTTGGTACAAGATGTGCAAGTTGTGGGGGAATCATTTGTATGTTCTGTGGAAAAGAACCCCCAGCCTGATTTTGAGAAACAGTCAAAGGACTGTATCTGTTAGCATACGCTGACTTCAGTTTGGATTTCTGGTCATACGCTGCCTTTTTACTAGCATACGTCGGCTTTGGCTTAGCGTACGCTGCCTGCTGTTGGCTTTTGTACGCTGCCTTTGCTGTACGCTGCCCTTTGACTGCCATACGCACAGAGTCATCAATGGCTAAAGAGCCGACTGCTGTCGTAAGAGTAGAAGGAGAAGAGACTTTGACATGTCCAGAGATGGTTTTTCTTGGACACGCTGACTTGGTTAAAGAACCTACTTTGTCAGCGTGACTAGGAGAAGCCACTGTTGCCGTGTTCAGAGAAGTCGAAGCATGCTTCGTTGAAGTTGAAGGCGTGTTCTTGTCAGCGTGAGAAGTGACAGAAACGTCTCGGGTTGTTGAAGAAGACTTAGGGACATAGACAGAGAGTCCCTTCTTCTTAGCAGTAGGAAGAGCGGAGGAAGCAGTTCGGCCCTCCTTCGCCTTGAGCATTTCTTCGTAAGCAGATTGGTCGAATTGTACAACCATCGTCTTCTTCGTCGAGCTGATTGATGAAGTATCGCATTGAGTTGTTGCTATCTCATTAGAGGAGACAGCTTTCCACAGCAGAGTCGCCAATTTGTTTTCCATAAATAAATTCACTTTATTTATTTTGTATCTGAAAAAATTATAACTGTAGGAATCTAATCTAGAAGACGATTACTTTATCCCTTGGACGATGCGATAAAGAAAACTCGAACTTCGAAGAACTTGGACAGCAACTGGGCAATCTCTCTGTTCTCTCTGAATTGTCTATCGTGTCTGATGAAGATGAAGAACCTCTCTATTATAGAGTTCTAGATAACTGTTCTGAAGTATACGTTCAGTCAGTTACTTGACGTGTGCATAACTGCAGGGACGCGTGGCGAATTCTGATGAAGACACATTAGAGTGCGGTTGAGAGTAGTGGAATATATCTAGGAGAGATTGATGGCATAAATGCCACGTTGCATAACTTCTGAATAAGTGGGTAACTGAGTACAGGACACGTGAGAACGTGTGTTGACTGTATATTGAAAATCATCCTGAATGCATTTGCTGTGATACGCTGTCTTTGAAGAGGAGTCATACGCTAGCTTTTGAAGGCACATGTCTTGCATACACTGACTTGGATAGCATAGCATATAAGGCTGATACGCTCACTTCATTGATAAGGAGTCGTATGAGGTCCATACGCTCACTTTGTTGGCAAGGAGTCGTATGGAGTCCATACGCTCACTTGGTTGGTAAGGAGTCATATGGAGTCCATACGCTCACTTGGTTGGCAAGGAGTCGTATGGAGTCCATACGCTCACTTGATTGGTAAGGAGTCGTATGGAGTCCATACGCTCACTTGGTTGGCAAGGAGTCGTATGGAGTCCATACGCTCACTTGATTGGTATGAAGTCCATACGCTCACTGGTTGAGCAAGGAGTCGTATGGAGTCCATACGCTCACTTGGTTGAGCAAGGAGTCGTATGGAGTCCATACGCTCACTTGGTTGAGCAAGGAGTCGTATGCATTGAGGGAGTAGACACGTGGCTGTCCTCAATCTTCTCAAATACGCCATATCTTCAAATACTGATAAATATCTCTCGAGCGTCGTGCTGCAGATATGATGGCTGACAGACTGTCAAAAATGACAGTAATGATGGCTGTGCATTTATGATGGCTGCTGAGCTGTCCTCGTAGGAGACAAAATCATTTCTCGAAAACCTATACGACGGCTAATCTTCATATGGCAGCTGTCTTTGCACGAAAGACGAAGTGTCAGATTCATCCTTCATTAAATACGTGCTGTGCTGTCATCTCAAGAAATAATAAAAATATTCACTGAGCGTACAGCTTTTAGATGAGCGTATGGCCTTGGCTGAGCGTATGGCCTTTAGCGTATGGCTTTGACTGAGCGTATGGCCTTGAGCGTATGACTTTGGCTGAGTCTTATGTCAGCGTGTCATAATTTTCATACCCTACAAGACCCCCTTCAAAGTTTTCGAACTTTATGAATTTCAAAAGTTCGAAATTACTTTAAACTTAAAGTGGGAATAAGTCTTGACACGCTGGCATGAGTTTGTTATCTTTCTCAATATCAGTGCAAATCTTTAGGGATTCTGTTTAAAGAACGGCCGCCGTTTGAACTTCTTCTTTTCTTCTATAAATAGGTCTTTCAAAACCAAATTTATTTCTTTACTTTTGCATTCGTCTTCGAAAGAGAAAACTCAAGACTCAACTTCCTCTTCTTCGACTCAAGCTTTATCAATGGCGTCCAAGGTTGATGCTGCTGCGAAGGGAAAGGGGAAGGCTCCTGCGGAGTCGTCTCAGCCCGCCGCCGCCGCTGCTAAGAAGACTACCGATGAGCGCGTTCGACGAAGTGAACGCCCATTGAAGCCCCTCTATGGTGAGGATGAAGATGATGAACAATAACTATCCCCTATTTAGGGCTCTGGTTAGAACAAGATCATAAAACGTATCCCCTTTTTAGGGTCAAATACGTCAGAAAATACGCTTCCCTCTTTAGGGTTTAGCCGTATCCTATGTTTTTCGTTTATACGAAAAATATGTTTGAAGCGTATTCTGTATGATACGCATATTTTTGATAGAAATGTCAAAATACGCTGTCTTGAAAGAATATGCTATGGCGAGTTGTCTCACTGAGATACGCTAACTCCTGTGTTAGCGTATGTTTTTGATGATCATCTTGTCAACCATACGCTGATACGCTCAAGCTGAAAAAACTGAACTTTAAAATTCACTTAGGATAGAAAAAATGATCTCTGAATCCATCATACGCTTTAGGATAGAGTGAGCGTATGTTAATCTTTGAATCTGCCGTACGCTTAGTATAAACTGAGCGTATGTTGAACTTTGAGACTGCCGTACGCTTAGTAAAAACTGAGCGTATGTTGAACTTTGAGTCTGCCGTACGCTTAGTAAAAATGGAGCGTATGTTGAACTTTGAGTCTGCCGTACGCTTAGTAAAAACGGAGCGTATGTTGAACTTTGAGTCTGCTATACGCTTAGTAAAAACTGAGCGTATGTTGAACTTTGAGCCTCTTGATGTTGAAGATTTCTAACTTCTTATTCTTCTTTTGTAGTGGATATTCTGGCTCAGGAGGCAGAATTTGAAGGATGTGTAGGAAATAACTATAACAGTGACCTATCACATGTTCGTTTTCCCCAATTCGATGGACCTTCTACAAGGATAGCTCTTTTGACAAATCAGGAAAATGACACCTTGCTGAACCTGATGAGTGGACTGCCTTTACAGAGTGTGGATGGTGTTACCCACTCAAAGCCAGCATTTCTTTTCGGAGATGCTATTGACATAAACTCTCAGCCTGCTCTGGATAAAGTATCATACTGTTATTATAGGGATGGTGATGTGAATCAACCAATGTATTTGACTGGTTTATCAAAAAGCATCAACATAGCTCGCTTATTTCATGCGAGTTGTCAAAGACAAATGAAGTGGGATATTACTCCATCCCGTCAAGCAAAAGCTGGGTGGATAGGATATCGTCAAGGAAGATTCCGCAGTGGTACTGAACCACATATTACAGCTTTGCGAGGACTGCTACCTGCCACCATCCCTCCTGAGGACTCGGCACTTCTGAAGCCAGTCAGAGTCCCAATCTTTTCAAACGAATTTGCTCAACTGGAAAATGCCATCTATCCAAAATAGTCTATGAGGCTGACTGGTCTGGTAAATCCGGAAAATACCAGATGGACTGTTCTTGTAAGATGGATTTTGAAAAACTTTGGGGAACAGTTAAAGGCAATAGGTCTATATAATGCCATCAAGTGCACCGCTTATGGTTTTAGACCAAACCCAGAGTTGTTCTTGGCATTGGCGGAGAGGTATAACTACCGTACCGGCACCTTCATGACTCCCAGAGGCGAGATGGGATTCGCCCTTCATGAAATGGCATATATTTCTCAGCTGCCAACAGCAGATTTGCCATATGAAGAGTATATCCCTTTCGTTGATGAAATGAATAAGATCTCCGAAGCCAACCCAATGGTTCTTCATGTCTTTGAAGAATTGATGTACCATTACAGTATTTGTAAGGCTTTTTATAAAGGACAAGGTGGGGAAGGAGATTCCAACTGTTATTCTTCTAAATGGATGGCCTATTTATTTCAAGGCCGTACTGATGAAGTTCAGAAGAAGAAGAAGAATGAGCAATATGTCGGTAAATTTAAACCTCTGAATCAAGCTGAGATTGATAAGCTCATCCGGGACACCACTCATGACGACATCGTCATTGAGGAAGACGAAGGCACCTATAAAGCCGGTGATAGGTTTGAGACCTATATTAAGCAGGGTAGCCGAGAATTATCTGCTGAAGGTCATCTGGCCGGATTTATATCTCTCTGGCTGAGACAATTTGTAGTACCTGGCACCTGTTCAGCAGACAGAATGCACAGAGGAGTTGTCTTCGCAGCAGTCTGTCTGACTTTCGGGTATAAGATGGATTTGCAGACAGCAATGACATGCCGTCTGAATGCTGGATTAAGGGCATATACAGACAGAATCTTCGATTTGGCAAGGAAGAGCCTTACATCCTTTCCTCGGGTAGAAATGCCCTTTACATATTTATTTGGGTGGCTGCTTCTGCATTTCGAATCTCTCATGAATGCTGGGATGGCTAGACCAGATGACACCTTTCTGGAAAGATACAATAACACACCAAAGTGGAAATATGACACTTTGACAGATTGCAGAACTATATTAAACATGGGAGAATTATGGAGCTTCACTTGTGTTCCTCCACCTGTTAGTTATGAAACCATGCCTGGGAAGTTGGTTGATGGCATTGGTGGCAATGAATTAGATGATGTTCAACATGAATGGCTGAAAACGATCAGGCCATCTCACTTAATCTGCCGCCGTGACAACATCACTTATCTAGAACCATATCTTCCGAGTAGGTTTGCTCGAAAATTTAGTTATGATCAGTTGCATGTGGGCAATGCAACGACATGTTTTGGCTACCAGGGTGGATTAATCGATGGTGCCAGAGCTTGGATATACTACATTGCTAAAGGTACAGGAGCTACCTTTTCCATGCCAGATCCAGTCACTTATCGAAGAGGAGCTAGAATATTGGCGTCTTATGCCAAATTCTATGTATCAGCTAATACCTTTGATGAAAAATTCAGCATCTTAGGTAGAAGCTTTGTTCATATTGAAAAGAAATCAACCAAATCAGCCCTGTCTAGAGATTGTCATGACCAAGAAGATCCTCTGGCTACTGATGAAGTTGATGATGAAGTTTTAGAAACCTTCTTCTCTGATGACCTTCATCAACCATTACATGTGCCCATTGGAAGTGCTGAAGAGAGTATATCTGCTGATAATACTCCGAAGAGGAAGCGGGGCAAAGGTGCTGCTGGACCTGCCCCAAAAAGAGTTACTCGGGCAGAGACTCGAAATCGTGGAGGAATTACCATTCCAGGGACTTCTCCTGCTTCCAATCGAGTCAGAGATGCTGATGAAGCAGGTAGTGATTCAAAAGACAATTATCCTACTGTTCCATTCACAAAAAGAATATGAAGGAAAGTGATAGTTTCAAAAACTAAATCCGTGATTTGTCTGGATACAGAAAGTCCCACCGATCGTGCTGAGCGATTGGCTTTAGAAAAGCAAACTGCCATTGCTTTTTCTGTAAAGACAGAACCTATTGAAGAAGATGTACCTGAGCCTGCTGGAGCATTCATGCCTTCTGATATAGGATCGATTCTGCCAACGGCCGATGATGCTCAGGTGATTAGTCAACCTGCGGTAGAGGCCGAGCATCAGACTGAAACAGCTAATGACTTACTGATTTCGGGAGAATCAGTGAAGGAAGCCACTACTCTCAGACCAATTGTTGAAGCTTCAGAGAGCAATAAGAGTGATGACGAATAAGTTGACTATGAACCTTCGTCTCAATCTTTTGGAGAAGAAGACATGGAGATAGACGATGAATCACCATCTAAAACTCCAATTGATGTACTGAAAATAATTGGTCAACACTCAGGGTTGACACCAGAGCCGGAGAGGCATATAGAAACAGAAGTTCAAGTTCCGAGTACTTCTGGGGCAGGCAGCAGTGAAATAAATCCCGTGTCAGAAAGCACTCTGAATAAACTACGAGCCGGGCTGAATGATCCGAAGGAAACTGAATATGAACCAGCTCCAGGTAATATTTTATTCATCTAAGTTTTGTCTTGTCTCTGCTTTATTGTCTTTTAGTTTTGATCATGCTTCTTTGATTCCAACAGCTGTAGGAACTGCACCGGCTATGAGTTCCACTCAAGCCCCACTTGTCCAAACTGATGTGGGTGAAGGGAATTCACATTTGTCGAGTTCTCCAAAAGCACTCACTTCGGCTCCCAGAATAGAGGCTCCTCCTGCTCCTTTCTCTACTATTACAGCGACTCCCAGTTTTGACACGGGGATAGCAAAGATCATGGGAATGTACTCAGATATTATTTATTCATATCTAGATACATTCTCGAGACGACTTATGAAGGATGAGACTATGCCCTTTTCGAGTCTTCGAGAGGCGACTAGTTTTCCACTTTCAGCTTTAAGACAGGCTGGTTATGAGACCCAATGTGTCTTTTTTGAACATCTCCTAAATGATTTGGAAGCAAACATCCATAAATACTGGAAGATTAAAAAGGAGGACATTAAGTCTCTGACTGCAGCTGAGATTGCTCAATTGGAGAATGAAGCTCAAGCTCAGCACATTGCTCTGACAGAATTCCTCGCTCAGTCTTCTAAAGAATTAATGGCGAAAGACGAAGAAATAATAAGTACTCGTCAGAATATGGAGCGCTTAGAGAAAGATGAAGCGTCAAAAGCTGAAGAGCTTAGAAAGTTGAGGGAAGAGCTAGCTCGTCTTCAGGAGCAAATTACCTCCGTGGAAAAAGAACAATCAGAGATTGCTACTGATCGTAAATCTGAAGCTGAACGCTGTCAGTTTTTACAGCAAGAGCGAGAATTGATGCAAACCAATCAGATTGAAGAGACCAATCGCCGTAGCTCTATTATTGTGGAATATGACCAACGGATGATTGGAGCTGAAACAGCAGAGCGAATCAAGAAAACTCATGAAGAAAAGATAAATAATGTAATCGTTCATATTCAGGAGATAATTACTCCTCCTAAATAGATCTTTTACATTTATCATGTATTGAAGTTTTGGTACCCATTTGTAATCAATGTTTTGATTTTGATTGAAATGAATATTTGACTTGATTTCAATTCTGTGGATGATATTTTTGTAGAAAACGTGTTCAGAGGTAAATAATACATGACATATTTCAATAAAATAGAATATACAAATAAACTTTGTAACTCTATCATGATATTAAACCAAAGATAATTTTAGTTTAATACTGATTAGAGAAAACAGAATTCAGATATAAAGATAGCTTTGGATTCTATTCTCCATGATCTTTGGACTCGGAAATCAAAAGACGAGATATCATTTTCATAGAATAGAAAATATGATACATACTGAGATAGAAAATTCAGAGGTAATATGGACATGATTTTCTATATAAGATCTTTATTAAATCCACTGGGGATCTAATAAGACAAAATATCAAATTCTCTGGAAAAATGATACATGGTAGAATATCAGTTTCCTCTGGGGATAACGATATCAAGATAACTTTTGTAGAGAAGAATTAACTTTGATTTTATATTTGCTAGGGAATGATGAAAATATTATACATAATATTTCTTTAAGAATTTGCCATTGATAGGCATCATCGTGACTTTCCCATCCATAGAGGCAAGCTGGTATGCTCCGTTAGAGAAGACTTTGTTTACTACGAATGGGCCTTCCCATTTCACGTCAAATTTGCCTTTGCTCATATGTGTCATGGTCATAGGACGTCTGACAGTAAGGACCAGTTCTCCCTTCTGATATGCTCTGACTTTGACTTTCCGGTTAAAAGCTTTTGAGATTCGGGCCTGATACAGCTCGATATTTTGTTGAGCATACAATCGTTTTTCATCTAGAGCTTCCAATTCTTGAAGTCGAAGATGATCATTATTTTCTGTTGTAAGTTCATTGGAGATTGCAATTCTCAGAGAAGGAATCTGGATCTCAAGGGGAAGAACAGCTTCACACCCATATACCAAAGAGAAAGGCGTACATCCGGTCGCATTGCGAACTGTGGTGCGGTTGGCCCATAAACATTTACCAAGCTTCTCGCTCCAGTTGCGTTTGTTGGAAGAAACAAACTTTTTCAAGAGTTTGATGATTGTTTTATTGAAAGCTTTTGCCAATCCATTAGCTGCTGGATTATATGCTGTAGAAGCTAAATTATTGATCCGATGATCATCGCAGAATCGAGTAAATTTCTGACTGACGAACTGCGGTCCGTTATCATGGATAATACGCCGAGGAACACCAAATCGATAGATGACATAATGTTTGACGAAGTTAATAACATTAGAGGTTTTGACTTCAGATAACGGGATTGCTTCAGCCTATTTGGAAAAGTAATCGGTTATTGCTAGAATAAACCGATGTCCTTTTGATGATGGTGGGTTGATAGGACCAATGACATCCATTCCCCAAGCTTCAAAGGGCCATGATGCCGCTGTTGGGTGTAAGAACTCTGACGGTTGATGGATAAAGTCTGCATGAATTTAGCAAGCTTTACATTTCTGAGCATATTGAATGGCATCAGCCACCATCGTGGGCCAATAATAACCCATACGTCGGATACGATCTTGAAGTTTAGGACCCGGTTGATGAGCTCCACAAACACCATCATGTGCTTTACGGACAATCTGTTGTGCTTCTTCACCAGCGATGCATCGGAGGAGAAGACCGTCGTAGGCCCGACGATATAATGTCTTTGTAGTATGATTATAATAGAATCTGAGAGATCGACGCCGAATAGACGCTGCCTCACAAAGAATGCATGGTAATAAATCCTAAAATGCATATTTTACTCTATTATCAAGATTGAAATAAACCCTAATATATTTTTTTTCATTCGGGAATGTCGACTTTAGGACTGCCCAGAAATTGTGGCAGTCCTGAAAGGAACTTGCTGTACAGCAAGTATCTTTCAGGACTGCCACAATTTCTGGCAGTCCTCAATATGTCTAGGACTGCCAGAAATTGTGGCAGTCCTGTTGTAGAGCATGTCCCTTTCAGGACGGCCACAATTCATGGCAGTTCTTATTACTTCTAGGACTGCCAGAAATTGTGGCAGTCCTGTTATACATCGAGTCTATTTCAAGACTACCACAATTCCTGGCAGTCCTCATTACTTCTAGGACTACCAAAAATTGTGGCAGTCATGTTGTACATCGAGTCTATTTCAAGACTGCCACAATTTCTGGCAGGCCTCAATACTTTTAGGACTGTCAGAAATTATGGCAGTCCTGATATGAATCCAATTATTCTATAACTAGGATTTCTTCCATAGTTTTCTTCTAAAACTAGGATTTCATGCATAATTCTTCTATTAATAAAGAAAAATTGGTTAATAGACTAATAGATTAATAGATTTGATAGATTTGATAACCCAATTTCTTCTACAACTAGGATTTCATCCATAATGCCCAAACAAGAAGAAAATAAAATAAAATAGGGTTTGGAGAAAGAGATCTGAGAAATTAGAAGAGAGCAAAAAATCAAAATAAACTAGGTTTACAAAAATTGATGTTCTTGTTTTTTTTTCCTTCTTCTTGTTCTTCTTCTTCTTTTCTTCTTGTGAGGAATGGAGAGAGAGAGGAAGAAAACAAAAATTATAACACTTATCATTTATACCTACTACTTGGATAGCCCTGAGTAATTTTTTCAGTGGCAAACTTGTAAATAATGGGAAACAGTCACTTGGACAGCCCCGAGTAAAAAAGGCTGTGCCCTTATAATTTGTCTTTTCTTTTTAGGGCACCACCACTTCTACTAGGGGGCAGCCCAAATTTTTTTAAAAAAATTACAAGTTTGCCATAGGTTTTTGTTACTAGGGGCAGCCCATAATTGACTATAAAAGCCAAACTTGTTTTATTTCTTCTCTCTTTCTTCCTCTATTACTTCTCTTCCTCCACTCTTTTTTTTCTCCTCCTCATAGAAACCTAGAATTAACCTAACCTAGGTGAAATTGTTCTCCCACCTAAATTTGTAAAAGATTTTTGGTGAAATATCTAGTAATAGTGTCAGTCACTTCTCTCATTTATTTGTAAGTCGTCGAATTTATTTTTGTGTAATGTTTTAACCTAAATTTTACATATAAAAGTTGAATTTTGTGTTTAATGTAGAAAGAAATAGAAAATAGAACAATCCGGACCATCAATGCTGGATATTCTCCTCCCACAACGTCCGAAGAACACTTTGATGCATCGGAAGGCCTCGTGGTAACTACACTTTAACTTTATTTCGGATGAAAAATCGGACTTTGACACAGAGGACTGCCACTTCTCTGGCAGTCCCTCTCATGGATTTGGACTGCCAGGGATGTGGCAGTCCTATATATGTGAGGGACTACCACATCTCCGACAGTCCTTTTTAATTTCATATGCTTACATTTTGGCTTTATGTAGTTATTTAGTTTTGACTTTTAACTTCTATTGTAGGAGTTGCGATCTTCCGATGTTGCGGTACATGCTCCAATTCCAATCGATGTAGGGCATTTATTTTGGACCGATCTTTCGTTCCAATCAAGCGACGATGCGGTACAATGGTGTCGAGAAGTTGGACGGGAAAACAACTTAGTTCTAGTGATATCCAGATCGTGCCGAAATCGCCCGGGATGACACAGTGTGATGGTTGGCTGTGAAAGAGGTGGTGTGTTCAGATCGCACAAGAAAGACACAGTTATCCAAAATAAAGTTCCAAGAAAGAAAGCTGGAACGAGGAAATATGGTTGTCCATTCACGATCCAGATTAGAAACGAAGAAGAAGGAAAGTGGTCAGTACAAGTGAAGAATGGAACCCACAATCATGAGATTGTCGAGACACTATTGGGTCATCCGTATGTCGGACGGTTGAACCCTACGGAGAAAAAGATAGCCGAAGACTTGTCCACTTCCGGTGTTGCACCGAGGCAAATATATTCAGTCATACGACATGAAGATGAGAAGAACATGTCTACGATGAGGTCAATATACAACGCCCTATCTTCTTCGAACGCTATCCGGACCAAATCAAGAATGGCGATGCAAGAAGTGCTGAAGTTGCTTGCCGATAATCATTACGTTGAGTTCCATAGAAGATATCCCCAGAGTAATGAAGTAGTTTCAATCTTTTGGGCTCATCCAGATTGCACAAGTCTGGCCAGGTCTTTTGTCGACGTGTTAGTCCTTGATTGCACGTACAAGACCAACAAGTTCAAGATGTCTCTCCTTCATATTGTCGGATTCACCTCTACTCGGAAAACATTTCCGGTGGCATTTTGCTTTATGAAGAGTAAAAAACTTGAAGACTACACATGGGCATTGAAGAAACTGAAAACACTTTACACCGGTCATACGGAGCCGTCAGTTCTTATGACCGACAGAGAGTATGCCGTAATTAATGCTATTCGTATTATTTTTCCTCAAGCGGATACATTTCTATGCACTTGGCATGTCAATCGTAATATTCAAGCCCAATGTAAGTTGAAGTTTCAGAAGGAGGAAGGTAAAATTGACATGCAAAATTTTCAAGAATTCTCCAATGACTGGAATTGTGTGTGGCGAGCCTCTACGATTGACAGTTACGACGTCGCATGGTACATGTTCAAGGAAAAGTGGGAGACGAGGAAGCCGGCATGCATTTCATACATCAAAGATACATGGCTTGAACCGCACAAAGAACACTTCGTCTTCGCATGGACGAATTTGGTGAAGCATTACGGCACGATAACTACCAACCGTGTTGAAGGAGCACACTCTGTAGTGAAGAGACAACTAAAATCATCTCTCGGCAACTTTGTCTCTGTTTGGCAAGCTATACATATATTGGTAGAGCGGACGGTAAATGAAATTAAGGCATCATTTAAGATGAGCTTAAATATAGTCAAGCATGAGCATAGAAAGGATGTACTGTTAGATGCTTTAGTTCGCGTGGTATCTCACACGGCGTTGACATTAATATGTGATGAGATTGAAAGGTCAAAGTATGTCGGGTTTGATTCCCAGGTTTGTGGGTGTGTACATCGACATACACTGGGCCTCCCTTGTACACATCGGATTAATGAATATCGCCGTGAATCTATTCCTATTCCAGTAGAAGCAATCGATCAACGTTGGAGGCAGTTGTCTATGATGCCTGTGGTGAAAACAGACAATGATTTCTTATCTTTGACACAAGTGAAACTTCTCCACGCAAGGTGGTTAGCCTCAGTAGCAGCGGAGCGGCAGTCCATTGAGCTTAAAATCCAAGAAATTGCATGTCCGATCACTACTAGAATGCATGAGCCAACCGTTGTTTCCAATCCTAAAGGCAGGCCTCAAACAAGATTGACTAGTTCACAGAAGAGAAGGCTGGAGTCAACTAGGAGAGATCCATCGTACTTTGAGCATGTTGAATGTCACGACCCGCACCCTAGAGTAAGGGCACGAGAAGTTGGTACATCCAGCATACTCCGCAGTGTCGGCGGTAGAACGCTGTCCCAGGTCAAACATCTAATAATATAAAGGTACCTGTACAGTATATACACTCTGAATGGAGGTGGCATAGTAAATACAGTCTCAATCACATCTAAGGCAGAGCATGATAAAAGATGGATAAAATATGAAATCACAAAGAGATACCGCAGATAGAAGTATAGGTGTCTAAGATACACAAACCCAGAAAATATCTCAAATCTCAAATACAGTAATCCATAAAGTAAATACAACTCAAGACAACTAAAATAACTATCTATACAACCTCTACTGTGTCTCCTCTAGGCTAGCAGGCAACCTCCAAGCTATCTGTAAAATTTATCAACAGGTCCAGTTAGGACAGGAGCGAGCACAATACATCTCACGTAGATCATAACAGGTTAGAAAATATAACGTGCAATAGAGTAAGATACATGAAACGCTGAAAGAAGATGTATATAAAAAACAGAAGGATATGATAATAGGAAATATCTATATATGATAAGTAAGAACTGTAAGCAATGTATGATTTAGAGTACAATATGGTTATGTAAACGGGTTAGGTTATACAATAAAATGGGACTCCTTTGTACGTGGGTGTACAATGGACATATACAATTTCTTATACAATAGGATTGATCACATAACCATTTCTAATCTCCCTCCCCAATCAATACACAAGGATCCAATTCAGTTACGTTACCTTATACAATGGCTTGCACAATAGAGCTCAATGTGATAATGAGAGTACAATATGCACAATGAGTGTACAATGATAAGGGTATTCAATAAATACAATATGTTAGTGAAACGCACATCATAATATGTATTTAGTGAACACAAAGGAGATAACATCGCAAAAAAAGATCCATATAGTACCAATCCGTGTTACCAATGTGTCAGCATCAAGTAAATTAATCTATGGCAAGAATAGACGTTCTAGCAAGTATGAAACGGTCAGAGAA
Source organism: Iris pallida (assembly GCA_029216955.1). NCBI lineage: Eukaryota > Viridiplantae > Streptophyta > Magnoliopsida > Asparagales > Iridaceae > Iris > Iris pallida. The sequence continues at coordinate 15,011,382 of JANAVB010010799.1, forward strand.
TGTACTCCCCTGATAACCTGAACAGCTGATAGGTATAGAGGTCCAAACTGAAGCCACAGAGTCCTATTTAGAGTAACACAGGTCAAGATGTATACGAGAGATGATAAATGAAATGTACAATACATCTGCATGCTGTCTAGGTCAAACTAGACTAAAGTCAAAACTTGGTCAACTCTAGTCAACCACACTAGTCAAATTAGGTCAACTAGGTCAAGTTCTAGCCCAAACAAGTCTAACAAGTCTCACTAGGCCTAACCAAGCCTAGGCTAGCACTCACACAATCACAAGACAATGTGAACCACAACAATGCATAATATAAAATAGATAATATATATAAATACATACCTTCATACATACATGCATATCCATATTACATATATATTTATATATATAGGCATATGTTACGTCATGCATATTTACATAGTTACATAGATATATACATTCATGCACATTTACATACATACTTTTATACATTATATATGTTAACATTCATTACAATGCATTATATTTTACTTATACCTTTGATTGATTCATTCATTCATATATGACATTCATTCATGCATATTACATACTTACATGCATCTATACATTATATACATTGTATATAACATGTAAAAGTAGAAGAGAAAAAAAAGGGGAAAAACTGAAATGGAAAGGGAAGGGAAGGAAAATGTAAGGAAAAGGAAAAACAGTGGACATATACATGCTTGCATCATATATTCTATATTACCATACATGCTATCATTATATATTGCATTATATTATTTATATATTATGTATTCATATCTATCATTACATGTATACCTTGCATTCATATCTAGCATTCATTATATACTTTCATGCATACATTGTATATCATTCTTTCATTCATGCATTTATGCATTGCTTATATACATTATATTAATTGCATTCCTACATGCTTGCATTCAACCATATATATATATATATATACATTAATGTAAAGAGGATATATATCATATATATATCATTTCATTCATCTAATATATCATGTATTACATACTCTATATTCATTTAATACCCATACTACATAGGCTCATAAGTTACACAAAATGCATATATCGTATAGTCACTCTTCTACTTAAAATCAATACTGTACCAATTGGACCTCTACTAAATTCTAGGATTAAAGTATATTGTAGCCCTTCGTGTTAGCTTTCCGAAACTTCAAACTGATCGCATTTTCGTGTCCGAAAGCTCCCAAAATCGCGAAAGTACCGAAACACGTTCGTCTTTCGTACAGCTGACACTCAAATAATTCTACAAAAAGTTACAGAAAGAATTTGGCTTATTAAAATATATATTTGGAAATCTAACTTTGATACGGTTCTTTAAAAAAAACAGAAGATAAATCGGAGTTCTAAGCTAAAAGTTATGATATTTCTAAGTTACTTTGGTTAATAAAAACGTGGATGAATATTATGACGAATTTGAGTTGTTTTGGACAAAAGAACACATATAGGCCAAGATACTTGGATACAAACATAGGTATCCAAACGAAACTCATTCTAACCATCCTAACTAAGATCAATCCACTCTCTAACCATTCTAAAACTGAATTTAAATATCTATTTAAACTATTATCATACATACATACACATGGGGTATCCTAATTTGGGATATAACAAGTAGGATACAAGACACATATCTAAAATTCTCAAGAGAGCTCCAAATGGCCTCAAATTTGAATCTAAATGGGACACATGCATGAGGATGGATTGTCACCCTCATTTTCCGTATTTCTCATATTTCGTATTTATATTCGTATCTGGATTTTGGCATGTATTTTTATTTTTCTTGACTTGTGGAATTTCGGTATTTCTCGTATTTTGAGTTTTAAGCTTGGCTCGGTTTTAATTAGTTTGGTTTGGTTCTATATGATTGGAACACCTTAGCCTATGCTCCTCCCTCATTTCCACCACAACTACCCTCTTTATATCCCCACCTACCACTCTCTCTCTTCATTACCACCACCATTAATTTTCTTCTTCTTCTCCTTCCTTCACAACTCTCCACCCATAGGCAAGTGCACCTTGCCATCACTTGAGAACCCTATGTTATTTGTCCATTAGCTAGATTAGGACATGGTGATCAACATTAGTTCTTGGGTTTTTGTGATTTGGAGTCTCCATTGTTCTAGATCTAAGTTATTCCTATTTTCGGATTTTGCATAGTTTGATCTCTTTTGGTTGGATATTTATGGGTTTTGATGCTTCCATGTGGAAGAGCATTCAGTTTCACCTAGGTTGGAGCTTTAGAAATCCGGATTTGGAGTTCGGATGACCAAGTTATGATGCTGTGTAGCCTTGGGTTCAGCCATGGTGTTCTTGCTGTTTGGAGAAGACAGTGAGCAGTGGCAGAGCTTCTTAGCTTATGCCACGTAGCCTTAGGTACGCTTCCTGTTGGAAGCGTGTCTCCTTCAGCGTGCGTGACTTTTCACCCACGCTGCTCTCTGTAGCGTGCGTGACTTTTCATGTACGCTGCTTTCCTGAGCGTGCGTGACTTTTCACCCACGCTTCTTTCTGTAGCGTGCGTGACTTTTCACCCACGCTGCTCTCTGTAGAGTGCGTGACTTTTTATGTACGCTGCTTTCCTGAGCGTGCATGACTTTTCACCCACGCTGCTCTCTGTAGCGTGCGTGACTTTTCATGTACGCTGCTTCCCTGAGCGTGCGTGACTTTTCACCCACGCTGCTCTCTGTAGCGTGCGTGACTTTTCATGTACGCTGCTTCCCTGAGCGTGCGTGACTTTTTACCCACGCTGCTCTCTGTAGCATGCGTGACTTTTCATGTATGCTGCTTCCCTGAGCGTGCGTGACTTTTCACCCACGCTGCTCTCTGTAGCGTGCGTGACTTTTCATCCACGTTGCTCTCTGTAGCGTGCGTGACTTTTCATGTACGCTGCTTCCCTGAGCGTACGTGACTTTTCATCCACGCTGCTCTCTGTAGCGTGCGTGACTTTTCATGTACGCTGCTCCCTTGAGCGTGTGTGACTTTTATGTACGCTGCTTCCTTGAGCGTGCGTGACTTTTACGTACACTGCCCCCCTGACCCCTTGCTTGACCCATTGGTTCTTGGAGTTTTGGTCTTAATTCTTTAAGCTTGGGTCTTCTATAGCCCTGTATATTGATATTTTATTAGATATTTTATGTCCATTTTATATCCTTACGCCTTTTGTCCTGAACTTGATAATCACGAATTTACTTGATATGTTTGGAATTGATAATTGAGCATGACCTGATAAGTGGCCCGTCGTGGCGCACTCCTGACTTGTACACTTGATATGATAACCTGACCTGATATATCTTGAACAGCTGTTGCGACGGCTACCTGACCTGACCTGACTTATATAGCTAATCCTGATACCGTGGGCGATTGTGCTTGTACAAATAATCCAGTCATGTCTTGCATCATGTCTAGGAGGGGACTCCTGAGTACCACGGTCAGGAGTACCTACTGAATTGGACTAAGGTTAATGATTAGTATAATTCACTAGTCATGAAGAGATGTTCCCCAGTTACAGGCGATCCCGTTATCCCGGCCGCAAATGATTGGACTTGTAGCCTGTCGACGAGTAGGGCACATTTCCAGCCCACTGTTAAGTGGGGCACCCACCATTGTCACTTAATTGATTGAACTCTATTGTCACTCTAATGTATTGTACTCTCTATATTGTCACTATAATGATTGCCTGGATAACCTGGATAGCTGCAGGGCCTGTGACTACTTGGAGCATCTCATTGCATCTTGCTAGTAACTAGGATTGTGATAACCCTAGTTAGTTAATGTAGAAAGCCGTAGGCAATGATTGGCCGTGATTGCTTGGATGGAGTCTGGTCTAGTACAGTATTGCCTAGAATTGATTGATTATAGGATTGTACCAGAATGATTGAAGGATTGTCACTATAATGATTGTCACTCCAGATTGTTACTTGACCTGATTTCTTATATTTATCTTGCCGATAAATGGTGAGAGAAACCAAGTTCCGTTCAGACGAAGGGTTATAACCCCGGTCCTTGTTTGGTTTACGGGTTGTAACCTAGCTATCTGAATAGTCCCATGGTTATCTCGTCGTATATCATCCTGACTTGCTTTTCCATATATCCTGTCTTTTAGTGATTCTATGCAAGATTGTCTTTTATAATTACCCTTCATGCTTTTTTTAAATTACTGTCTCTTATTATGTAATTATATTATTGTGCTAATTGCTGGCTTTGGTTCTTATTTTGTGGCCTCCTTTGTGGCACTTGCTCTTCCTGGGGTCTGACCCAGCTGGTTTTGTATGGCCAGATACCGGAGCAGCAGCAAAGGATCTACCTGTCTTTCAGCCCGATGGTGGTCACCAGGCGTAACCAGGGCATCGAGTGGGTTTCTTTTGTTCTCCCACTGTAATATTGTAAATTATTCTTTTGAGGCATTTAGCCGACGAGCAAGTGTTAGCTCGATTGTACTTACTTACTGTCTGCCTACGGGCTGTAACATGATTGACAAGCCCCGGGGGTTGATCATGTAGGACTGAACTCTTGCTAGTCCTCACATTTTGTAACGACTAGCTTCATGATCATCTGGATATGTAATGTTTGGGACGCCTTACAATTGTATATTTGGAGATCTGATATCTTGTGATTATTATTAGTTGGTTGAGATTGAGACAATAGGCTATTTTATGACCTTAAGAGACTGATGGACTGTAGTGAAACCCTCACATATCTAGACAGCCGTGACCGTATAGCGGTGTGGATTCCATTCCGTTATACGTAGCTGGCTATGTCTGCCCCCGCTCTCCAGTATTCTGGTTCCTGGGGCGTGACATGGATCCTACGGATTCAAAACTAATTTATATGTAAAGGAAATCGATTTAGATGATGGGTTTTACCTATTGGGAGTGGAATCCCAATGAAATCCTTTAGGACACGGCTCCGATACGAAGATCCCTCAAAGTGGACACTCCTTCTTGCACTCCTCTTCCAATCCTTGGTAGCACCCTTCCTTTAGAGAATGGGAATGATTAAGGGAAGGTTTGGTGAAGGAATGATTTGATTTGAAGATCAAATCAATGGGAAGGCTCTCTAAAATTAGGGAAGAACAAAAGGAAAATAAAAGAGACAAGATTGTAATGAATGAAATAAATCATTCTCTCCTAAAAGTGGCTGCCATAAAGAGTCCATTAGGGCTAATGGAAAATGTCCTAATTGTCCCTCTCTAGTCTCATATGGTTAAGTCTAGACTAGGTTCAAGTTTGGGGTCAAAATGATCTAGTTTTGAGTCTCTAACTTAACCATTCTAACATGATAAAAATTAGTTTAATTAACTAACTTAAATGTTGGATTTTGTGGGCCATGCTTAACTTAATATTGGGTCTCATCTAGAGTTTAAGCTACCCGGGTCACAATACAAGTCTGAACGAGACGAAACTCAAATCCGACTAAACAAATCCAATAAAAATAATATTAAAAATATAAAATTTTCCCAAAATATTAAAATATGAAAAATGATCAAAATCATAATACATCAATTTAAATATTATTAAAATAATCTAAAATTTACCAATTAATCAAAATCCTAAATAATTCAAAAGTCACAAAATGACCAAAATACACTTAGCCTAAAAAGTTGTAAATAGTCATTCTAATCACATGGTTAGGTCCCCATGGTCATGGTTAATCTCTAAGCTCAACTGTTCTAGGGTTCACTAACTAACACATCAAAATTATAATTCACCAATTTTAAATAGTATTAAATTAATAAAAATTCTCATAAATCATAAATCCTATTATTAAATAATAAACTTTTACAAAAGTTCAAAATTACCCTCATTTTAGAAAAGTGGGTGTTACAAGTCTATCCTCTTTAGAAAATTTCGTCCTCGAAATTAAGATGGTCATACTTCTTCTAGAGTCTCGTCCCCAACAATCAAAGTCTCAGAACTTACCTAATCGTACAATTTAAAAGAATGGCATACAAGGTCATGGCATACGGTGGTAGTGTAAGTCTCATCTAGGTATACTAGTTACACTAGACCAAAATAATCATAGGGTATCAAAACTTACAAGCAATCAGGGGTGTTAAACTGGAAAAGATACATAAATAACAAATCATCAAGGCTTTAAGGCACAATCAAAATCAAAATTTAAAGCACAAATGTCGAGCATTAAAATCCAATCACAATATATATATAGAGAGAGTGGACTCCGAAATCAGGCCATACAAAACCAGCTGGGTCAGACCCCAGAAAGAGCAAGTGCCACAAAGAAGGCTTCACTTAAGAACTAAAACCAGCATGTCAGCACATAATTCATAGGTGAAATAACATAAGACATGAATTAAAGGAAACATGATGATAAACGATAAGATAACTAAAGGACTATTCCGGTAACCAAGTTACAACCCGTAAACCAAACAAGGACCGGGGTTGTAACCCTTCACCTGAACAGAACTTAGCCTCGAACCAATTATCGATAAAGTAAAGCATCAACAAGCATGTCCGGAGATATCCATGTACTGGATCTAGGCAAGACTAGACAAGATAGGACTCCATCCATCATTCACGGCCAAACAAAGAGTACGACTTAATACTTAACTAACTAGGGTTATCACAAGCTTAGTTACTAGCAAGATGCAATGAGGTACGCCTACGGCCACAAGCCCTGCAGACTATCCAGGTTATCCAGACGCAAGGTTCAAGCTTAGAGTTATCATGCCTTGTAAGGTGACTTGGATGCAACACATGACAGTGTGCATAGTATTCGTTTCACGTAGTGCCCCACATAACAGTGAGCTGGAAATGTGCTCTACTCGTCGGCAGGCTACAAGTCCATCAAGGAAGGCGCCCAGATAACGAGATTGCTTGTAGCCGGAATACCTCTCTATATGCTCTACTTGATCAATCTAGTCGTTAACCTAGTCAGATTCAGTATGAATCTCTGACCGTGGTAACCAGGGATACATGTCCTAGACATGATGCGAGACGAGACTGGTTGCATTACAGGCATATTCAATACAATCACCCACGGTGTCAAGAATTCACTTAGCATGTCAGATTAGCCGTCGCAACAGCGTATCAAGGTTGTCATGTCAAGATTACTTATCAAGATTACTTGTCAAGGCAAGGGTGCGTCACGACGGACCACCTTCAAGAATTATCATGTCAAATTACTTGTCAAGAGTGCACCACGGCGGGTCACTATCAAGAGTTATCCTGTAAGGTCATAAAGCCATGTCGTGTTCAGGTGAGTGCACCATAACGGGTCACTGGTCGTGAAATTCCATCACTAAGCCATGTTCAGATTACATTCATAAATAATGTCAAGATCATATCGGGTTCATGTCAAGTTTACATCAAAGGCATAAGGATATAGAATTGGGTGCAAGATCATAAAAGGGGAACATGGGGGACATAAAACACCAAGGGGACAAGGGGTAGTCGTACGCTCAGGTCACGCGTACCCAGTCAAGTCCGCGTACGAAATCAAGTCTGCATACCCAGTCAAGTCTGCGTACGAAATCAAGTCTGCGTACCCAGTCAAGTCTGCGTACGAAATCAAGTCTGCGTACCCAGTCAAGTCTGCGTACGAAATCAAGTCTGCGTACCAAATCAAGTCTGCGTACGAAATAGACACGCTGCCAACAGGAAGCGTGCTCAAGGCAAAAGTCACGCTGCCAACAGGAAGCGTGCTCAAGGCAAAAGTCACGCTGCCAACAGGGAACGTGCTCAAGGCAAAAGTCACGCTGCCAACAGGGAGCATGCTCAAAGCAAAAGTCATGCTGCCAATAGGGAGCGTGCTCAAGGCAAAAGTCACGCTGCCAACAGGGAGCATACTCAAGGCAAAAGTCACGCTGCCAACAGGGAGCGTGCTCAAGGCAAAAGTCACGCAGCCAACAGGAAGCGTGCTCAAGGCAAAAGTTACGCAGCCAACAGGAAGCGTACTCAAAGGCAAAAGTCACACAGCCAACAGGAAGCGTGCTCAAGGCAAAAGTCACGCAGCCAACAGGAAGCGTGCTCAAGGCAAAAGTCACGCAGCCAACAGGAAGCGTGCTCAAGGCAAAAGTCACGCAGCCAACAGGAAGCGTGCTCAAGGTCACGCAGCCAACTGGAAGCGTGCTCAAAGCTGCGGCTCAGTTGCGTAAGCTAAAAAGCTCTGCACACTGCTCACTGTCTTCTTCAAAACAGCAAGAACTCCATGGTTAAACCCAAGCTTCAAAGTTCATAACTTGGTCCGAAAAAGTCCAAATCTAACTTTTCAAAGGTCAGAATTGGGTAGAAAAAAGTTTTCCACCACATGGAACAATCAAAACTTGAAAACAAAGAGGTTTGATAGATCAAAACCACCAAATCCGAAAATGACAACATTCTAGATCTACAAGATTTAAAGCCTCAAAATGGAAAATAACAAGTTCTAATGTGCCATAGAAACATGGAGAGAAGCTAATGGAACAATAAAATGGTTCTCTTGTGGAAGCAAGTTGTACTTGCCTATGGGTGTGGAGAGTTGGGTGGAGGAAGAAGAAGAAGTTAATGGAGGAAGTAATGAAGAGAGAGAGAGAGTGTTGGTAGAGTTTTATGAGGGTGGGATGTGGTGTGTTGAGGGTGGAGCATAGGCTAAGGTGTTCCAACACACTTTAAACCAAACCAAACCAACCCAAACCAATCCAAAATAAACCAAGTTAAACCATTACATGCTATGATGAACCTAATCAAGATTAAACTGAAATTAGCTAGCCAGGTAGGAAAAATAAAAATAAAAATACATGTCAGGATTCTGTATACGTATACTAGAAATACGTAAAATGAAAAAAAATGGGGGTGACAACTCTACCCACCTTAAAAGAATTCCGTTCTCGGAATTTAATCAAGAGGCTAGAGATGTCGAGCAAGCTATATCAATTGCAGACAATACAGAACTAGCAGTCAATCAAGCAATCATTCATGCAAGCAAGGAACTTAAGCATAAGGCATAAGAAGACATTATACCTTACGAGTCAAACAGGTCAGAATATCGTAATCGGATATCATCCTCACGCTCCCATGTTGACTCATCCAAAGAGTGATGACCCCAAGCAACACGGACTAACTTGATAGTCTTGTTCTTGAGTACCTTCTCCCTCCGGTCTAATATGGATACGGGTCTCTCCTCATACGAAAGGTTGGTACCAACAACCAATTCCGAATGATCAAGGACATGACTCGGATCCGAGATATACCGTCGTAATTGGGATATATGAAAGACATCATGTACCTCACGTAACGACGGCGAAAGAGCGAGACGATAGGATACATCACCTACTCGCTCTAGAATATCAAACGGCCCTATATACCTAGGACTGAGCTTTCCCCGTACGCCGAATCGAATGACGCCACGGGTAGGCGAGATTCTAAGATATATGCGGTCGCCGACAGAAAATTCAAGGGGATGCCGATGAGAATCGGCCCAATGACGCTGGTGATCTTGGGCGACTCGAAGATGATCTCTGACTCGTCTGACCACCTCAATAGTCTGCGTCACCATCTCTGGTCCAAGCATTTGCCTCTCACCGATATCGTCCCAAGCTAAAGGAGACCTGCACTTCCTGCCGTACAAGGCCTCGAAAGGTGCCATCTGGATACTAGCCTGGAAACTATTATTGTACGAGAACTCTACGAGATGCAGGTGATCTTTCTACGAACCACCGAAGTCGAGTGTACATGACCGCAACATGTCTTCAAGAGTCTGGATCGTGCGTTCTGACTGACCATCTGTCTGCGGATGGTAGGCTGAACTGAACTTGAGACGAGTCCCCAAACTCTCTTGAAGACTCCACCAAAAGTGCGAGGTGAATCTTGAATCTCTGTCGGACACAATACTGACTGGCACTCCATGCAATCTGACTATCTGCTTGAGGTACATCTCTGCAAGTTGATCCGTCGACTGACCGATTCTGAAAGGAAGAAAATGAGCTACCTTCGTGAGACGATCAACTATAACCCAGATGGCATCCCTCCCAGCTGGGGATCTAGGTAATCCGGTTACAAAATCTATGGTAATGTGCTCCCATTTCCATTCTGGGATCGGTAAAGGTTGAAGAAGTCCAGCTGGTCTCTGATGTTCAGCCTTAACTTGTTGATAAACTAAACAACGAGAGACAAACCGGGCTATCTCCCTCCACATGCCATTCCACCAAAAATGATGCCGAATATCACGATACATCTTCGTACCGCTGGGGTGAATGGAATACTGAGAACTGTGGGCTTCTGCCATGATCTCCTGTCTGATATCACCACTGGGTACACAAAGATACCTCCCATGTCGGAATGTACCGTCTTCATGAATGCATAACTCTGGTCTCTGTCCTGCCACACATTCTGTCCTAAGCCGCTGAAGCTTAGAGTCCGCGGACTGAACTAACTTGATCCTCTCAACTATGCTGGACTGAACTTGCATACTGGCCATCAATGCCACACTGGAAGGAAGAACAACTTCAATACCCATCTTCTGAAGATCTGCTAACAACTCTGGCTGCGCCGTTAGAAAATAAACTCTGGCTCTCCTGCTCAATGTATCTGCTACCACGTTGGCCTTCCCAGGATGATACTGTAAGTTGATATCATAATCCACAAGTAGCTCTAGCCATCTCCTCTGACGCATATTAAGATCCTTCTGGGTAAACACATACTTCAGACTCTTGTGGTCGGTAAAAATCTCCATCCGATCTCCATACAAATAGTGCCTCCAAAGTTTTAATGCAAAAACTACGGCTGCTAACTCCAGGTCATGGGTTGGATAATTCCTCTCATGGTCACGAAGTTGGCATGACGCATAAGCGACTACCTTACCATGATGCATCAAGACACATCCTAATCCCTTGCCGGATGCGTCGCAATAAACTGAAAATCCTTTCGTCCCGTCGGAAAGAGTGAGAATGGGGGCCGTCATCAATCTCTGCATCAACTTCTCAAATAAACTCTGACACTCTGCTGTCCAAGCAAACTGCACATCCTTATGGGTCAATTGCGTCAGCGGTGCTAAAATTCGAGCAAAATCTGACACAAAGCGTCGGTAATAGCCGGCCAATCCGAGGAAACTCTGAACTTCTGCAACGGTGCTAGGTACTGGCCATGTCTCTATGGCCACTATCTTCTGGGGGTCAACTTCCACTCCACCTCTGGTGATGATATGACCCAAGTACGAGATACGATCCAACCAAAACTCGTACTTACTGAACTTCACGTACAACTGGTGCTCCCTGAGTATCTGAAGAACTACACGAAGATACTGCTCATGGTCTGCCTCGTTCTTGCTATAGACTAAGATGTCGTCTATGAACACTATCACGAACTGGTCCAAATAGGGCATGAAGATACGATTCATGAGGTCTATGAATACGGTCGACGCATTGGTCGCTCCAAATGGCATAACAAGGAACTCCCAATGTCCATACCTAGATCTGAATGCTGTCTTTGGGATATCCTGCTCTCTGACTCTGATCTGATGGTACCCTGACCGCAAGTCAATCTTCGAGAACACTGTAGCTCCCCTGAGCTGATCAAATAAATCATCTATCCTTGGTAAAGGGTATCCGTTCTTAATGGTTACAGAGTTCTTCAATCATCTTGTACAGGACCTCCAACTCTGATGGTGCCATGCTATAGACTCTCTCTGACACTGCTGCCGTCCCTGGAATCAAATCGATATTAAATTCTATCTCCCTCTCTGGGGGCATGCCTGGAAGCTTTTTGGGAAATACGTCAGAAAACTCTTCTACAGCTCTGGGAAACTGAACTGCTGCTGCTACGGCCATCCGTAATGCTGGGGAAGAAGGTTCTACTCTGCCTCGAGAAAATAAAAACTCTGGCTCACCGGGAACACTAAAAATAATCTTGCCGACATGGCAATCTATACTAGCATACTGGTCCCTCAACCAATCCATTCCTAGGACCACATCATAATCGGTCATCGAAAACTCTATCAACCTAGCGGGAAACTCTCTACCGCTGACTACGATTCGACACGAGGAAAACACCCTATCTACACCCACAAGTCCGTTACCAGTAAGTATATTGAGCCTTACTGATAATGACTCGGGCTCCAGTCCTATCCGTGTCGCGAATCGTGCAGACATAAATGAATGTGATGCACCTGAATCAAATAATACTGATGCAGAAAAAGAGTTGACGAGAATGGTACCTGCCACCACCTCACCTGATGCCAACTCCTCTTCTACGGTCAAAGCCATCGCTTGACCGTGCCCTCTGGGTGCTGGTCCCCTATGCTGGAAACCTCTCTGGCGGTTCTGAACCTGAGCTTGGACCTGGGCATACTGCTGCGGTCGCTGCTGCTGGAATGCCTGAGCCTGAGGCGACAATGGCCTCGGAGGCTGATACTGCTGCTGCTGTACTGGTGCTGGTCCCCTCACTGAGGGACTAGTCTGGGCCGATGAGGATGAACCGGCTCTTTGTGGGCAGGACCTTATCATGTGATCCGGTGCTCCACAAGCCAAACACAATCCTTGTGCTCGGCGACATTCTGACACTACATGGCCTGGCTTTCCACAATGAGTGCAGCCCATTGTGGAAGACTGCCTCCGCTTCTGCTGCTGAGGATACGTCGGAGTCGAATGCTGAACCGACGTAACTGATGCTGCCCTCCTCGGAGCCCCAATGGTCAAGGCCCTAGCTGCCGGGGCTGGGGCTGAAGACTGGATCATCTGACCATTGGACTGCTTTCGTCCTCCTGTTCTGTCTACAATTCTCTGCGAGGTATACTCATGCCTCTTAGCTGCCCGCAAAACAGCATCAAAGGTCTGATGCTCAAACTGCTCCACTGCTAGAATGATCTCTAGGTGGAGTCCCTGCTGGAACCGCTGCGCTCGATCAAACTCGGTTGCCACCAAAGTAGGAGCAAACCGACTCAGTCTTGAAAACTCGGCCGCATATCCATCGACCGTCCTGCTCATCTGCCTGAGATTAGTGAACTTCGTCTGTAGGTCATGCTGAGCCACAGCATCGAAGTACTTGATCTGAAACTTGTCACTGAATACCGCCCACGGAACAGGCGTTGCCAAACCAACTGCCATCATCACCCACCAGGTGCGGGCTAGGTCCAATAACTGTAGACGTACCACAGCTACCTTCTCTCCTTCTGGAGTCTTGGCTGCATCTAAGATAATCTCAATATCCTGGAGCCATGCATCGGCTGCAATAGCGTCTTCACTCCCATCAAAGAAGGGAGGGTTGAGGCGCTTGAAACTGCTAGCCGCACTGTTCCCTTGATAACCAACACGGCCCATGGCATCCTGTACTGCCTGGTGCAGGGCATCGCCCCGACGATCTTGAGATGCAAGCAATGTCCTGATGAGACCCACCAAGGTGCCATCGTCAGGCTCTGCAGGCTGGACTGGCTGAAATGGGGGCTCGGGGTCCCCGGAATGCATGACTCGGGAGGCCACTCCAGAGTGCTGGGCTTGGTCTCCAGGTTGCTGCTGGTCTACTGGAGGTGCTCCGTCTTGCTGATCGGTAGGACCAGGAACAATGCCGCTGAAGGAAACGACATAAGGAATAATAAGAAAGGACCATGAAAGATCGAAGATATAAAAAAGTGATCAGGTCAATAATTCTGAAAGATCAGAAGGCACGAGTAGAGATCAAAGGCGAGTGCTGATTGAGACATCTATCCGGTAAAACCCTCACACATCTTGATCTACAAGACCTGCATGGGCCACCACTTAAACCGTGTCACGCCCCAGAACCAGAATACTGGAGAGCGGGGGACAGACACAGCCAGCTACGTATATTGAAGTGAATCTCACATCGCAATACGGTCACGGCTGTCTAGATGCATGAGGGTTTTCTATAAGCCATCAGTCTCTTAAGGTCAATAACAAGCCTAGTGTCTCAATCTCAAGCAACAAGTAGATATATAACAAGATGGTAGATCATCAGACATACAAAGTAAGGTGTCCCATACATTACATATTCAGATGATCATAAAGCTAGTCGTACAAAATACGAAGACTAGCAAGAGTTTAAGTCATACATGATCAACCCTAGGATTTGTCAATCATGCTACAGCCCGTAGGCAGACCGTAAATAAAGTTGCAAACGAGCTAACACTTGCTCGGCGGCTAAACGCCTCAAAAGAATATTTTTACAAGGGAGTGGGAGAGCAAAATATAAACCCACTCGTTGCCTGGATTCCTTCTAGTGTTCACCATCTGGCATGAAGGTTGGGAGATCCTCGGGAGCTGCTCCGAAATCTGGCCATACAAAACCAGCTGGGTCAGACCCCAGAAAGAGCAAGTGCCACAAAGGAGGCTTCACTTAAGAACTAAAACCAGCATGTCAGTACATAATTCATAGGTGAAATAACATAAGACATAAATTAAAGGAAACATGGTGATAAATGATAAGATAACTAAAGGACTATTCCGGTAACCAAGTTACAACCCGTAAACCAAATAAGGACCGGGGTTATAATCCTTCACCTGAACAGAACTTAGCCTCGAACCAATTATCGATAAAGTAAAGCATCAACAAGCATGTCCGGAGATATCCATGCACTGGATCTAGGCAAGACTAGACAAGATTGGACTCCATCCATCATTCACGGCCAAACAAAGAGTATGGCTTGATACTTAACTAACTAGGGTTATCACAAGCTTAGTTACTAGCAAGATGCAATGAGGTACGCCTACGGCCACAAGCCCTGCAGACTATCCAGGTTATCCAGACGCAAGGTTCAAGCTTAGAGTTATCATGTCTTATAAGGTGACTTGGATGCAACACATGACAGTGTGCATTGTAATCGTTTCACGTAGTGCCCCACATAACAGTGAGCTGGAAATGTGCCCTACTCGTCGGCAGGCTACAAGTCCATCAAGGAAGGCGCCCAGATAACGGGATTGCTTGTAGCAGGAATACCTCTCTATATGCTCTACTTGATCAATCTAGTCGTTAACCTAGTCAGATTCGGTAAGAATCCCTGACCGTGGTAACCAGGGATACATGTCCTAGACATGATGCGAGACGAGACTGGTTGCTTTACAGGCATATTCAATACAATCACCCACGGTGTCAAGAATTCACTTAGCATGTCAGGTTAGTCGTCGCAACAGCGTATCAAGGTTGTCATGTCAAGATTACTTATCAAGATTACTTGTCAAGGCAAGGGTACGTCACGACGGACCACCTTCAAGAATTATCATGTCAAATTACTTGTCAAGAGTGCATCACGGCGGTCACTATCAAGAGTTATCCTGTAAGGTCATAAAGCCATGTCGTGTTCAGGTGAGTGCACCATAACGGGTCACTGGTCATGAAATTCCATCACTAAGCCATGTTTAGATTACATTCATAAATAATGTCAAGATCATATTGGGTTCATGTCAAGTTTACATCAAAGGCATAAGGATATAGAATTGGGTGCAAGATCATAAAAGGGGAACATGGGGGACATAAAACACCAAGGGGGACAAGGGGTAGTCGTACGCTCAGGTCACGCGTACCCAGTCAAGTCTGCGTACGAAATTAAGTCTGCGTACCCAGTCAAGTCTGCGTACGAAATCAAGTCTGCGTACCCAGTCAAGTCTGCGTACGAAATCAAGTCTGCGTACCCAGTCAAGTCTGCGTACGAAATCAAGTCTGCGTACCAAATCAAGTCTGCGTACGAAATAGACACGCTGCCAACAGGAAGCGTGCTCAAGGCAAAAGTCACGCTGCCAACAGGGAGCGTGCTCAAGGCAAAAGTCACGCTGCCAACAGGGAGCGTGCTCAAGGCAAAAGTCACGCTGCCAACAAGGAGCGTGCTCAAGACAAAAGTCACGCTGCCAACAGGGAGCGTGCTCAAGGAAAAAGTCACGCTGCCAACAGGGAGCGTGCTCAAGGCAAAAGTCACGCAGCCAACAGGAAGCGTGCTCAAAGGCAAAAGTCATGCAGCCAACAGGAAGCGTGCTGAAGGCAAAAGTCACGCAGCCAACAGGAATCGTGCTCAAGGCAAAAGTCACGCAGCCAACAGGAAGCGTGCTCAAGGCAAAAGTCACGCAGCCAACAGGAAGCGTGCTCAAGGCAAAAGTCACGCAGCCAACAGGAAGCGTGCTCAAGGCAAAAGTCACGCAGCCAACAGGAAGCGTGCTCAAGGCAAAAGTCACGCAGCCAACTGGAAGCGTGCTCAAGGCTGCGGCTCAGTTGCGTATGCTAAAAAGTTCTGCACACTGCTCACTGTCTTCTTCAAAATAGCAAGAACTCCATGGTTAAACCCAAGCTTCAAAGTTCATAACTTGGTCCGAAAAAGTCCAAATCTAACCTTTCAAAGGTCAGAATTGGGTAGAAGAAAGTTTCCCACCACATGGAACAATCAAAACTTGAAAACAAAGAGGTTTGATAGATCAAAACCACCAAATTCGAAAATGACAAAATTCTAGATCTACAAGATTTAAAGCCTCAAAATGGAAAATAACAAGTTCTAATGTGCCATAGAAACATGGGGAGAAGCTAATGGAACAATAAAATGGTTCTCTTGTGGAAGCAAGTTGCACTTGCCTATGGGTGTGGAGAGTTGGGTGGAGGAAGAAGAAGAAGTTAATGGAGGAAGTAATGAAGAGAGAGAGAGTGTTGGTAGAGTTTTATGAGGGTGGGATGTGGTGTGTTGAGGGTGGAGCATAGGCTAAGGTGTTCCAACACACTTTAAACCAAACCAAACCAACCCAAACCAATCCAAAATAAACCAAGTTAAACTATTACATGCTATGATGAACCTAATCAAGATTAAACTGAAATTAGCTAGCCAGGCAGAAAAAATAAAAATAAAAATACATGTCAGGATTCCGTATACGTATACTGGAAATACATAAAACGAAAAAAATGGGGGTGACAACTGTGTCTCCTCTAGGCTAGCAGGCAACCTCCAAGCTATCTGTAAAATTTATCAACATGTCCAGTCAGGACAGGAGCGAGCACAATACATCTCACGCAGATCATAACAGGTTAGAAAATATAACGTATAATAGAGTAAGATACATGAAATGTTGAAAGAAGTTGTATATAAAAAATAGAAGGATATGATAATAGAAAATATCTATATATGATAAGTAAGAACTGTACGCAATGTGTGATTTAGAGTACAATATGGTTATGTAAACGGGTTAAGTTATACAATAAAATGGGACTCCTTTGTACGTTGGTGTACAATGGACATATATAATTTCTTATACAATAGGATTGATCACATAACCATTTCTACTCTCCCTTCCCAATCAATACACAAGGATCCAATTCAGTTACGTTACCTTATACAATGGCTTGTACAATAGAGCTCAATGTGATAATGAGAGTACAATATGAACAATGAGTGTACAATGATAAGGGTATTCAATAAATACAATATGTTAGAGAAACGCACATCACAATATGTTTTTAGTGAACACAAAGGAGATAACATCGCAAAAAAAGATCCATATAGTATCAATCTGTGTTACCAATGTGTCAGCATCAAGTAAATTAATCTATGGCAAGAATAGACGTTCTAGCAAGTATGAAATGGTCAGAGAATGTACTCGCCTGATAACCTGAACAGCTGATAGGTATAGAGGTCCAAACTGAAGCCACAGAGTCCTATTTAGAGCAACACAGGTCAAGATATATACGAGAGATGATAAATAAAATGTACAATGCATCTGCATGATGTCTAGGTCAAATTAGACTAAAGTCAACACTTGGTCAACTCCAGTCAACCACACTAGTCAAATTAGGTCAACTAGGTCAAGTCCTAGCCCAAACAAGTCTAACAAGTCTCGCTAGGCCTAACCAAGCCTAGGCTAGCACTCACACAATAACAAGACAATGTGAACCACAACAATGCATAATATAAAATAGATAATATATATAAATACATATCTTCATACATACATGCATATCCACATTACATATATATTTATATATATAGGCATATGTTACATCATACATATTTACATAGCTACATAGATATATACATTCATGCACATTTACATACATACTTTTATACATTATATATGTTAACATTCATTACAATGTATTATATTTTACTTATATCTTTGATTGATTCATTCATTCATATATGACATTCATTCATGCATATTACATACTTACATGCATCTATACATTATATACATTGTATATAACATGTAAAAATAGAAGAGGAAAAAAAGGAGAAAAACTGAAATGGAAAGGGAAGGGAAAGAAAATGTAAGGAAAAGGAAAAACAGTGGACATATACATGCTTGCATCATATATTCTACATTACCATACATGCTATCATTATATATTGCATTATAATATTTATATATTATGTATTCATATCTATCATTACATGTATACCTTGCATTCATATCTAGCATTCATTATTTACTTTCATGCATACATTGTATATCATTCTTTTATTCATGCATTTATGCATTGCTTACATATATTATATTAATTGCATTTCTACATGCTTGCATTCAACCATATATATACATTAATTTAAAGAGGTTATATACCATATATATATCATTTCATTCATCTAACATATCATGTATTACATACTCTATATTCATTTAATACCCATACTACATAGGCTCATAGGTTACACAAAATGCATATATCGTATAGTCACTCTTCTACTTAAAATCAATACTTTACCAATTGGGCCTCTACTAAATTCTAGGATTAAAGTATGTTGTAGCCCTTCGTGTTAGCTTTTCGAAACTTCAAACTGATCGCATTTTCGTGTCCGAAAGCTCCCGAAATTGCGAAAATACCGAAACACGTTCGTCTTTCGTACAACTGACACTCAAATAATTCTACAGAAAGTTACAGAAAGAATTTGACTTATTAAAATATATATTTGGAAAAGCTAACTTCGATACGGTTCTTTTAAAAAAATAGGAGATAAATCGGAGTTCTAAGCTAAAAGTTATGACGTTTCTAAGTTGCTTTGGTTAATAAAAACGTGGATGAATATTATGACGAATTTGAATTATTTTGGACAAAAGAACACATATAGGCCAAGATACTCGGATACAAACATAGGTATCCAAACGAAACTCATTCTAACCATCCTAACTAAGATCAATCCACTCTCTAACTATTCTAAAACTGAATTTAAATATCTATTTAAACTATTATCATACATACATACACATAGGGTATCCTAATTTGGGATCTATCAAGTAGGACACAAGACACATATCTAAAATCCTCAAGAGAGCTCCAAATGGCCTCAAATTTGAATCTAAATGGAACACATGCATGAGGATGGATCCTACGGATTCAAAACTAATTTATATGCAAAGGAAATCGATTTAGATGATGGGTTTTACCTATTGGGAGTGGAATCCCAATAAAATCCTTTAGGACACGGCTCCGATACGAAGATCCCTCAAAGTGGACACTCCTCCTTGCACTCCTCTTCCAATCCTTGGTAGCACCCTTCCTTTGGAGAATGGGAATGATTGAGAGAAGGTTTGGTGAAGGAATAATTTGATTTGGAGATCAAATCAATGGGAAGGCTCTCTAAAATTAGGGAAGAACAAAAGAAAAATAAAAGAGGCAAGATTATAATGAATAAAATAAATCATTCTCCCTTAAAGGTGGCTGCCATAAAGAGTCCATTAGGGCTAATAGAAAATGTCCTAATTGCCCCTCTCTAGTCTCATATGGTTAAGTCTAGACTAGGTTCAAGTTTGGGGTCAAAATGATCTAGTTTTGAGTCTCTAACTTAACCATTCTAACATGATAAAAATTAGTTTAATTAACTAACTTAAATGTTAGATTTTATGGGCCATGCTTAACTTAATATTGGGTCCCATCTAGAGTTTAAGCTACCCGGGTCACAATACAAGTCGAAACGAGACGAAACTCAAACCCGACTAAACAAATCCAATAAAAATAATATTAAAAATATAAAATTTTCCCAAAATATTAAAATATAAAAAATAACCAAAATCATAATACATCAATTTAAATATTATTAAAATAATCTAAAATTTATCAATTAATCAAAATCCTAAATAATTTAAAAGTCACAAAATGACCAAAATATCTTTTGCCTTAAAAGTTTTAAATAGTCATTCTAATCACATGGTTAGGTCCCCATGGTCATGGTTAATCTCTAGGCTCAACAGTTCTAGGGTTCACTAGCTAACACATCAAAATTATAATTCACCAATTTTAAATAGTATTAAATTAATAAAAAAATTTCCATAAATCATAAATCCTATTATTAAATAATAAAATTTTACAAAAGTTCAAAATTACCCTTATTTTAGAAAAGTGGGTGTTACATTGAACGATGCTTACAGCAAGCTCCGCCCGCACGGAAGGGCAAGCTTGTCGTTCGCGGGAAAATAGAAAAAATTGACCTCCCAAGAAAAGATACAGTTGCAAGCCAAACAACGAGTTTGTATATTGACAAATTTTAACCTGCACTTCGAAGTTACATTTGGTCTATTGTCGATGTCCCCGGTGATGGCCATTGCGAATTTCATGCCCTTGCAAGGCATCTTGGTTATGATGACCATTGCAGATTTCATCCCCAGTGAAATATGAAGTCCAGTAATATATATGGAGTAAATTTTGAGTTATATGTGTTTACCTGTGCCTACCTGTGTTATATGTGTCCACCTGTGTTATATATGCCTACATGTGTACTATATGTGCCTACCTGTGTTATATGTGCTTACTTGTGTGTTATATGTGTTATATGAGTGTACCTGTGTTATATGTGTTCACTGTCACAGCGTTTCAGTTTGAAAAACTCTGCCACAGAGTATCAGTATCAGGACTGCCACATCCATGGCAGTCCTACACTGAAGAAAGACTGCCTGGGTTGTGGCAGTCCTAACTAAAACTTGCTGTTACAGCAAGTTTTAGTTATGTCTGCCAGCTCCCTGGCAGTCCTACTTCAGTATAGGACTGCCATGGGTGTGGCAGTCCTAGCTCTGAAACTCTGTGATGAATTTATGTGTGAATGAAATCATCACAGAATATTTCAGCTAAGATTGACACCCCCAGGGCAGTCCAACACATGTGAAGGACTGCCCTGGTTGTGGCAGTCCTAGATATAATATTCTGTGATCAAGTCACAGAACAATTCATCTAGGATTGCTAGACCCAGGGCAGTCCTTCACATGTGTTGGACTGCCCTGGATGTGGCAGTCCTAGATATAATGTTCTGTGATCAAGTCACAGAACAATTCATCTAGGACTGCCACACCCAAGGCAGTCCTTCACATGTGTTGGACTGCCCTGTGTGTGGCAGTCCTAGATGAAATATTCTGTGACTAGATCACAGAATATTATATCTAGGACTGCCACACCCAGGGCAGTCCAACACATATGAAGGACTGCCCTGGGTCTAGCAGTCCTAGATGAATAGCCATGTACAGAACATTTCAACACAAGTATCCAACACATATCCAACACAAGTATTTGTTTTACACAAGTATCCAACACATATCCAACACAAGTATTTATTTTACACAAGTATCCAACACATATCCAACACAAGTATTTGTTTTACACAAGTATCCAACACATATCCAACAGAAGTATTTCAACACAAGTATCCAACACATAACCAACACAAGTATTTCAACACAAGTATCCAGCAACATGTTCGACACCAAAAAATATCAACATCCAAAAATATCAACATCCAAAATAGCCAACTTCAGACAATCAAACAACAACAAGTTTGCAAAATATTCAAAATCATACAATCAAATATCAGACAATCATACTACATATCATGGCGGGCCTTCGAACGAGACTCCGTATTACGCATGAATGGGAACTCAACCTCGTCTTCGATGCACTCAAGCTCGTTGGCGACCAAGACACTAGTGTCGACTAAGACACTAGTGTCACTTTGGCAAGCGCTCCGAAGTGTCTTGGCCAGTTCCTTCGTCCTTCTAGACTGTAAATGAAAGTATAATTGAATTTAGTCTACAAACATGAAAATCTCAAAATAATTACTAATGCGGAACTCACCATCTTCACCAATGAAACATACAAGATATTTTTTGAAGGAAGATTTCCAACAGCTACTACGGCCTCGGGACCCGGGTTTGTAGGGTTCAACAACTTAGGATGTCCGACCCGCCGGAAGTACGGCATGTAGTCCTCGCTGCAGTCGGCCATCTGGGTGACCGGTTGACTCTCATCTTCCCCAAGCATGTGCCTTTGCCATTCGGAGTAGAAGTCGATCACCCAGTCGAAATATGCCGATTTATAGTTCAATGGTTGGGTCCCGCGGGGAGGTTCCAACATCTTTAGTGTGCGCTTCGGCACACTTTGCACGAAGCCAAACTGTCGAATTACACGATCAGGCATGTACGGCTCCGTGATATCATAGCATGTGATCATGTAATAAAATAAAAAAACTTGTTGGATGGCATGACTCCCCTCGTAAAAATCCCGGTATGGATCCCAAAATATCTGTAGGAAAACAGTTAACAGCAAAAAAAACTTAACATAAAAAAATAAGTCCCAATTTATTACCTCTTCTGGTACCAAATTGTCAAGTACTTCACGAATGAAAGCCAGTATTTGCCAATCTTTGGTTTCCACCTGGGCCGGCCTCCATCGAGCCACTCTAGGAAGGTGTTCAAAATATTTGGGTTCAGGTCACCCCGCCTGAGCATCGAAAAGTGCTTGTATATCCATGTCTATTCAATTTATAAGTTAATAGTCACAAAATATAAACAACAAAATAAAGTATACGAGATTAAATTATTGGAAGTTTTCTTACATGTAGCAGAGTCTGGCATCCGGCAATTGTCTTAGTCCCGACACGGGATGCGATGCCGAGATCACGGTAAAGATAGGCGAGAATATCGTACCCCATAATATATCAATAAAGTCATCCACGGACAATAAATTGAGCATGTACCTCGCATGTATCGAGGTTCCGGACTTGTCCGAAATGTCCATCGTTCCTAGGACGAACAGCATGTAAGCACGGACCACCGTGTCGACCAACTCATCATCATCCTCATCCAATTCCATATTCGTGAAGTGCTCCACCAGGAATGACAGAGGAATTCCATATGATTTCTTGAAGCCGGAGAGAGTTGTAAAACTAGTTTCCTCAAGTTCAAGGTTACTTGAGACAAACTTGACGATCTTCGAGTACCATTTTGTGGATTTTTTATTTCTGTAATGTTCTTTGGTCATGACGCGACCGGTAACTGGTAGCTCCAGTATCTGGTAGACGTCGTCAAGTGTAATTGTAAGCCCCCGAATTTTAGGGTTTATTTTTATTTTTCTGAATGAATTATTTTCGATAAATGTTTTATTATTAAATTGTTTAGATCATTAATGTACCTTTCCATGACTTTGACTTCTGGAGCGTCAGGGATGCCAATCTCTGTAAACTCTCTTCACGAGTTTTGAAGTAGACAAAATTATCTTCATTTTGATATATCGTGTCCCACTTGAACTCGTTCCCTTGTGCTCTTTTTGTATCGCGCAACTTCGGGTCAACTTAGACCAATTAATCGTTGAATAATTATTCCCACTTTTATCTTTGATCTTCGTTTGCACGTCACCGTGACATTTAATTTAGGAGCACCAGACCAGTCGTTTTCTCATAACCAACTTCTCATAAATGATTTACTCGAGACGCTCTTCAACCATAACCTTCTTGTCCCACTCAGACACTCCATTTTGTGCTTCATTTTCTTCGTACAACTTTCGGGTCAATTTAGGCCGATTTATTTTCTACCGTGAAACCTGATTTAATTTCCAATTTAATTTCAGGACCCGACATCGACCCAACCTAGTCGACCCAAAGTATGAACGTGGCCCACATGAAGCCTACTACCCACATGAAACTTGTGTCCCATTTATTGGAGTTCCCGTATATTATTTATTTATCCATGATTATAAATCCATATTTTTAATTCAATTATTGCACCCGGTCCGATCTTGACCCGACCCGGCTCGACTGAACCCGAACCCAAGCTCCATATTGTTCTCTCATGACTGCCCAAATACCCCGCATAATTTTCCTATTTTGAAAATATCTCTTTTCCTCTCTCTTATATATATATATATATACACTCTCTCTCTCTCTCTCCTATTTCTCACACACCACATCACCCTACCTCCACTTTACAGCACAACGCCCCCCCATTTGGGCCGACCTCTCTCTCTCGCCCTCTCTCAAATCTCTCTCTCTCTCTCTCTTCCTATTTATATATACACGCACCCATACAAATCTCACTCTCCCTCTCTCTCAAAACAAACACAACACACAACACTACCAGCCCCTACAACCGACCACCATCCCAGCCATGGCCGGCCGACCACCTTCTCATCCTCCCTGGCTGAGCTCCTCCCCGATACAGCCTCATTTCTCCTCCTTCTCCATCATCACCATGCACGTACCATCTCCATCACCATTAACCATCTCCACCACCAAACCATAATCACCAACACCCTCCGCCACCACCACCCGCACAGCCACCCCGCCGTGCCCCGGCAATGCTCCGCCGCAGCCGCCGCACCGTGCCTCCGCAGCCGCGCGTGTGCGCTGCAGCACGCGGCAGCAGCAACAGTGTGCATGCGCGCGTGCGCAAACGCGCGCTGCCGTGTGGCCGTGCGCCACCACGTGGCCGGCCCGCCGCTCCCGCGAGATCCCTACACCCCGGCGACCTCCGGCGAACACCCCCTGGCCACCGCCATCCTCCCCATCGCGACGCATAGCCTATTCGTGCGTTTTGAACGAGATCCCGTCGGCCCGCGCGAGTTTTAAACTTGGAAAATGGCGCTCCGTCGCAGCGACTTCGCGCATAATTTCTGGGAGATCCGACCGTTGGATCGGCGAACTTCTTGCTCCGTATCAATCTCGGTATATAGCACTTCACTCTCCTCAATTTTTGTTCATTAATTTTGTCGTTTGATACCTCAAAACTGGCCACCAAATTGACGTTTTAAATTGAACTGTTTTTGGACAGTTTCGTGACGCCAACTTCGCGGGTTCGTAACTTCGCCGTCGCAGCTTCGGTTGTCGCGCTACTAGTTCCTGTGTGCAGCTGGTATAACCCTCTTCCTGTCTCCTTTAGGTTTTATTTCATTATAAGCACATTCGGTTGGTCGAATTCGACGCCAAAGTTGGTCGTCCGAATTTTTTAATTTGCACTTGTTAAATTCCATTTTTGAACCCGGGACTCCGAATTCGATTTCTGACACCACCAGTAGACTCGTGGCATCGTTCTGGCATATTTTCATATAAAATTTGCTTAATTTGGAGAACGTAGGCCCTGGCACGCATTTCGGTGCAAAGTGGGTCCCACTTTTCGAGTCAACGGGTCACTTTGAGATCGGCTCATCGGAATCCAGTTTCGGATATACCTTTGAGTTTGTATCGTCATTCTGGACTCGTTGACATATAATTTGCTGAGTTTTGAAGACATTTGCTCCGGCACGTATTTCGGTGCAAATTGGATTCCAAGTGTCCACGTCAACGTGTCATTTTGAGATCGGCACATCGGAATTCTATTTCGAACATACCGTTGGGTTCGTATCATCATTCTGGATTCGTGGACATATAATTTGCTAGGTTTTGTAGACTTCTATCCTGACATGTTTTTCGGTGTAAAGTGTGTCCAACGGCGGACATCATTTTAACCCGAAATTACTATTTTGCTCCTGTGTCCAAATTGGACGTATGGGTAGGCTATCATAGCTAATTTGACCGTTCAGGACACGTTGGTGATATTTATTTTATCATCCGACAACATCTGTAGATTTTGTTTATGTATTATCTTTAATTTGTAATTAATTATTTTTCCAGAAATTATTACTTTCTATTTTTGAATTTTTATATATATTTTAATTTTTGTAAAAATATGAGAAAAATTATATTTAGATACTATGTTAATTTAGCTATTTTATTATAATTTTTTCAGTATTTAATAAGTGCTTTTGGTATTTTATAAAAATGAGAAAACATAACTCATTTTCAGGATTCATATGGTTGCTGATTTTTAATAAATATTTATGAAGGTTTATATATTCCAAAAAAATTAGTATAAATTTCTATAATTAACAAGGATCATTTTGGTACTTTATTTTTTGTATATTTAAGCTTTTTGTCTATCTCAAAAATTATTGGAACTTAGTGTACAGTTTGATTTATTTATTGAGTAGTTACGACTTGCAAGTTTTGTGTTAATTTGAGTTATTGTAGTATTGGACCTCACCCTACACTAGTGTAAAGACTCTAGAAAATTAGTTTGGATATAGTGGCACTCCACATTAGACTTTTATACTAGGTCCCCACTTAGCTAGTATCCAGTTAGGAGTCATGTAACACCACTAGTGTATTATTGAACATAGCTTAGAACTGAGTTTGTATATCATTATTGACAGGATACCGAACATCTATATTTTCGTACTAGTATTCTTGCTTTGCTCGAGGCAAGTACATCTACAAACTCATTTACTGTCTTTTAATGCTAGAACATGTATTAACCCTATTAAAATACTGATCCTTGAGGTAGCAAGTTAACTCTTCACATGTTGTATTACTTTTAGTACCTACCATGCTTAGGACAGTTCTTATGTCTTCACATGCTTCTTACTGGTTTATAGCACATGTCACGACCCGCACCCGCTTTTCGGACGCGAGTCCGTGAGCAAGCCCAGCTACGTATCGAACGGACTCCAGCCCGACTCGAATACGTATAAGCTGTCAAGGTCATGGCAAACAAATCTATATCTCAATCCAAAATAAGAAGAATAAACATGAATGAACACTATGGGTCGTGGTCTGCAGCCCACTAGCATATATGTCCGATAAGACTCTAAAGGAAATAACAAGAGTCTAAAACAAAATCAAGAAACAGGATATCTCATGATAAGATATGAAAGCACGAGCAGATAATAAACACAATAACGATACCTGAATCCCGCAAGAAACCGCAAATCCTCTGCCATCCAGAACTACTAGCTAACTCCATACAATCGCTAAACCTGAGGAGATCATCAGGTCCTCAGAGGATATAGCAAGATACATAATATACATGCCTATCTAACAGTTTTATCATGCGAGAGAAAATAAACAAGAAAGAACAAGAACAAGACAAATGACTATGAACACGAACACAAACTCGAACACGAACACACGAATACTAGAACAACTATGTATAAATGAACTGCCGGATGAACGATAATCACGAGATCAATAGAAGAAACCAAACCCTCGTCCCGAGTGTAGACTCACGGGTTTGAACTAAGCGCTAACCCTCGTCCCGAGTGTGGACTCTCTGGCTAGCTCACGGCAAGACACCCTCGTCCCGTGTGTGGACTCTCTGGTGTAAATGGTCAACCCTCGTCCCGTGTGTGGACTCTCTGGTGCCATTTGATCACGACAAACACCCTCGTCCCGTGTGTGGACTCTCTGGTGCACCAAACAACCCTCGTCCCGAGTGTGGACTCTCTGGTTGTGTACAACGATAATCAAGGCTATGGCAGTTCACTACACACAACCGTTCTATGACACGACTCAAGCAAGGTACTGACAAGAACTCCAAATGTGAAACACAAGGCCAAAACATGAACATGGCTATAAACAGTAAAAATAACTCCACAGAAAATAACACGAAAAGCACATGTCCATAAACAATCAAATGACTGAAAACGACAGAAAATGCATGTAAATAAAACTGTAAAGGAAGGCAAGGTATACTTGCCTGTCACTGGAAGCCGAGTTTGAAAGTCTGGCACGAAAATTGAGTTCAAGTAATCCAATGAACCTATAGAATAATTTAGGAATTAATTAATTACCGGCTACTAGGGTTATTGTAACCATACTCATAATCAAATAAGGAGGAGTAATTGATACTATGATTATCCCCTACCAAGGGGTAGTAGGCCCTAGTCATTAAGGATTGCTAATATTATGGTTGATAGCCACAAAATTATACTTAAGTTGAGGACTCAATTACATTAAAGTGATGGAAAAAAGTACTAGGATTGTTTAGCAATAAGTATTAAGGTTTGATTCAGCAAAAGTTATATTAGGCTAACTAACTCAACCCACATTTAGTTCTTCCAAAGATGAAAGAACTAATTAACAAAAGACTATAATAAGAAAATCTCCCAACTCATGGCTTCAACCCTAACCCTCTCCTAAACAAACACATGCAACCAACAAAGTGGATGTTGCTCACTTTTGTTGGTATATGGAAAACCCTTCTGAACTAACCTTCTGTTGGCATTGCCAAAGAAGAATACACAAAAAAAAACAACTTCACATAACATCCCATAAAGCCTAAGCCTAGATTTGAACCTAGGACCTCCACTCACTAACCCCCTTTATACAACCAACTAAGCTAAGGCTCACTTGTGTAAGATAATGGTAGCACTAGATTTTCTCCCTGCTGCCTCCTATAGGTAATTCTGTGAGAGAAAACACCAAAAAAAAAACCATAAAAATCCTATCTGCGCAATGCATGATTCGAACCCAAGCCCTCTACTTCTACCATCCGAATCTCAACCAAGTGAGCTAACACATAACTCTGTTAAGATATGGCTCTTAACTTCTATATATCCTGAAACCACCCTTCCTCTAATTAATCAACCTACTATTGTTCACATATGTAGTATCAACACATAATCACACAATATTAGAATCCTCCCTTCCATATGACCCCAGCATTATTTGACCTGACACCCCGAACTCCCTATAACCCCACAACCTTCTCCCCCTATAATTCGTACTCATATAACATAGGTCAAGGATGCTTCTCCCTGCACCCTCTATTTCTTCTCAACTAACACACAAAACTCTCCATTTCTTGATCTCTACTACTGCTACTATATGAATTTGAATGTTCGGTTTCCCCGAGAGGATGAACAATAGAGCTTCCTTCTGTTGGCATTTTGCCGTTTTTACACTAGTTATACTAACACATAAAGACTTGCTCTATACCTACGACTCATATCTGCTAAATAATGCAATAAAAGGATAAGATTAGAGAAGGAGTGAGAGGGATACCCAAGGGAGATGGTTGATCGAGACGAAGGATATCCCGCTCAACGGTGGTATACAAGCTGTCACGCTCCTACGAAGCTTTGGAAGAGACGAGAAGCTGTCTGCGACAGAAAGTCTACCGCAGTCGTCGGGAAGGGTCGTATGCAACGATGCCTCTGCAGAAAGGGTCAAACGGGTGCTAGGATGCGCAACATCCGGTTGGCGACCACTCGCTGGTGGTGACGACGGCGAGAAGGGAAGACTTCCTACCGGCTCTGTTCGTCGCGACGGCGTCAAGAACACTCTGAAAAGGGAGGAAGAGTCGGCTGCTTCCATCATATATATATATAGGGTTTGCTTTGGTCAGGAGGAGATAAGAGGAATTGGATTTGAATTTCTATATGTTTATCTAAAGGATTTTTTTTTGAATGGATTTGAGTTCATCTATTTAGAACAGGAGTTAGAGGTCGGCTATGAATTCCTATTCAAAACAGAAGTGGAGTCTATAATCAAAACAGTTGCGATTTGAATCTCAACTTTCCATTCAAACCCTCTAACAAATCAGATTTGCATATTCCCTCTTCTTCTAATACTAAGTTTATAATTCATAATTACATATCCTTATAAATAATTTCTAGATATAAAACATATTAATTTAAATTATCTACAAAATCCTAACTTATTGGTCCAATAAATAATAATAATAATAATAATAATTAAAAAAATTCAGGGTGGGGGTTTACAGCACATCTTTCACTATGCTTTATACTGCTCTGAGTATTCACATGTTTTATACTGCTTCCAGTATCTCCCACATGTTTTACTGTTCTCGTATCTCTCACATGTTAGAATATGGGTTATGGAGAAACTGACAGTTGAGTACGTGATCATGCCCCCCTCTCCGTATGTATTTACCGAGCAAGGTAGCATTTTATATGCATATCTTGTCGTAGGCCTATCCCGCGGATTTGTGCGTATGTACATCTATCGCTTGTGACTTGTACGGAAGTACATTTTATTACATGTGCCCCCAGCACATGTGCACCTATTGACCGATCACGTGCCTGCTACAGTTTTAAATATTACATATACATTTGTCTATATGACATATGTGTCTTTGCCATGATAGATTACGATATGCCATGTTCCCTATGTTACTATGATACTGTGATCCCAGTTGTACCATGAGGCCATGTTTCCAGTATCTCCTGTTTTATAGACTTATCATACCATATTTTTTGTTGTACATCTCTTTCATTATATATTCAGTACTTTAGTTGTAGATGTTGTACTTGCTCCCGTCCTGACAGGATAACGCTGTAGGTATACTTTCTGAGGAGAAAATGCTATATGTTTCATATTATGGCCCTGATATTGAGGACCTGGCCTTAGCTTCAGAAGAGGTCCCAGCGGGGAACCTTGCTTAGTTATCTTTTTTGTGTTTTGATACTTAGATTTTGGTCTGTACTTATATTTGG
This sequence comes from Iris pallida, assembly GCA_029216955.1. NCBI lineage: Eukaryota > Viridiplantae > Streptophyta > Magnoliopsida > Asparagales > Iridaceae > Iris > Iris pallida. The sequence goes on from JANAVB010010799.1 coordinate 15,041,845, forward strand.
ATATTGGACTTTGTCTCCAGTTAGATACTTGAAAGTGTATTATTTAGTCTGTACTTGTTTACCTTCGCTTATAGATGCTGTATTGTGATGAACCTTAAATGTGATTTTAGAACTGTTAGCTGCTTAGATCCTTTATTGTCTATTCTTAGAACAGTTTACTACGCTTTAACCAAGCGTAGGCTGGATATGGCTCGGCCCGGCCTAACAATTTGGGTAACGGGTCGTGATATATTTTTTGGCGGCCCATGCAGGTCCAGACTTAAGTTGTTTGGTTACGTTATTGTACCAAGCATGCCTACAATTAGAATCTTAGGATAAATTGATAACACTAGGGATAAACATTTAGAACACCTAGAGGATTACTAGAATTGCAACATAGGAGAACTCATTACAGCATAGGACCGTTAACTGTATTTAGTCTCTTGTTTGAAATTCAGTGGGTTACAATTTTGACCAGGATAGTACCCTTGGGATGACCCTTGAGGATCTCACTCTAATCTTACCTCGAAATTTGTTTCCACTTATTTTCATTTGCTCTTTCTTAAATTCGTTGTTGAATTTAATTTCTGATTTTCGTTGTTGACTTTGATCTTGCATCGTGATAAATTTTGTGGATTGAATTATGATATATCTTGATAAGGTAAACGTCTGCTTTATTTATGGAGTTTAGAATTTATCGTAGCCATATTAGCTGGTATGACAAAAACATAGAGCCTGATTTTGGATATACTATCCTATTCATAGAATTTAGATTTTCTTGCAGCCATACCGGTTGGCATGGTAAGGAATCTAGATGATATGACAATAGGGTGTATACCTTAGTCTTGACTCTATCGTTTATTGCATCTAAGCTTACTGGTGTAGCAAAAATTCTGGCAACATTATTTCAGGAAGACGTGTATGGTTATCAGATAATATCTCAACTTGGTTCACTTTGTTATGACCGAATGAGCAAGAACAAATTCTTATTATCATTCTTTCCCGTCTTGATTAACTCTGTTCTATCTATATCTACAACTAGGATTATAGGTTCTCTAGGACTTTCCAATAGGATTGCTTTCGCGTTATTTTTTTTGGACATAATTATTTTTTTGTTCCATCTTTCCTATGACTGGACTAAACTCTTCTTCGTTAACCTCTTGGGTGTTTGCCATTAAAATTCTTTTATTGCAAATTTCAATACAAACAGAACAGTGTTATAATATAGGACTTAGATGGTCCTAGGAGTACACTTTTGTTTATCTGGGTCCTTTATGCCGATGGAGTGAGTGGTAATGCGTTGACTTCGTTGACAATCTGACGACGGTTATTGGTTCTCTGAAGGTTTGGATTACTCTGGGTGCTGGAGCTTGCTGAGAGGAGGAAGACGTTGAGTGTCTGTATCTGCCTCTCTGGTGGTACGAAGTCTCTGTGTGTTCGCTGTGGAGGTTGGTATGTGTGTGTGTGTGAGAAGAAAATGATCCCTCTATTTATAGCTTTGCAGGCTGTCTGCTCATACGCGCATGTAGGATGTGCCTGTACGCGGGGATGCCACGTGTTGATTGCTGATGGAGGCGCGTGGACAATGTGCCCTGATCGAGGGGTCGACTTCTTCATGTTGCTATTGTGAGCCGACACGTAGCAGAGAAGAAGATCTTTCTGTTGCTGAGATCTTGGGTGAGTCGAGTCAAAGGACACGTGTCATCGACCCATGGCTCAGAGATCTATGATTTGGTGGAGAATGATCTGGTAGGATGCGCCTGAGATTGGGCGCATGAGGAGACTTTGGCTCGTAACCTTTAGGAGTCACGAACCATTCTGGGCGCATGGCTTTCGAGGCGCATGCAGAGCTTCAGTAGTGACTTTACTCCTGTCTTTTAGGATCAGGAAGAAGTCTGGGGCGCATGGCTTTTGAGGCGCATGCGGAGCTTTACTGGTGACTTTCCTTCTATCTTTAGAGTAAAAAGTCTGAGACGCATGGCTTTTGAGGTGTATGCAGATTTGGGCGCATGGCTGCAGAGGCGCATGCGAGTGGTTGAGTGGCAACGTGGCAGTAGCCGTCGGAGGGAAGTAATGATGACGCTGATGTTGGCGATGCTTCGTCTTCTGAAAAAGCTGCCGACTGTTCAGACTTCGGGGGACGTGCTGCCAACTCTGTCAGTTCAGCATTTAGTTTTTGTGACATTCGATGGACAGCCGAGTGGGCACGTCGATTGGCGTTCCACTAGGAGTATGGGGACGCATGGGGGCGCATCCCGTGTGATGCGCTTGGTGCTGAAAGGCGCATCTGTGTGATGCGCGGTCTGGCCGGCGCATCCGCTTCGTGACACGTCTTTAATGGTACGACTGTTACGTTCTTCGAGTGCTTTAAATAGCCGTTTTGACTTAGCTGAATTTGAAGCGTGCGGTTCATCCATTTAATACAAATTTATTGCACGGAATTCGGAGAGCCATCCACTTGGCGCATGGGTTTGATTTGCCCGGCCTATAAATAGTGGCATAGAGAGAGGGTTTGCTTCTTGTTCTCTCATGTCCTTCCGACATGAATTCGTTTACTCGGATGCATTCTGTTGATGAGATGCTCCCAAGGGTGAAGATGCTACGTATTGTCTTCATTGATGCACTTGAAGGTGACTGTTACATCCAAAAGTCGGAGTCGAGGGCTTCTGAGGCAGGCAGAAGGTGCCTGTTGCATCCAAAGATAGGGATGCTCGAGCCTCGTCTTCGTTGTGCAGGAAGAGCCGTAGATCGAAATTGTGGTGCTGCGGCTTTGGTGGCTCTTTCTTCCTTCAAAATGGGTGTAGCCCATTCTGGTTCTGTTAAAAGCTGCTCCTTTAGCCGCGGTTTCGATCACGGTCTTCCTTGGCCTTTGGAGGCTCTTTCGAAGCCTCCCCTGGCCACAGGTTGGCTTGTGGTTCTTTTTCCTTCCTTGGCTAGAGGGTTGATTGCCACCCTCGTTCTGCTCATTAAATGCTTCATTAGTCGAAGCATTTAGACGACGGTGAGCCTGGCTGGAAGAGCGGCACATAACTGGGCTGCTGAAGGGATGCACATAACTGAGCTGCCAAAGGGATGCACATAACTGAGGATGCACATAACTGAGCTGTTGCAAAGGATGCGCCTTGCTGAGGGCGCATGGTGGGATGCGCCTGGCTGAGGGCGCATGTTGATTGCTGCGCCTACTTGAGGGCGCATGTTGGCTGTTGGCTGTAGACTTAGGATCTTTTCTTTGTAGAAATTCTCCTTTGTACAGTCTTTCTTAGACATGTAGACTTTTATATGTTAAATAAAAAGTCCTCTTTCAATGTCTATATTTGTTGCTTTTTGCTGTAAAGTACTTTGTCCAAGCTCTGGCGCATGTAGTCTGGCGCATAGACTTTCTTGTTCTGAAATTCCATGCTTCTACAAGACCCCCTTCAAAGTTTTCAAAACTTTTAGATAAGTTTTGGAATACTTTAAATAAGAAGCATGGTAGTGGAGGCGCATGACTGTCGGGGAGCATAGATACTCCGTGCATCAGTGATGGGGCGCATGCTCCACTCAGTTAATGCAAATGATGACGCCTCGGTAACCGAAAAAGATTAATGATGATCTTTTTGGTTTTATTTATGGTTTTCTTTTCATAGAACCCGAGGCGACGGCTGAGATCATACATCATCGGTTCACGCGTGCGACCAAGCCCTATAAATAGGCGAGAGATGGAGAGAGAGAGAGTTCTGCTTCTCATTGCTTTTGCTTTCTTTAGAGTTCTTCTTCAAAAACCCTAACTTTTCTTCTCTCAAAGAATGGCTCCCAAGACTCCTCGCGGCGGTGCTGGCAAGGGAAAGGAGCCGGCGGAGTATGCCGAAGAGGATGCTCCTGCCCCCATTGTGACTCCGGCCGATGTTCGACCCGCTGTGACGGGTGGATGTCGTCTTTTCCACTACTTTCTTTGTTCAGATGATCCTTGGATCATGCGACTGAGTTGGTGTGCCCTAACTCTCTGTTGCCGACGCGCATGGACTTCTGTCTGCGCCGAGGTTTTACCCGCCGACGTGCATAGGTTTAGGTCTTTATCATGCACCAAGGTTTAACTGCGGACGCGCATGGGTTTACACCCTGATGATGCGCCGAAGCCTCTTGCTGACGCGCATTGGTTCACACCCTGATGATGCGCCGAAGCCTCTGCTAACGCGCATGGGTTCACACACTGATGATGCGCTGAAGCCTCTGCTGACGCGCATGGGTTCACACCCTGATGATGCGCCGAAGCTTTTACTGAGGTGCATGGGTTTACACCCTGATGATGCGCCAGGTTGCTTTGACACACTTTGTCTTTTTGCCTGACTTTTGATTTTTGTTGTGCCAGTGTCAATGACGATTCCTTTGCAGAATGAGGTCCTTCTGGATGCTTTCCTTTGTCAAATGGGAGTTGATTTTGATGAGGCGGTTATCAACCCTGCCAAGGATGCTATCTTACAGGATCAACCTCCTGAGAGAGTGCTGCAGATCTAGAACCAGTTGCCGATTTTCCTCCATAGTATAATGGAGAGCGGAAAACTGAAATCTGCTGAATCCGAGGACGTGACCTTCTTAAAACCTGCCTTTTTGTTCGATGATCGTCTGATCTCCACTGAAGCAAAGATACTGAAGGTCAAAGAAGACTGGTTCTTTTCTGCAAAAGGCATGGTGCTGTACATGCGACAACTTGAGCGTCAGTTGTCGCTGACGGCCTTCTATCGTTTAGCTTCGAAGAGAAGGATGCCGTAGGAGCTTACTCCTTCTCAAGGAGGGGCCCTGGGGGGCGCTCTTTCGATTGATGCTACCTCGAATCAGAGGGATACCCTGGCTGCTTCACGAACCGGTCCCTCGTTTAGTTGCCGAACTTTGCGTCCTGGGAGCCTCTACAGTGAAGTTCCTAATGATACTTTTGCCTTCAGTGCCTCAACCTTCGTAAGTCGGATGCTGACATCGAGGGTCATGTATCCGAAAGGTGGCTTTAGGGTTGAAGGTTGGTGTCATCATATCTCGAGGTGGGACGAGTTGACCATTTGGGTGCTTTCGAAGTTCAAGGCTGAGCTTAAGGAGATTGGGCTGACAGCCGCTATCCGAGCCACACAGGCTGGCGTGGATCTCAATAAGCCTATGTTCCTTGCACTCTTGGAATTGTTCAATACCCAGACTGGCACCTTCTATACTCCAGTGGGGGAGTTGGGGTTGGCTCTCCATGAGATGTACGAAGTGTCCAAGCTTCCCTGGGGCTCATAACTGTACGAAGAATATTTTCCGTCGAATGAAGAGATCCAGGTTCTGGAGAATAAGGACTCGGAGATGATGTCCGTCTTCAAAGAAGTGGCGAGCCATCATTATTTGATGCACCGAAAGGACAAAGGCAAGACCCAGCCTCATGTGACTGCTTGGAGGGATTATGTTTTCAAGCAGGATTTGGCGGACCCCTCGAGGATTCGGTTTACGACTCCGCAAGGGCTGAAACCTGCGAAAGTGACTTCTGAGATATGCCGGCTGGACGAGAGGACCTCTCGTTCCAATGAAAGTGGCGAGAATGCGTATAGCTGCTTCTGGCACTGTGCGCACCGGATGTCGTCTAAGGTGGTGCTGACGGCATACTTGATGATATGGCTCCGAGATTGTGTATTTGCGGGCGGATCTGGTGCAGTGGAGAGGGTACACCGAAACCTTATTTTGCCTGTCGTAAAGTTGTCTTTTGGACGTCCTTTAGCTCTCCTTTTCGCGATGGTGTATAACCTGTTGTGGGGTTTGAGGACTTTTGCTGATGACGTGATCCAGGGGAGAGGTAAAAATGACAACTTTTCCTGGGCTGAATTGTCATTCCATTATCTTATGGGATGGCTGATTCTGCATCATCCGAACGTGATGAGTCCAGGTCCGGAGAAGGATCATGTTGAAGGAGATGCCTTTATCCGTCGCTTCTACAAGAGGAAGTGGTTACACACTGGCGTCCCCATTTGCAGGAGAGTTTTATCCTACCTTCAGGGGTGGGAGATTGTCAAGGTTAGCCCCATCTTCAAAGATTTCGAGGCTGACCAAGATTTAGTCGACTCTGGTGAAGACGCGATTACTCTGCCGAAATGGGGTTTTCGTTGGTTGTAAAGTATTCGGCCTTCTCACTTGGTCTATCGGAACCTGAATAGGTGTTATCTGGAGCCATATCTGTCCAGCCGGTTCGCTCGCCAGTTTGGCTATACCCAGCTAATGTTACGGAATCCCAGTAACAGTCTGGGGTTCATCGGTAGTTTGCGGGATGGAGCCCGGGGCTGGCAATATTACAATGCCGGGTGTACTGGTGTTCAGTTTATGTTACGACCCGCACCCTAGAGTTAGGGCACGAGAACGTAACAACGCCCAGCCTACGCCGCAGTGTCGGCGGTAGAACGCTGTCCTAGGTCTCAATGCATCTAACAGTATAAGACTAAACAGTTTATACTCCCCGAATGGGGGTGACATAGCAGATACAACTCAATCACATCTAAGGTAGAGCATGAGAAGAATAGATAAAACATGGAATCCAAAAGAGATACAGGAGATAGAAGTCTAAGTGTCTAAGGTACATGAACCCAGAAATACATCTCAAAACTCAATAAAGATACAGTAATCCACAAAGTAAATACAACTCCAGACAAAATGAAATAACTACCTAAACAACCTCTAATGTGTCTCCTCTAGGCTAGCAGGCACCTCCAGGCTATCTGTAAAATTTATCAACAGGTCCAGTCAGGACTGGAGCGAGCACATTACATCTCAACAGTTCATAGCAGGTTAGAAAATATAATCATGCAGCAAAGTAAGATACAAGATCTGAAGAAATACAGTATGTAAACAGAGAGAGAACAGTAATAGAAATATCTACTATAAATAGAGAACTAACAGTGGCTAGTGATGTAGAGTACAGGATAGCACATATGAACGGAACAGATTTGTACATGATCTACACTAAAGAGTTGTACATGATCTACACTACTAAAGAATTGTTCACATGACTACTAGCACTCCCCCGTTTTCCCCAATCAGTACACAAGGATATAAGCAGGTTATGTTATTGTACATGATATCACATAGGGCCCTTAAAAGGGTGCACATGATAGTATACATGAAGGCTCTGTGAATATGAGAGTACATGATTCACAAGAGTGTACATGTATGGTGAAAGCACAGGAGTACATGATGAAAGTAAAACGCACATGACATAATGTACCCGATGCTCCCGAGGGGGATAACATCGCATGAAGAGATCCGTATAGTACTAATCCGTGATAATGTCGTGACAGCATCAAGTATAGTAATTTAAAGCAGGAATATAATTCTAAGCAGGATATGAAATGATCAGAGAATGTACTCGCCTCGATAACCTGAACATCTGATAAGTATAGGGGGTCCCACTGAAGCCACAGAGTCCTATTTAAAGCAACACAGGTTACAAGGTGTTCAAGTTAAAAATAAATAAATCCCTACAAGCAATCTATATTATTCTAGGTTCTTCTAAGTCAAAACAACTCTAGGTCAACTCCGGTCAATAATCTAGTCAAACTAGGTCAAGTGTTGACTTATAGTTGACTTTGGGTCAACTGGTCAACTCTGGTCAACAGGGTCAATTTTAGTCTAATATAAAGTGTACTTCGTTATTTGTACGTCGAAACTTACGACACGCAAATCGAGGTAAGAAGATTATCGGTAAGGTTGATAATCTTATTATAGTGATCCACGTGTCCATCCTATCAATTTCAGCGATGTGAGATCACTAGAATTGACTGAGCTCAGTTTCGTTGTACTAATCTCGAAATACGAACATTATAAGAATTAATTATTAATTAATTATAAAAAGGTTAAACTTAGAGAAATTATCAACAAACATTGTCGGACGATGAAATGAATATCGCCAACGTGTCCAGAATGGTCAAATTAGCTAGGATAACCTACCCAACGGTCCAATTTGGACACAAGGGCAAAAAGGTAATTTCGGGTCAAAACGGTGTCCGTATCGGAGCCGTTTTGCACCGAAAAACGTTCAAGAAAACAACTCTATGAAATATAGCAAATTATATGTCCACACAACCAGAATGTCGATACGAACCCAACGGTATCTCCAGAATTGGATTCCGTTGACCCGATCTCAATTTGGTCCGTTGACCAGAACTTGGAATTCCGGTTTGCACGGAAATGCGTGCCGGAGTCAAAGTCCTCAAAACTCAGCAAACTACCTGTCAACGAGTCCAGAATGATGATACGAACTCAACGGTATCTCCAGAATTGGATTCCGATGAGCCGATCTCAAAATGACCCGTTGGCCCGGACATTGGTATCTGACTTGTACCGAAATGCGTGCCCAATCCAATGTCTACCAAAACCTAGCAAATTATATGTCAACGAGTCCAGAATGACGATACGAACTCAACGGTATATCCGGAATTGGATTCCGATGAGCCGACGTCAAAAAGTTCTGTTGACCCAGAATGTGGGACCCGCTTTGCACCGAAAAATGTGCCCGGGCCCACGTTCTCCAAATCTAACAAATTTTATATGAAAACATGCCAGGACGATGCCACAAGTCTAATGGTGGTGTCAGAAATGAAATCTGGAGTCCCGTGTTCAAAAATGGAATTTTACAAGTTGGAAATTATGAATTCGGATGACCAACTTTGGCGTCGAATTCAACCAATCAAACAAGCTCACAATAAAACAAAACTGGAGGGGTAGTAAGAGGGTTATACCAGCTTCGCACAGGAACTGGTAGCATGCCAAACGGAGCTACGGTGGAGGAGATACAAGCTGACGAAGTTGGCCCCGCGAAACTGTCCAAATTAATACAATTTAAACGGTCAACTTTGTGGCCGATTTTCATGTATCAAACGATAAAATTAACGGACAAAAATTGACATGAGCGAAGGTGGATATACCGAGATTGCGACGGAGCGAAGAAATCGCCGATCCAACGGTCGGATCTCCGGAAAATCGTGCACGAAGTTGCTGCGACGGGGTGCCAAAACGAACTTCATTTCGCGCGCGTCACGACGGGACGTCGTTCAAAACGCACGAATCGCCTATACGTCGCGCCGGAGATGGAGCAGCGGACCCAGGGAGGGTCGTCGGAGTTCGCGCACATGGCCAGGGGGCCACGGCGGCCCATACGACGGCGTGGCGGCGCACGACGGCGGCCCACGCGCGCGCGTGTGTGCACGCCGGTGCGCGCATGTGGCTGCGCTGTCGAAGGTTGCTGCTGCTGCAGCTGGTGGCCGCGGTGGCGCGCTGCCTGGCCGGCGACGGCGTTGGCCGTGCGGCCAAGGGGCGGCGGTGCCCTCGACGAGGGTGGAGGTGGTGATGGCTAGGTGGTCGGTTTAGGAGTTGGCGGTGGAGAGGTGGTAGTTTGAAGTGGAGGTGGATTGATGGAGAGGAAGGAGATGGAGGAGGAGGAGGAGGCCGAGGTGGGGGAGGCCGACGGCCAGGCCACGGCCAGGGGGTGGCCGGAGGTCGGGCATGGTGTTCTTGTTGCTGTTGTTGAGTTTAGTTTGGTTGGAAATAATAGAAAGGAGAGAGAGAGAGAGAGAGAGAGAGAGAGAGAGAGAAAGTTACTCTCTTGAATTTAGGGCCGGCACCTTGCATGGGTGTTGGCTGCTTTGAAAGTAGGAAAAATGCATGGATGGGATTAGATTAGAATGATCCAAGGGCTAGGATTAATATTGAGAAATAGGTTATTCCAAGAGGGATTAAATCAATGGAAAATTTCCCATTAAATATTAGAAATAGTTAAAATGAGTAATTGATATTTTTGGACAAGAAAGTTGAGGGTGTCATGATGGAAAAAATTATGGAGCTGGACTGGACTCGGTGGAGCCGGATTGGACGAAAATCGGACATTATGCAAAAATCGAATTAAAAAATAGGCGTTGATGATCATGGACAAATAAGTAGCACATGGGGATTCCAATAAACGGGACACAAGTGGCGGACGGATAGTAGGCTCAAAGTGGGCCATGTCCATAATTGGGGCGGACAGGTTTTGGTCGACAGGGGACCCACAAATCAAGTTGGAAAATGAATGTGACGCCGTGGCGTGAAATAAAATCGGGTCACATGTCGGGAAAGTTGTGCGAATCAAATGGAGCCCGAAATGACGTGTCTGAGTGGGAAACGAAGGTCATGGGTGACGAGCGTCTCGAGTAGATCATCAATGAGGAGTTGGTTTCAAGGAAATGACTGGTCTGGCGCTCCCAATTTAAAAGCCATGGTAACGCGCTGAAAATGATCAAGGAAAAGAGTGGGAAAATCAATTACTGATCGAACGGTCTAATTCGACCCGAAGTTCAGCGAAGAAAAGGGGCACAAGGGAACAAGTTTGGGTGGGACACCATAAACCGTCATGAAGGTAATCGTGTCCACTCCAAAACTCGTGAAGAGGATTTTCAGAGTTGAACATCCCTGATACTCCAAATATCAATGGCATGAAAAAGTACACTAACAGATAAATAAATAGAATAAAATATTTATCAAAACCAAATAATCAGAAAATAAAATAAAATGAAAAAAATTTCAACCCGAAATTCAGGGTGCTCACATCCTACCCACCTTATAAAAATTTTGTCCTCGAAATTAAAAAGTCCCTACTCCCTCTAGGTCAAACCCCCACAATCAAGGTCCCAGAACTTTAAACAAATCATACCATCAAATAAAAGAACGGCATACAGGGTCATAGTATACGGTGACAGTGAAGTCTCATCTAGGTTTACTAGTCGTACTAACCAAACAGTCATAGGGTATCAACACACAAGCAATCCAGGGTGCTAAAATAGAAAGATACAGAAACAACAACCATCAAAACTATAAAATTGTCTACCACCCCATATGAAAACTGGTACTCATAAAAAATAAAAATAAAGGAAGGTAACTACTAATCATTTGAAAAAAGTACTATCCCAAGAAAATTAAAATCACAAGTTAAAGAATCGAAAGTCACTTGCATTAGAGAGGGAAAACTAGCATCATGTGTATGGGGCATGTTCATACGGTTAGATAGTAGACGTGTGTGTACGTGAATACATATGAAATTGTATATGAGAAATTGAGTTCCAAATCAACAGCTATCAAGTTACACTAATCATGGCATATTGGTTAACAATCTACAATACGCAACCTATTTAATCATAACATGCATAGCTAACCATATATATATAAAAGGTAGAGATTTAGTTATGTATTTATACAAATTATAACATGGGTGCATAACGCTATATATATCTATATAGATAGATGATCATAACATAGAGGGGAAAGATTAGGTTACATGACAGGGTATACTAAGTTAGAGTGTGTGTGTGTCCTTGTATAGGGTTATAGCTTAGTATTGAAAGGTTAAATCCAGTTTTAGTTCAGCATTTACATAAAAAAAATGAAAACTAAGCTAACATTCAACCCATGGAAAAATATGAACATAATGCGGTCTCAGATTTTAGGGTTTGAAACATCACAACAATCTCAATGGTCCTAACACATCCTAACATGATAGAAAAGAAACCCTAACATACTATCAATATATTTACCTACGCATACAGTTCAATATTACATATTAAATCTGAAATTTAACTAAACATGGAAATCAATGTAAAAATGTTAACATGTAACTAGTTTTCAGAATTTTGGAGAACTTGAACATTAAAACCCAACTCAATGTTTATCACAAACTAGCATGTAAGAATATGAAACTTAAATTTATATCCTACTTCCCACAAGGTAGCTCAATATTACATTTAAGAAAATAAAACAGCAATTTGAACTAACATTTGGAAATTCAGCATTAAAGGTCAATATGCACACAGTCTTAGATTTTACAAATTTAGCATAACTTAACCAATTTTTTTGAATTGAAACTCTATGTATAACATACAGGTGCAGTTATGTGGACAAAACTAATAACATGAAATGTATATTTAAATTACGAATTTAAACATGGAAAAGCAGAGAACCAGAAATATTGGTTATGAAAAATTTGGACATCAACAACATATCAATATGTATCTAGATATGTGGAAAAATCAAGTGTAGCATGCATACGTGTTAGGCAAAGTGTCTGCTATATATATTCATATACATATTCTCATGTCCCAATAAAATTAATTTTACGTTAAGACTAACATTTAGATTCCTACCAAGATTGCAAGCAAGCGATTGACAAAATCAAGACAATTTTATTATCATTATTATTTAATACAAGAATAATAGCAAGGAAGAATAACAATGAAATCTATTTTTGCTTATCTGTTTAAAGAAGGAACGATTTTGAAATCCAGAGCTAAATTATTAAATCCAAGATAAAATCTAGCAAAATCATCGATTCATTGTATTATAAAAACTCCTAGCAAGAAGTTACACAAGGTTTATGAAAACAACTAAACTTACTTCTGAGTTAAATAATAGGAAACTAGGCAAAACAACAAATAATAAATTTTTTTTGAATGACTGTAACAAAAGTAGAGAAAACATGTTCAAAATTATTTAAGGTGCAATCCGATAATCATATGCGTCTATCCAAAACCATGGTACTCTAAATCCTCGTCATACTAGTAAGCAAGGCTATGATAATCACAGAGCCCTTGACTTATGCACATATCTCTAGAATCATGGTATTTAACATTTTCGCGGTGCCGCATGCTTGGCTGCGAAAACCTTAAATTCCCACACCCGAGAAATACATCCAGAGTCAGACTATATGTCCTCACCATGCTGGCTAATGTGACTATAGAAGACTAGATTCCATAACATAGATGACCTAGCCCATATAATTTCATCTTGCCAAAAATCAAATTAAATCAACAATGAATACTCAAAAATCAAATCAAAATTTATTAACGAACATCAAAATTCAAAAGTGAACCCAATCCATCAAAATGCAAACTAGAATGCAACAGCTATCATCAAAATTCAAAATTCAAAAATCTTCCATCAAAATAAATACAAACTCAAATTCAACAATAATCCGTAAAAATCAAATTTAACAACAAAAGTAAAATAAATTAAATCAAGGGGAAAAAGAGAGTTTCAAATTGAAGTTAAATAAGATTCTCCAGGGTCGTCCCGGAAATCTCTCAAGGGTTCCTATCTGTGATTGAGTACCTTCAAAATATATCCTATTCCTAGTGCAGGCTGTAGTGGTACTCAAGTTCGAATACCACTACACTTTAGTCTCGACCTGCATGGGCCACCACTAAAAACGTGTCACGACCCGCACCCTAGAGTTAGGGCACGAGAACGTAACAACGCCCAGCCTACGCCGCAGTGTCGGCGGTAGAACGCTGTCCTAGGTCTCAATGCATCTAACAGTATAAGACTAAACAGTTTATACTCCCCGAATGGGGGTGACATAGCAGATACAACTCAATCACATCTAAGGTAGAGCATGAGAAGAATAGATAAAACATGAAATCCAAAAGAGATACAGGAGATAGAAGTCTAAGTGTATAAGGTACATGAACCCAGAAATACATCTCAAAACTCAATAAAGATACAGTAATCCACAAAGTAAATACAACTCCAGACAAAATGAAATAACTACCTAAACAACCTCTAATGTGTCTCCTCTAGGCTAGCAGGCACCTCCAGGCTATCTGTAAAATTTATCAATAGGTCCAGTCAGGACTGGAGCGAGCACATTACATCTCAACAGTTCATAGCAGGTTAGAAAATATAATCATGCAGTAAAGTAAGATACAAGATCTGAAGAAATACAGTATGTAAACAGAGAGAGAACAGTAATAGAAATATCTACTATAAATAGAGAACTAACAGTGGCTAGTGATGTAGAGTACAGGATAGCACATGTGAACGGAACAGATTTGTACATGATCTACACTAAAGAGTTGTACATGATCTACACTACTAAAGAATTGTTCACATGACTACTAGCACTCCCCCGTTTTCCCCAATCAGTACACAAGGATATAAGCAGGTTATGTTATTGTACATGATATCACATAGGGCCCTTAAAAGGGTGCACATGATAGTATACATGAAGGCTCTGTGAACATGAGAGTACATGATTCACAAGAGTGTACATGTATGGTGAAAGCACATGAGTACATGATGAAAGTAAAATGCACATGACATAATGTACCCGATGCTCCCGAGGGAGATAACATCGCATGAAGAGATCCGTATAGTACTAATCCGTGATAATGTCGTGACAGCATCAAGTATAGTAATTTAAAGCAGGAATATAATTCTAAGCAGGATATGAAATGATCAGAGAATGTACTCGCCTCGATAACCTGAACAGCTGATAAGTATAGGGGGGTCCCACTGAAGCCACAGAGTCCTATTTAAAGCAACACAGGTTACAAGGTGTTCAAGTTAAAAATAAATAAATCCCTACAGGCAATCTATATTATTCTAGGTTCTTCTAAGTCAAAACAACTCTAGGTCGACTCCGGTCAATAATCTAGTCAAACTAGGTCAAGTGTTGACTTATAGTTGACTTTGGGTCAACTGGTCAACTCTGGTCAACAGGGTCAATTCTAGTCTAATATAAAGTGTACTTCGTTATTTGTACGTCGAAACTTACGACACGTAAATCGAGGTAAGAAGATTATCGGTAAGGTTGATAATCTTATTATAGTGATCCACGTGTCCATCCTGTCAATTTCAGCGATGTGAGATCACTGGAATTGACTGAGCTCAGTTTCGTTGTACTAATCTCGAAATACGAACATTATAAGAATTAATTATTAATTAATTATAAAAAGGTTAAACTTAGAGAAATTATCAACAAACATTGTCGGACAATAAAATGAACATCGCCAACGTGTCCAGAATGGTCAAATTAGCTAGGATAGCCTACCCAACGGTCCAATTTGGACACAAGGGCAAAAAGGCAATTTCGGGTCAAAATGGTGTCCGTGTCGGAGCCATTTTGCACCAAAAAATGTGCAAGAAAACAAGTCTATGAAATATAGCAAATTATGTCCACGCAACCAGAATGTCGATACGAACCAAACGGTATCTCCAGAATTGGATTCCGTTGACCCGATCTCAATTTGGTCCGTTGACCAGAACTTAGAATTCCGGTTTGCACGGAAATGCGTGCCGGAGTCAAAGTCCTCAAAACTCAGCAAACTACCTGTCAACGAGTCCAGAATGGTGAGACGAACTCAACGGTATCTCCAGAATTGGATTCCGATGAGCCGATCTCAAAATGACCCGTTGGCCCGGACATTGGTATCTGACTTGCACCGAAATGCGTGCCCGATCCAATGTCCACCAAAACCTAGCAAATTATATGTCAACAAGTCCAGAATGACGATACGAACTCAACGGTATATCCGGAATTGGATTCCGATGAGCCGACGTCAAAAAGTCCCGTTGACCCAGAATGTGGGACCCGCTTTGTACCGAAAAACGTGCCCGGGCCCACGTTCTCCAAATCTAACAAATTTTATATGAAAACATGCTAGGACGATGCCACAAGTCTAATGGTGGTGTCAGAAATGAAATCTGGAGTCCCGTGTTCAAAAATAGAATTTTACAAGTTAGAAATTACGAATTCGGACGACCAACTTTGGCGTCGAATTCAACCAATCAAACAAGCTCGCAATGAAACGAAACTGGAGGGGTAGTAAGAGGGTTATACCAGCTTCGTACAGGAACTGGTAGCACACCAAACGGAGCTTCAGTGGAGGAGATATAAGCTGACGAAGTTGGCCCCGCGAAACTGTCCAAATTAATACAATTTAAATGGTCAACTTGGTAGCCGGTTTTCATGTATCAAACGATAAAATTAACGGACGAAAATTGACATGAACGAAGGTGGATATACCGAGATTGCGATGGAGCGAAGAAATCGCCGATCCAATGGTTGGATCTCCAGGAAATCATGCACGAAGTTGCTGCGACGGGACGCCAAAACGAACTTCATTTCGCTCGCGTCACGACGGGACGTCGTTCAAAACGCACGAATCGCCTATACGTCGCACCGGAGAGGGAGCAGCGGACCCAGGGAGGGTCACTGGAGTTCGCGCGCATGGCCAGGGGGCCACGGCGGCCCACACGGCGGCGTGGCGGCGCACGACGGCGGCCCACGCGCGCGCGTGTGTGCACGCCGGTGCGCGCATGTGGCTGCGCTGTCGAAGGTTGCTGCTGCTGCTGCTGGTGGCCGCGGCGGCGCACTGCCTGGCCGGCGACGACGTTGGTCGTACGGCCAAGGGGCGGCGGTGCCCTCGACGAGGGTGGAGGTGGTGATGGCTAGGTGGTCGGTTTTAGGAGTTGGCGGTGGAGAGGTGGTAGTTTGAAGTGGAGGTGGATTGATGGAGAGGAAGGAGATGGAGGAGGAGGAGGCCGAGGTGGGGGAGGCCGACGGCCAGGCCACGGCCAGGGGGTGGCCGGAGGTCGGGCATGGTGTTCTTGTTGCTTTTGTTGAGTTTAGTTTGGTTGGAAATAATAGAAAGGAGAGAGAGAGAGAGAGATGATAATGAATGAGAGAGAGAGAGAGAAAAAGTTACTCTCTTGAATTTAGGGCCGGTACCTTGCATGGGTGTTGGCTGCTTTGAAAGTAGGAAAAATGCATGGATGGGATTAGATTAGAATGATCCAAGGGCTAGGATTAATATTGAGAAATAGGTTATTCCAAGAGGGATTAAATCAATGGAAAATTTCCCATTAAATATTAGAAATAGTTAAAATGAGTAATGGATATTTTTGGAAAAGAAAGTTGAGGGTGTCATGATGGAGAAAATCATGCAGCTGGACTGGACTCGGTGGAGCCGGATTGGACGAAAATCGGACATTATGCAAAAATCGAATTAAAAAATAGGCGTTGATGATCATGGGCAAATAAGTAGCACATGGGTGTTTTCCATAAATAAATTCACTTTATTTATTTTGTATCTGAGAAAATTACAACTGTAGGAATCTAATCTAGAAGACGATTACTTTATCCCTTGGACGATGCGATGAAGAAAACTCGAACTTCGAAGAACTTGGACAGCAACTGGGCAATCTCTCTGTTCTCTCTGAAAATGACTGTAGTCTCTGATGAAGATGAAGAAACTCTTTTTTATAGAGTTCAGGATAAGTGTCCTTAAGCATACGCTCAGGTAGTTACTTGACGTGTGCATAACTGCAGGGACGCGTGGCGAATTCTGATGGAGACACATTAGCGTGCGGTTGAAAGTAATGGAGCATGTTCAGGAGAGATTGATGGCCTGGATGCCACGTTGCATAACTTCTAGAGAAGTAGATAACTGGTACAGGACACGTGAGAACGTGTGTTGACTGTAATCCTGGATATGGTTGCTGTAATACGCTGCCTTGTTGAAGGAGAGTTTATACGCTGACTTGGACAGCGTAGTGCCATAGGAAATCCATACGCTCACTTTATGGGCAAGGAGTCATGTGAGGTCATACGCTCGCTTGGTTAACAAGGAATCATGTGAGGTCCATACGCTCACTTGACTGTGTGAAGAAGGAGTCATGTGAGGTTAATACGCTCACTTGACTGGGTGAAGAAGGAGTCATGTGAGGTTGATACGCTCACTGGAGAAGTGGCCACGTGGCTATCATCAATCTTCTTTGGTACACCATATCTTCCCATAACTGACAAAATCTTCTCGAGCGTCGTGACTGCGGATTTGACGGCTGACAGACTGTCAAAACTGACAATAATGATGGCTTTTGTATTTATGAAGGCTGCTGAGTTGTCCTCGTAAAAGACAAAACCGGCTCTTCGAAAACCTATACGACGGTTACTTTTCTCGTGACAGCTATCTTTGCACGAAAGATGAAGTGTCAGATTCATTCCTCATTTAAACATATGCTGTGCTGTCACTTCAATAAATAATAAAATATTTACTGAGCGTATGGCTTTTGAATGAGCGTATGGCTTCAACTGACATCTGTCTTTAAGCGTATGGATAAAAATGACAGCGTGTCATAATTTTCCACATCCTACAAGACCCCCTTCAAAGTTTTCGAACTTTATGAGTTTCAAAAGTTCGAAATTACTTTGAACAGAAAGTGGGAATGAGTCCTGACACGCTGGCATGAGTTCATTATCTTCCTCAATATCAGTGCAATTCTTTAGGGATTTTGTTTAAAAAATATCCGCCGTTTTGAACTTCTTTCTTTCTTCTATAAATAGGTCTTCCAAAACCTATTTTATTTCTTTACCAAAGTTTTTGCCTTCAAGAGAGAAAAGAGCTTTCAGAAATTCAAGATCTTTCTTCTTCTTCTTCGACTTCAACTCCATCTCTATTAATGGCACCCAAGATTGATGCTGCTGCGAAAGAAAAGGGAAAAGCCCCTGAAGAGTCATCTCATCCTGCCGTCGACACTGCCACTACCAAGAGGACGGCCAGTCAGCGTGTTTCACACAGTGAACGGCCATTGAAACCTCTTTATGGTGAGGACAAAGATGATGATGAACAAATAACTATTCCCTTTTTAGGGCTCTGGTTAGAACAAAACTCAGAAAACGTATCCCTCTTTAGGGTCAATACGTCAGCAAATACGCTTCCCTCTTTAGGGTTTAGCTGTATTCCATATTTTTCGTTTTTTACGAAAAGTATGTTTGGAGCGTATATCTGTAAGATACGCATATTTTTGATAGAGATATCAAAATACACTATCTTTTAAAAGAATATGCTATGGCAATTTGTCTCATTGAGATACGCTAACTCCTGTGTTAACGTAAACTTTTGATGATCATCTTGTCAACCATACGCTGATATACTCAAACTGATCATAAACTGAACTTTAAAAACCATTCACTTAAGATAAAATACGCTTAAAGGAAACTGAGCGTATGCTGAACCTTGAGTCTGCCATACGCTTAAAGAAAACTGAGCGTATGCTGAACCTTGAGTCTGCCATACGCTTAATAAAAAACTGAGCGTATGCTGAGCTGTACGCTTAGTAAAAACTGAGCGTATGTTGAGCTTTATCATCTCTTGACATTGAAGATTTTTAATACTTTATTCTTCCTTTGCAGTGGATATTCTGGCTCAGGAAGCAGAATTTGAAGGAAGTATAGGAAATAATTATAGAAGTGATCTATCACATGTTTATTTTCCCCAATTTGACAGACCTTCCACAAGAATAGCTCTGTTGACCAATCAGGAGGATGATACTTTACTGAACCTAATGAGTGGACTGCCGTTACAAAGTGTAGATGGTGTTGCCCATTTGAAGCCAGCATTCCTTTTTGGAGATGCTATTGACATGAATTCCCAGCCTGCTCTGGACAAAGTATCATACAGTTACTATAGGGATGGTGATGTAAATCAGCCTATGTATTTGACTGGTTGACAAAGAGTATCAACATAGCCGTTTATTCCATTCGGGCCAGCAAAGACAGATGAAGTGGGATATTACTCCATTCCGACAAGCTAAGGCTGGATGGATTG
>JANAVB010010799.1:15074528-15127028 GCA_029216955.1 Iris pallida
ATAAATTCACTTTATTTATTTGTATCTGAGAAATTACAACTGTAGGAATCTAATCTAGAAGACGATTACTTTATCCCTTGGACGAGCGATGAAGAAAACTCGAACTTCGAAGAACTTGGAGCAACTGGGCAATCTCTCTGTTTCTCTGAAAATGACTGTAGTCTCTGATGAAGATGAAGAAACTCTTTTTATAGAGTTCAGGATAACTGTCCTTAAGCATATGCTCAGGTAGTTACTTGACGTGTGCATAACTGCAGGGACGCGTGGCGAATTCTGATGGGACACATTAGCGTGCGGTTGAAAGTAATGGAGCATGTTTAGGAGAGATGATGGCCTGGATGCCACGTTGCATAACTTCTAGAGAAGTGGATAACTGGTACAGGACACGTGAGAACGTGTGTTGACTGTAATCCTGGATATGGTTGCTGTAATACGCTGCCTTGTTGAAGGAGAGTTTATGCTGACTTGGACAGCGTAGTGCCATAGGAAATCCATACGCTCACTTTATGGGCAAGGAGTCATGTGAGGTCATACGCTCGCTTGGTAACAAGGAATCATGTGAGGTCCATACGCTCACTTGACTGTGTGAAGAAGGAGTCATGTGAGGTTATACGCTCACTTGAATGGGTGAAGAAGGAGTCATGTGAGGTGATACGCTCACTGGAGAAGTGGCCACGTGGCTATCATCAATCTTCTTTGGTACACATATCTTCCCATAACTGACAAAATCTTCTCGAACGTCGTGACTGCGGATTTGACGGCTGACAGACTGTCAAAACTGACAATAATGATGGCTTTTGTATTTATGAAGGCTGCTGAGT
Source organism: Iris pallida (assembly GCA_029216955.1). NCBI lineage: Eukaryota > Viridiplantae > Streptophyta > Magnoliopsida > Asparagales > Iridaceae > Iris > Iris pallida. Next base: position 15,075,350 of record JANAVB010010799.1, read on the forward strand.
TGTCCCCGTAAAAGACAAAACCGGCTCTTCGAAAAACCTATCGACGGTTACTTTCTCGTGACAGCGGTCTTTGCACGAAAGATGAAGTGTCAGATTCATTCCTCATTTAAACATATGCTGTGCTGTCACTTCAGTAAATAATAAAATTTTACTGGCGTATGGCTTTTGAATGAGCGTATGGCTTCAACTGACATCTGTCTTTAAGCGTATGGATAAAAATGACAGCGTGTCTAATTTTCCACATCCTACAATGGGGATTCCAATAAACGGGTCACAAGTGGCGGACGGATAGTAGGCTCAAAGTGGGCCATGTCCATAATTGGGGCGGACAGGTTTTGGTCGACAGGGGACCCACAAATCAAGTTGGAAAATGAATGTGACGCCGTGGCATGAAATAAATCGGGTCACGTGTCGGGAAAGTGTGCGAATCAAATGGAGCTCGAAATGATGTGTCTGAGTAGGAAACGAAGGTCATGGATGACTGTAGAAGCATGGAATTTCACAACCAAAAAGCCCATGCGCCAGGCATTATATGCGCCAGAACTCAGACAGCTAATCAAATAAGCCATAGACATTCGAAGAAGGACTTTTTATTTATATATATAAAAGTCTATTACATGTCTAGAAAAGGTTGTACAAAGGAGAATTTCTACAAAGGAAGGATCCTAGATCTACAAGCCAACAGCCACCATGCGCCTTCCAGATAGGCGCAGCAACCACCATGCGCCTTCCGATAGGCGCAGCAGTCACCATGCGCTGTCAGCCAGGCGCAGCAGATGTCATGCGCCTCCAGCCAGGCGCATCCTACCATCTCTTCAGCAGCTCAGTTATGTGCATCCAGCTCAGTTATGTGCATCCCTTCAGCAGCTCAGTTATGTGCAACTCTTCCAACCAGGCTCACCTGGCCAAGCAGAGCCCAGTTATGTACCGCTCTTCCAGCCAGGCTCACCTGATAAGTGCTTCGATTACACAAAGCATTTAACCCTCTGGCTGGAACCAAGGAAGAGAAGAGCATGGCAAAGCTGTGGCCAGGGGAGGCTTCGAAAGAGCCTCCAAAGACCAAGGAAGACCGTGATCGAAATCATGGCACAAGGAGCTTTCAACACAATCAAAGTGGGCGGCACCCACTTTGAAGGAAGAGAGAGCCTAGCACCACCATTCCGATCTACGGCTCTTCCGGAACAACGGAGACGAGGCCCGAACATCCTTATCTTTGGATGCAACAGGCACCTTCCGCCTGCCTCAGAAGCCCTCGACTCCGTCTTTTGGATGTAACAGTCACCTTCAAGTGCATCGAAGACAACACGATGTCTCATCTTCACCCTCGGGAGCACTTCGTCAACAGAATGCACCCGTATATCCAAGTTCATATTGGAAGTACATGAGGGAACGAGGAGCAAACCTTCTCTCCATGCCACTATTTATAGGTCGGGCAAATCAAACCCACGTGCCAAGTGGATGACTCTCCGAATTCTGTGCAATGAATTTGTATTAAATAGATGAACCGGACGCCTCGAATTCAGTCAAACGGCTATTTATAGCACTCGAGGAGCGAGACAGCCACGTCATTAAAGGACATGTCAGATGCGCCAGCCAAACAGCGTATCACACGGACACGCCCTCCAGCATCAGGCGCATCACACAGACGCGCCCTACAATACCCGGCGCATCACAGAGGATGTGCCCCCCTCACATCTCCATACCGAGTAGAACACCAACCAATGTGCCCACTCAGCTGTCCATCGAACGTCACAAACATTAAATGCTGAACTGACACCAGAGTTGGCAGCACGCTTCCCAAAGTCTGAACAGTTGACAGCTTTTTTAGAGAACGAAGTGTCGGCAACGTCAGCATCATCATGACTCTATTTCGACGGCTACTGCCACGTGGCCATCCGCATGCGTCTCTACGGCCATGCGTCCAAACCAGCATGCGCCTCTACGGCCATGCGTCCAAACCAGCATGTGCCTCAAAAGCCGTGCACCTCAGACCCTTCACTGATCCCTAAAGACTGAAGAAGAGTCTCCAGTTGAAGCTTTGCATGCGCCTCAAAAGCCATGCGCCCCAGACTGATCTCTGATCCCGAAAGACAGAAGGAAAGTCGCCTGCATGCACCTCAAAAGCCATGCGCTCTAAACAGTTTGTAACCCCTAAAGGTTATGAGCCGCAGCCTCCTCCTGCGCCCAATCAAGGCGCAGCTCACCAGATTACTTCCCCCCACCAAATTCGAGATCTTCGAGCCATGGGTCGATGACACGTGTCCTTGACTCAACTCGTCCAAGATTTCAGCAACAGAAAGATCTTCTCCTCTGCTACGTGCCGACTCACAACAACAGTATGAAGAGTTCAACCTCCCAATCAGGGCGCATCATCCGTGCGCCCCCATCAGCAACTTCCACATGGCGTCCCCACACACCGGCGCATCCTACATGCGCACATGAGCAGCCAGTCTGCAAAACTATAAATAGAGGGATCTTCTCCTTCACATACACACACAGAATCCACAACGAACATACAAGGAATCACCAGAGAGGCAGACACAGACACTCAACGTCTTCCTCCTCTCAGCAAGCTCCAGCACCCAGAGCAATCCACACCTTCAGAGAACCGATAACCGTCGTCAGCCGGTCAACGGAGTCAACGCATTACCACTCGCTCCATTAGCACTAAGGACCCAGCTTAAACAAAAGTGTACTCCTAGGACTACATCTAAGTCCTATATTGTAACACTGTTCTGTTTGTATTAAAGTTTTCAATCAAACAATTTTAATGGCAAACAAGCTGGCGACTCTGCTGGGGACTTCTTTCTCCTCTTCCGAGAAAGTCGTGTCACAGGCCGACGACGTGAAGGTGGGCTCCTCCCACAAGATGCTGGTTGTGCGCCTCAATCAACAGGCGTACGAGGAGTTCATTTCTGAAGGAAGTGCGAGTCCTTCGAAGCGGCTACCAAAGCCGAAGAAGATCCGTACGGCCTGGGTGCGCAAGGTCGACGCCTCGGGCACCACCACTGAAGGGGATGCAGCAATCCAGCCTTCCCTTCCTGCTGACGTTCTCAGCAACCAAGGTGCGCCCGTCGATGCAGCACATCTCTTGGGGAAGCGTACGGCCGACCACGTTCCCCAACTATCTCCCTCTCAGGAGAGGAAGATACGTCGACGGAGCAGGGGCGCAGCCAATGCCCCGCGCATCACCTCTGATGCGTCACAAAAAGCCTCTGTCTTTGACAGACTCACTCGCTGTAATGGCGAGGAGAATTTGGATGCTGAGTACTATGCGCCCCAGCGGGCTGGTACGAAGAAATCCAAGGCGGCATGGGCCATGCACCACAAACGTGCTATGCCAGCAGCCGGCCAGAGGCACGCGCTCGTCATCACGCGCGCTGCCGATGGCCAGCTGTACAAGGTTGACTCAAGTGCTTCTGCACCAACAACGAGTCGATCTTCAAAGTCCTCATCTCGCTTGGGCACATCTACTGCGTGCACAACCAAGTCGAGTAAGGCAAACTCGGTGGTCTTGAACTCCCGTACCTCCTCTGGTTGTGCGTTTGAGGTTCGTTCAAGTCACTTCAAATGTTGTGGTTCCCCCACTACTGATCGTGATGCCTGCTTGGTATTAGATCAGGAGGCGCAGCACTCACCTGACCACCCCGACGTTTGGCCTTGCCATACGTCTGAAGGGGGTGTGAAGGCACCACTCTCCTCCAATGACCTGCGCAACGTGATCACTCACAAGCGCCGGTCAGGAGAGTCGACCAACAAGCACGATGCGCCTCTCACGGGGCATACTTGTGCGGTGGTCACCATCAACTGCTGTTGCAAGGCGGCAGCTCCACCAAGACAGTCGGTCTTCCAACGGCTGCAATCATCGACACCTTTCCGACGTCGCCTTGGGACGAAGGTGTCAACAGAAGAGGAACCAAAGGTTGCTTCATGCAATGTGATCTCCAACTCCTCATCAATCCGGAGGCCGACTGCCAATTCCTCGTCCTCATCCAAAAGCTAGCCGAGGAAAACCAAGGCAGCTGTCTCGACCTCTGGAGTGTTTGAAGGCACTCGGTCGAGAAAGAAGTTCTTGGAGGAAGCTGGGGGTAGCCAGACCCTTGTCGAGCCTCCTTCCGAAGATGAAGATGTCCAAAGCACAGCTGCGACGGATCTTCATCATCAAGGCGAGGCTAGTCTCCCTGAAGCCCCTCAAAATGAGGATGTCCTCCAGGACACCGCCGGGGGTAGTTCTGGAAACGAAGAGGTCCTTCAAGACGGAGCTGAGGGCAAGCAGACCCTTGCAGATGCGCCTATTGGAGATGAACTCCAGAATGTGGCTGGGGGTGGCCCAACACCAGGAGAAGTGACTCCCCCGCATGAGAGTGAGGCCGAAAGCGAAGCCTCAACCAATCCATCCACTCCTGGCCGTGTCAGGACAGTATACATGGCTGGGGATGATGTCGAGTCTGATGCGCCGTCACAGGACATAGTCCAGCGCATAGACTCATTGGAGGGAGGACTCAAAACCCTCTCTGCCTCTATGCAAGCACTGACCCAAGCAGTGTTTGAGATGCGGTCAGCCTTGATCAGGACACCTTCAACTGGTCCTGACCCAGGAGCTAATGGGGAGTCGAGTGTGCCCCTCCAACGGGCGCCCTCAGATACAGAAGCACCTCGGACCTCGGAGCCCTCAAACACTCCAATCCAGATGGTACCTCCTTCCCCGACTCCTAGCTCTACAGAGGATGTGGTCGAAATGATCAAAGACCTGTGGGAGCGCTTCGAGTCCAAGAACAGGCAAGAGGAACGCCAGAAGATGGGCATTCCCCAGCCTTATCCCCTCGAGTGGAACAAGGTAGTTTATCCCCCAAAGTATAAACCACAAACACTCATCCCATACGACAGGAAGGACTCTCCGCGATGGTACCTGACGTACTTCCAGTCACAGACAGGACATCTTCCAAAGGAGGACGCGCTCCTCACCAGTATCTTTGTCGGGGCCCTGAAAGGGGTGGCGTATGACTGGTACTGCAGTCTTCCCGACAATTCCATATCGTCCTTCGACGACCTGACCCGCATCTTCCTCGACCGCTTCTACGACGGCGGAAAGGACATGACGATGGCGTCTCTCATAGAGATACGTCAGAAGGAGAAGGAAACGGTTCGGGCGTTCATCGAACGCTTCCGACAGGCTTGCTTCAGGCTACCTCCAGGCATGCCAGAACATGCGCTCCTCTCCGCTTGCAGCATGAACATGTTGCCTGCAGTAAAGCTCTGGCTCAACTCTACTCCCCCTTCTAACTGGAGCTCCCTGATCATCGAAGCTGAAGCTGCAGAAAAGAAGGCGGCCAATGCACGTCTTCTGGGTGTCAGCTTCCCCGCCTTTGACGATAAGGGGAAAAAGTCCGCAGCTAACAGCTCCGGACGAGAAGCAAAGGGGAAACAGGCATTGACTGTTAATGCCTCAAAAGGCGCATCTGCGCCTACTCAGAAGCCTCCACTGGCACCGAGACCCAAGGAGGTTTATTCATTCAATGATGACGACACCCTGCAACTTTTTGAGATACTGAAGCAGGGTGATAAGATCAAGCTACCGGACCCAAAGCGGCCCGATGAAGTTGGGAAAGTAGACAACCCAAGGTACTGTCACTACCATCGGTTCGTCGGACACCCGACCAAGGACTGCTACGTCCTCAAGAATTACATCCAGCGCATGATCAATGCGGATGTAATCTCCGTCGACTATAAAGAGAAGACAGTGTCGGCCAATGTGGTTTCGCTTCAGTTCGGTACCTTGTCGCCAACTACCACACAAGATGGCGTCGTCCCCATCCCTAAGGCGACAATGGAGGTGGTAAACTTACCACCTACCCGTGACAATGTGAGTGGACTCACCTCGCTCACCACATCTCGAGGAGAGGTCCTCTGGGTTCACCCCGACCTCGTCTCCGAGGTGACTCAATCGGAGGTACGCCCTACCTCCAAATCAAAAGACAGGAAGATCAAGTCTTGCCGCACAGTCTCTTCTTCAACAGAAGAAGCACTTCCAGTGCAAACACGTGCACAACAGAACTCCTAATCCGGCAAAGTCGCCGCCGAGGTGGTGCCTCCTAGCACCATCCCTGAGGAGGGTCCATCTAAGCCCTCAGCAGCCAATAAGCAGAAGCAGGTGGAGGCCCGTTTTGACAGACCTTTACGGAAGGAGAATGCTTCGGGGCTGTCCAAGCCTCACAACTTCGACATTCTGGCACAATTAGCCAGTACACCTGCGCGCCTGTCTTTGTTCGAGCTCCTGCGTCTTTCTAGAGATTCCCGAGAAGCTCTCTGCGAAGCTCTGAAGGACGCTGAATCCTTTCTCAGTCAGGTCAAGCAGTCTAAAGACCTCCCAACTACTTGTGCGCACTGTCATTGTACGGATGAAGTTATCCCACACATAACTTTCTCCCAACAAGACATGCTGCTCAAGCATCACCGACATAACCGACCGCTGTATTATACAGGGTACATTGGCTCGGTTAAGGTGAGCCGGATTCAGATCGATCCTGGATCTTCCCTAAGCATCATCCCGAAGGCGCTGCTATCTAAGCTGGGGATCCCGATGTACCGGCTGGCGCCCTCCAATACAACCATCAGTGGCTTCAATGCTAGCAAGAGCGAGCCATTGGGCAAGATCCGACTGAAGTGTCACATTGGCAGCCTCAAAACTGAGGTGACTTGTTATGTGGTAGATGCCGAGGTCAACTACAACATCCTGCTCAGTCGACCATGGCTGCATGAGTACATGGTGGTGCCCTCCACGCTCCACCAGTACATGAAGTATGTATCCACCAATGGCGTCATCCGGACGGAGTTTGCAGACATCGATCCTTTCAAAGGGATTGAAGCCTACTTCACCGATTCCGACTTGTACAAGCCTATTGACGAGGAGGAAGCCAACGACGCTGATGATGAGGCAGAGACGGCAATAGAGCCGGACATGGAGCCTGAGACGACTCCCGACGCCCCCTTGAAAATCCGACTGAAGGGGAAACCACCCCAGAAGGCGCCTCCAATGAGCATCAAGCTATCAGGGAAAGCGCCGGCTCGCGAAGCACCCATGAAGATACGCCTCAAGGGAAAGCCACCTCAAACATCGGCTCCCCTGGTGGCAAAATTACAAGGGAAGGCACCACTCACCGGAGGTGCAGCCGAGGCGCCTCTCAAGGTGCGTCTCAAGAGCAAGCCGCCGCAGTCATCCAAGGTGTCAGAGAAGGCTCATATAACCCTCTCAGACCCCAAAGCTGTGTTGGACTCTCCTAGTTCGCCCCCAGTTCTTACAGACGAGGAGCTTGGTGATTATATCTCGGCTGACGTAGAGGCACCCTCCTTTGACAATGTAATCCCACGGGATAAGATCTCGTATTTTATCAATAATAGAGTGTCTTTTAATTATTCTTGTCTTCTACACTGGAATGCCATGTATACATTAGACAACGCTCTACGGTCGTTGCAAACACAAATAACGACCGTCTACCATAATCGAGTAGTCCCGTCTCAAGGAGTCTTCATAGTCCCTCCACGGAGCCGAGACCAAGGCACCATCATCTCGGGCAAAGTCGAGCGTCATCGGGACCTCCCGTCAATCGAGCCCGAACCTGATACCGGCAGAGTACAAGTCTATCGGTACACGGATATGGCAAAGCACATCATCCAAAAGATGGACTACGACCTGAAAAGCAACAAAGGCTTAAACTACGGCAAGGGTCGGCATCTCCCTGTCCGACTTTCGATGCCCAATGGAAAGCCACATGACTATTATAATCGGACTGGACGAGGGTTAGGCTATGTCACGCCGCCATCAACCCCAGAGAGTTCAGATGCAGAAGACATAGAACATTCCCACTCGTCCGAAGCATCGACTTGGGATTCCGATACCAGTATCGGATCAGTCTTCAGGAAAGTGCTGTCAGCTAACATGACGTCAGCACAACCTCAAAAAAGTGAAGGCGAAGACCAAGCGCCAGAACCCTTCGAAGAAGAACCCTGGGCCCAACGCCCAGGGGAACAATGGGAATCTCGTTTTGAGTTACGCGAACCTCCCACCGAAGACGAAGTCGAGCAGATCGACCTCGGGGATGAGTCTTCTTCCAAACCCATCTTCATCAGTAAAAGCCTAGAAGGAGAAGATCGAGAATCTTTAATCCAACTGGCTAAAGAGTATATCGACGTCTTCGCCTGGAGCTATGAAGACATGCCGGGACTCGACCCACAGATCGCAATGCATAGGTTGAACATCTTACCTGATGCCAAACCTATCAAACAACAATAGCGACGCTTCCGTCCAGACATCATGAATGCCATCGATCAGGAGGTAGACAAACTCTTGACCAGTGGCTTCATCCGTGAGGAACAACACCCGGATTGGGTAGCCAACGTCGTTCCTGTCACCAAGAAGAACGGGAAGATACGAGTCTGTATCGACTTCAGGGATCTCAACTCTGCTTGTCCGAAGGACGAATTCTCGCTTCCAATCACTGATGTGATGATCGACAACACATGTGGCTTTGAGCGCATGTCCTTCATGGACGGGTATTCAGGCTATAATCAAATCAAGATGTTCCCCGATGACACGAAATACACGTCATTCAGGACTCCAAAGGGTGTTTTCTGCTACACAGTAATGCCCTTCGGCTTGAAGAACGCCGGTGCGACATACCAGCGAGCTATGAGCACCATCTTCCGTCAACATCTTCGTAAGACAGTCGAATGCTATGTTGACGACATCGCAGTCAAGAGCCGCCTCAAAGGAGATCACCTACAGGACCTGAAGACGGTCTTCGATCTCATGCGGGCACATCAACTCAAAATGAACCCCGCTAAATCCTTTCTGGGGGTTTCTAGCGGCAAATTCTTGGGCTTTGTCATCACAGCGAAAGGCATTCATGTTGATCCTGAGAAGACCAAAGCCATCCTCAACATAGACCCTCCGAAGAACCTTCGAGAACTTCGGGGCCTACAGGGACGTCTGGCATATATTCGGAGGTTCATAGCAAACCTCTCCAGTAGATGTCAATCCTTTACTCAGCTCATGAAGAAGGGAGTCTCTTACGTCTGGACAGAGGAGTGCCAAAAGGCTTTCGACGACATCAAGGCTTACTTAACAAGCCCACCAGTCCTGGTAGCGCCAGTCACCGGCAAACCATTTCTCCTCTACGTCCGTGCCATGGATCATTCTCTTGGCGCTCTGCTGGCTCAAAACAGCGATACAGGCTACGAGCAAGCAATTTACTACCTCAGTCGAATACTCATCGGGGCCGAACACCGGTACAACCCCGTCGAAAAGGAGTGCTTGGCTTTGGTGTTTGCCATCCAGAAGACTCGTCATTATGTCTCGGGTCAGACAATTTATGTCATTTCCCGAGTCAATCCGCTCAGAGTCCTCATGACGAAGCCAGGATCATTGAACTCCCGGTTGGCTACATGGGCGATCTTGCTAACACCGTACAACATGGTGTTTGTGCCGCAAAAAGCTGTTAAGGGTCAAGCTCTGGCTGACTTTTTAGCTGCACATCCCATCCCAGAATCCTCAAAACTCTATGAAGATATCCCGGATGAGGTCCAAGAATCCAACGTCACCGAAGGAAGCTCCGTGGCGGATGTTCTTCGACGGCGCTTCGAGAACAGGCCCCAAAGGCCAAATCATCGCAGGAGTGGGGGTAGTCTTAGTCTCCCCCGATCAGCTGGTTATCCAGCGTGCGTACTCTCTTTCGAAGCCGTGCTCCAATAACGTTGCCGAGTACAACGCACTCGTCATGGGACTCCAGCTCGCACAACAGCTGGGGGTCGACCATCTGGAAGCTTACGGCGACTCAAAACTCGTCGTAAACCAGGTTCGGGGACAATACGAAGTTCGCCATGAAGATTTAATCCCTTATCATGAAGTCGCGTTGAACATCATTTCAACCTTCACCGGGTTCTTCATTGAACATGTCCCCCATTTATAAAACTTGGAGGTCGATGCTCTGGCCGGCCTCGCAGCCTCATTAGCAGCGCCCTTTGGGACTCAACACTATATCACGGTAACAGGACGAGATCTGATTTGTCCCAGAAACAACCTATGCTTGCGGGTGGCTCACGCCATGCCGACAAACACTGGTGTTAATGTCCGAGACTGGTGGTTCCCGTTCATCAACTTCGCTGTCTATGGAATCCTTCCAGAGGACCCGAAGGAAGCTGTCTCAGTCAGGAGACGCTCCCTTCGATTCTACTACGATACAGCTACCAAAACGATATACCGACGCTCCTTCGATGGACTCCTCCTTCGATGCCTGTCCAACGAAGAAGCAGCCAAAGCTCTTCAAGAAGCTCATGACGGAACTTGTGGAGCTCATCAACCCGGTCCTAAGTTGCAAGATCGACTGCGACGTATGGGCTACTACTGGCCAACCATGGCCGCCGACGCTGTTGAATATGCTAAGAAGTGCCACGCGTGCCAACTTCATGCAGACTTCATACATACACCATCGGAGCCGCTATATCCTACAGTCGCCTCCTGGCCCTTCGAAGCCTGGGGCATGGATATTGTAGGGCCAATCAAGCCTCCTTCATCGAGAGGACACCGTTTCATCCTGGCCATCACCGACTACTTCTCCAAATGGGCGGAAGCAGTTCCACTAGCAGAAGTAAAAAGTTCCAGGGTGGTCAGCTTTATCAAACACCATGTCATTTACCGTTTCGAAGTACCCCGGCGGATCATCTATGATAATGGTCCTCAGTTTATCAGCCACATTTTCAGCAGGTTCTGTGACAAGAATCGCATTCAGAACGTGGTCTCAACCGCCTACAATCCGGCAGCAAACGGATTGGCTGAGGCATTCAACAAAACTATCGTTAGGCTGCTCAAAAAGGTCGTGTCATCCAACAAATGCGACTGGGACGAAAAGCTTGGCGAATGTCTTTGGGCCTACCGCACAACGGTACGGACCCCAACAGGCAACACTCCATTCTCCCTGGTCTATGGGAGCGAAGCGGTACTGCCTCTCGAGATACAGATACCCTCACTCCGCGTAGCAATCACAAACAAACTCACAGAAGAGGACAATCAACGGCGTCGTCTGCGGGAACTGGAGGCACTTGACGAAAAGCGTCTCCTAGCTCAACAACGCATCGAACTCTACCAAGCCCGTATATCACAGGCTTTCAATAAGAAGGTCAAACAGAGGACTTTCCAAGTCGGCGACCTGGTTTTAGCAGTCAGAAGACCAATGGTGTTGACCCACAAGACACCGGGAAAGTTCGAGCCCAAGTGGGAAGGACCTTTCATCATAGAGACGGTATACTCAAACGGTGCTTACCGCCTCGCCAAACCCAACGGGGACTTGTTCATGATGCCCATCAACGGCAAGTTCCTAAAGAAGTACTATTCTTGACATCCTCCAGACATGTACTTCCCCAAACAACCTCTTTCCACAAACTCATACGCCTCCGGAACCCAGCTGTTTCGTGGCATCTTCCAGTAGAAAGATAACCACGTCCATATTACCTCTGAGTTGTCTCTCTACACCCTACAAAGCAGAATCTTACACTTCGTAAGCCTACGCTACCCTTCATGTTTACCACGTCCACATTACCTCTGAGTAAACATCTTGTACAAACAACCCCTGCGTTATTGTACATTGATCGCAGAACTTCCACGTCCATATAACCTCTGAGTTGTTCAGCGTATCCCCCAAGATCATTCCTACCACATCCATAATACCTCTGAGTAGGGAGATTCTATCATTTCGAACCCAATGATTGCCATGTCCACATTACCTCTGAGCAAACATAATGGTTCCTTCAAACTTATTATCTGTACCTGAAAACCAAGGTGCGCAAAAGATAATAGGTCCACATAAATCATCAAGTTTATGACAACAAAAGATGAACACATCACAAAAAAGGTTGTAGACTTCTTTATTCTTCTGAAAAAGGAGTACAAGAAGCTACATCATCCCCCAGTAAGGGTTGCAAAAGAACACAAAAGAAAAAGGAAAAAGCTATGGTCCCTGAATCTCTCCAGGATGGGCTGAGAGCTCCCTGACTCGAAGCTTTAAGTCGACTGTACGGGCCTCCGCCGTCGCCAGGACTCGTCGCTCTGCTTCCTGGCGCATCAATTCAACGGCCCCAGCGGAAGTATCACTTGCATGCTTCTCATCAAGCTGTTGTCGTTGCTGCGCCAAGGCAAGAGTCCGCTGAGTGAAAGTCGCTTCATCCTTCTTGAATGCTGCATGTTCAGCCCGGACACGCTCGACCTCTAACTGGAGTCGGGCCCGTTGGTCTTCAAGGCGGCGCATCTGGGTGTCGATATCCGCGATATTAGCTTCCAATGCAGCTCGAGTTTCCACCGTCGTCTTCATGGACTGAGACAACTGCTCTACCGCAGCCTCAGTCTCAGCCACCTCGCGCTCCCAAACGCCCACGGTGGCCTGGTATGAAGACTCGATCTCGGCAATCAGCTTCCCCTTCTCCGCATCTATCAGGACAGAGAGGTCGTTTCGCTGGATGCGTTGAAGTTCCGCGAGCCGCTCATCCAGCTCAATCACTGAAGCCTCCAAAATTTCGGCCATGTGGTCGTAGCCTTGGTGAATACGAATTAGCTCGATGCAGGGCATTGCCAAAGCTTTTGCCGTCGCAAAACTCCTGTTGGCATCCATCACAGCAGATACACCCTTCTGCAGCATTTTGTATACCCCCTCGACGAGGAATTTCACATACTCGTCTGCATCCGCCAGGACCTGCGGCATCATCGCGGGAGTTGGAGGAGCTACTACAGTTTGTGGACCGGAAGAAGATCCGCCAACCTCAATCAGCGAGGCTTGAACCTCGGCATCAATGGGCTCTTCATCAACAGGGGCTGGACTGCTAGCCCGAGGAGCCGAAGCAACAGAAGGGGCCGGCACAGGCGTCGAGATGGTCCCCCAAGTAGAAGGAGCGACACAGGGTTCTACACCCTTACCCTTCTCAAGCCCGGAGGAACCACTGATGTCAACGGCCACCTCTTCTACCCCCAACGTCCTATCAACAGTTGGTACCTCCCTTGGCAGAATAGGGAGATTATCACTTGTCTCTTGACCCGTCGCAGCAGTCTTGACTGGCAGACGGGTCTCATCATCGAGTCCCTCAACAGGGACAGAATCTGTCGCTACCTCCTGAGTGGTAGCTGCCTCAACTTCCACGGTTGAAGCCGGGGTAGGACTCGGCAATGATGCAGCCGACCTCCCCTCATCATGATAAAGAGGGGATTCAACCCTCTCCTCTGTCTCAACTACTTCTGTTGCCTCCGCAACAGGCTCTTGCAGCTCTGGAGCAACGTCATCGAAAGACGACGAACTCCATTCTTCTTTACCACCAGGAAACGGCGTGCTTGTTCTTGAAGCTTCCGTTCTGGCCTTTGCCATCTCGGAAGCTGCTGCACCATCAGTTTCCCTCCTGACATAATCTGGGGATACCGGAATCTCCACGTCAACAGCATCCTCCGGATCTTCCTCCATGGAAGACATCATGGTCGGCGGGATACGCACTACAGACGAGCCCACCGTCCCTTCTCGCTTGCTCCTACCTGACTTTGGGGTGCGAGGATTTCTTTTTAACGGTTCCTACAAGAGAAGATGAAGCCTCGTAAATAGTGGAACCAAAATCAGATTATGTGGGACGCCTTTACCTCTGCGAACGTTGAATCCGATGACGCCGTCGGTGACGACGCCTTCTTCTGCTTCTTCGGTACAGGAGATTCAATCCCTTCGTCTGCGCATCGCTTTGATCGATCGCCCGAGGGTTCTGCTTGAGAGACGGAAGGGGCACTCCGGTGACCTATCCCTGACGGACGATGCGATCGGGCCTTCACTGGCACATCCCCGGTCATCGCTAACTGGGTGCCTGCAATAAGACTGGTCTCCTTGTCATATCCGGAGGGCGCAGCAGCCATAGCACAGTAAAATTTGGCGGCTGAGTAAAGAATGGGCGGACGCGGATCTGGAGTGGGCAACGTAAAACGAGCCCCGGTACATCCGGTATTATAGTAATGCCAAGCTCGTGCACCATCCAACAAACTTCCAATATACCCCAGAGAAATACTGGGGTTATCCAACATCATCTGGGCATAACCAAATTGCCGCGCAAAGCGGCTTAGCAAATATGGTTCCAGGTAGCACTGATTCCTGTTCCGGTATACCAGATGAGATGGCCGGATACTCTGCAACCAGCGAAATCCCCATTGAGGCAGAGTGGTGGTACCTTCGCCCAGATCCCTTAGATCTTCGTTGGCCTCAAAGCCCAAGTAGATTGGACCAACTTTGGTAATTTCCCAACCCTGAAGACGGGATAAAACCTTTCTACAAATAGGGACACCAGTATGTGACCAGCTCCTCCGATTGAAATGAGGAAGGAGTGCATCTCCAGCCTTATAATCTTCTTCCGAGCCTGGACTCATCACACTGGGATGATACAAAATCAGCCATCCCATCAAATAGTGAAACGGCAGTTCGGCGCGCTGGAAGTTATTGTTTCGGCCTCTGTCATGAATCACATTTCCAGCAAACTCTCTCAAACCTCGCTGCAGGTTACATACCATTACGGGGAGAAGAGCCAAACGTCGGTCGAAGACCAGCTTCACGGCTGGCAGGATTAAGTTTTGGGTTACCCTCTCTACGGCACCGGATCCGCCCGCGAACATGCAATCCCGGAGCCATATCATCAGGTTGGACGCCAACACCGCCTTGGGTGACATCCGATAAGCAAGATGCCAGAAGCAGCTGTAGGAGCGTGCATCTGACTGCTGGTCCTCATTTCTTCGGGGATTTTTCTCTCCTAACCTGGTCATTTCGGACAACACTTCGCTACGAGAGAACGCCGGTGGAGTAGAAAATTGTGAGGGATCCTCCTTGTCTTGTCTAAAGACATAACTCTCCAAGCGGTCACATGAGGCTGCGTCCCATTCCTATCCCGTCTCTGCATATAGTAATGAGGACTCGCCACTTCCTTGAAGACGGCCGTCATCTCCTCAGCCCTGTCCCCCAGGACTTGAAGTTCCTCGTTGGTGGGAAAGTACTCTTTATAGGGTTCTGACCCCCAAGGGAGTTTTGACACCTCGTATATCTCATGAAGTGCGAACCCTAATTCCCCCACCGGAGTAAAAAAGGTCCCGGTATGGACATCAAACATCTCCAGTAGTGCGAGGAACATGTGCCTGTTGAGATCAACACCCGCCTGGGTAGCACGGATCGAGGCAGTCAACCCAATCTCTCAAAGCTCGGTCCGAAACCGCGACAAGATCCAGAGTGTCAGTCTATCCCATTTGGAAACATAATGGCACCAACCCTCCACCCGAAAATCTCCTTTCGGGTATGAGCGTTCCATCAAAAACATACGATGTGTAAAAGTCGAAGCACTATAAGCAAACATATCAATGGGTACGTCACTGTAGAGGCTCCCGGGGCGTAGAGTCCGCCAGGTGAAAGAAGACCCAGACCGTTTGGCGGTCAAAGTATCCCTTTGGTCGGAGGTAGAATCAATTTGGATGACGCCGGTCACCGCTCCCTCCTGAGAGGGGGTAAGATCCCAAGACATCCTCCTCTGGGAAACAAGGCGACAGAAGGATGTCAAAGGCCATTGACGTTCGAGTTGCTTGACGATCATATGCACCCCATTCGCTGTAAAGAACCAGTCCTCCTTGACCTTCAACACCGTCGTATCAGTAGAAGTGAGACGGTCTCCGAATAGGAACTCAGGCTTCAAGAAGGTCAATTTATCAGATGTGGAAGATTTTAAAACACCACGTTCCATCATCCGTTTGAGGAACCCATACTGTTGCTCACGAATTTGGGTCATTCTCTCGGGAGGCTGATCCAGCATAAGAGCCTCTTGAGCGGGGTTTATCACTTCCTCATCATACTCTACTCCCATCTGGTTGAAGACAGCCTCCAAGAACACTTCATTCAAAGGCGGGATCGCTACTGACACTAGCTAAGATCAGAAAAATGTTAGAAGCAACAAGAGAAAGAAGAGCTTCGGCGCATTCAGGGTTTAAACCCATGTGCGTCAGCAGCCTCGACGCATTATCAGGGTTTAGGCCCATACGTGTCAGCAGCCTCGGCGCATCATCAGGGTTTAAGCCCATGCGCGTCAGCAGCCTCGGCGCATCATCAGGGTTTAAGCCCATGCGCGTCAGCAGCCTCGGCGCATCATCAGGGTCTAAACCCATGTGCGTCGGCGAACAAAGACCGCGGCACATCATTAAAGACCCAAGGTCTATGTGCGTTGGTGTACGGAAAAAAGAGACTTACCAACCACCTCCGGCCGAACTTCGACAGGCCGTCGGGGAACGTCAGCCGTTACAACTTTCGCAGGCTCCTTCGCTTTCTCCTTCCCCTTGCCGGCACCACCGCGAGGAGTCTTGGGAGCCATTCTCTCAAAAAAGAAAAGGTTAGGGTTTGAAGAATAACTCTAAAGAAAGCAAAGGCACAGAGAAGATGAACTCTCTCTCTCTCTCTCTCCAACCCTCACCTATTTATAGGGCATGGTCGCACGCGTGAACCGATGACGTGTAATCTCAGCCGTCGCTTCGGATTCCGTGAGGAGATAACAGTAAATACAACCAAAAGATCATCATTAATCTTTTTGGGTTACCAAGGCGTCATCATCATCAACTAGAAGGAGCATGCGCCCGAACAAGCATGCGCCCAACAATCATGTGCCCTGACCTCCATGCTTCTTATTCAAAGTATTCCAAAACCTATTCAAAAGTTTTGAAAACTTTTAAGGGGGTCTTGTAGAAGCATGGAATTGGTCTTGTAGAAGCATGGAATTTCACAACCAGAAAGCCCATGCGTCAGGCATTATATGCACCAGAACTCAGACAGCTAATCAAATAAGCCATAGACATTCGAAGAAGGACTTTTTATTTATATATATAAAAGTCTATTACATGTCTAGAAAAGGTTGTACAAAGGAGAATTTCTACAAAGGAAGGATGCTAGATCTACAGCCAACAGCCACCATGCGCCTTCCAGATAGGCGCAACAACCACCATGCGCCTTCCGATAGACGCAGCAGTCACCATGCGCTGTCAGCCAGGCGTAGCAGATGTCATGCGCCTCCAGCCAGGCGCATCCTACCATCTCTTCAGCAGCTCAGTTATGTGCATCCAGCTCAGTTATGTACATCCCTTCAGCAGCTCAGTTATGTGCAACTCTTCCAACCAGGCTCACCTGGCCGAGCAGAGCCCAGTTATGTGCCGCTCTTCCAGCCAGGCTCACCTGATAAGTGCTTCGATTACACAAAGCATTTAACCCTCTGGCTGGAACCAAGGAAGAGTAGAGCACGGCAAAGCTGTGGCCAGTGGAGGCTTCGAAAGAGCCTCCAAAGACCAAGGAAGACCGTGATCGAAATCATGGCACAAGGAACTTTCAACACAATCAAAGTGGGCGGCACCCACTTTGAAGGAAGAGAGAGCCTAGCACCACCATTCCGATCTACGGCTCTTCCGGAACAACGGAGACGAGGCCCGAACATCCTTATCTTTGGATGCAACAGGCACCTTTCACCTGCCTCAGAAGCCCTCAACTCCGTCTTTTGGATGTAACAGTCACCTTCAAGTGCATCGAAGACAACACGACGTCTTATCTTCACCCTCGGGAGCACTTCGTCAACAGAATGCACCCGCATATCCAAGTTCATGTTGGAAGTACGTGAGGGAACGAGGAGCAAACCTTCTCTCCATGCCACTATTTATAGGCCGGGCAAATCAAACCCACGCGCCAAGTGGATGACTCTCCGAATTCTGTGCAATAAATTTGCATTAAATGGATGAACCGGATGCCTCGAATTCAGCCAAACGGCTATTTATAGCACTCAAGGAGCGAGACAGCCACGTCATTAAAGGACATGTCAGATGCGCCAGCCAAACAGTGCATCACACGGACACGCCCTCCAGCATCAGGCGCATCACACAGACGCGCCCTACAATACCCGGCGCATCACAGAGGATGCGCCCCCCCTCACATCTCCATACCGAGTGGAACACCAACCAATGTGCCCACTCAGCTGTCTATCGAACGTCACAAACATTAAATGCTGAACTGACACCAGAGTTGGCAGCACGCTTCCCAAATTCTGAACAGTTGACAGCTTTTTCAGAGAACGAAGCGTCGGCAACGTCAGCATCATCATGACTCTATTCCGACGGCTACTGCCACGTGGCCATCCGCATGCGCCTCTACGGCCATGCATCCAAACCAGCATGTGCCTCTACGGCCATGCGTCCAAACCAGCATGTGCCTCAAAAGCTGTGCGCCTCAGACCCTTCACTGATCTCTAAAGACTGAAGAAGAGTCTCCAGTTGAAGCTTTGCATGCGCCTCAAAAGCCATGCGCCCCAGACTGATCTCTAATCCCGAAAGACAGAAGGAAAGTCGCCTGCATGCGCCTCAAAAGCCATGCACTCTAAACAGTTTATAACCCCTAAAGGTTATGAGCCGCAGCCTCCTCCTGCGCCCAATCAAGGCGCAGCTCACCAGATTACTTCCCCCCACCAAATCCGAGATCTTCGAGCCATGGGTCAATGACACGTGTCCTTTGACTCAACTCGTCCAAGATTTCAGCAACAGAAAGATCTTCTCCTCTGCTACGTGCCGGCTCACAACAGCAGTATGAAGAGTTCAACCTCCCAATCAGGGCGCATCATCCGTGCGCCCCCATCAGCAACTTCCACGTGGCGTCCCCATACACCGGCGTATCCTACATGTGCTCATGAGCAGCCAGTCTACAAAACTATAAATAGAGGGATCTTCTCCTTCACATACACACACAGAATCCACAACAAATATACAAGGAATCACCAGAAAGGCAGACACAGACACTCAACGTCTTCCTCCTCTCAGCAAGCTCCAGCACCCAGAGCAATACACACCTTCAGAGAACCGATAATCGTCGTCAGCCGGTCAACGGAGTCAACGCATTACCACTCGCTCCATTGGCACTAAGGACCCAGCTTAAACAAAAGTGTACTCCTAGGACTACATCTAAGTCCTACATTATAACACTGTTCTGTTTGTAATAAAGTTTTCAATCAAACAATTTTAATGGCAAACAGTGACGAGCGTCTCGAGTAGATCATCAATGAGGAGTTGGTTTCAAGGAAATGACTGGTCTGGCGCTCCTAATTTAAAAGCCATGGTAACGCGCTGAAAATGATCAAGAAAAAGAGTGGAAAAATCAATTACTGATCGAACGGTCTAATTCGACCCAAAGTTCAGCGAAGAAAAGGGGCACAAGGGAACAAGTTTGGGTGGGACACCATATACCGTCATGAAGGTAATCGTGTCTACTCCAAAACTCGTGAAGAGGATTTTCAGAGTTGAACATCCCTGATACTCCAAATATCAATGGCATGAAAAAGTACACTAACAGATAAATAAATAGAATAAAATATTTATCAAAACCAAATAATCAGAAAATAAAATAAAATAAAAAAAATTTCAACCCAAAATTCAGGGTGCTCACAGTTTACGGCACCCGTTCGCAACCCTCGGCCACAGATCCTGTATTCGGCAGCTAAGCTGTATTGCACAATGAATGCTGCGTCTCCAGGTTATGATAGAGAGACTAGTTTTATCATTAGAACTCAGCTAGAGGCCATGGCAAATATGTTGATGGCGGCTCGGTCATATCGTCCACCAGAATTGGCAGGATATTGGGCTGCTACTGCAGCATCAGTGAGAGATCCCCTTGTTGGGAAGAGGCAGGCTAACGCGGAAGCCGGCTCGTCTGTTCCAAAAAGGTCGAGAAAGACGACGACTCCAAAGGCAACGGGAGTGCCACCTGTACCGCCAGTGGAATCAGCTCCTGCTGAGGTAAGGAATCCTCCGTAATTTTGGCTCATCTTGTCATTTTGGTGACTTGTGCTTTTTTTCTTGTAGGGATCGTCGAAGAAGAAGACCCTGTTTCAAAACCGGGTGTCAGTAAACCGAAGGAGATAGCAAGCTCTTCTGACGAGCGCATCCCTCCGATGGTAATGTCTCCAATAGAGGAGAGTCCTGGAGATGTTCCTGCAGAGGTTTTACTATCTTCAGACTTTGTTGAAAGAGATGCAGAGGTTGCAGCAACTTCCGGGGTGGTGCCAGTTGCCGTGAGGGCCTTGGACGTTGAGGGTCCAATGGACACGGGGCTTCGTGATGATGATGTGGAGTGGAGTTCGTCGTCTTCGGATGACGGTGCTCCAGAGTTGCAAGAGCCTGTTGCTGGGGCAACAGATGTGGTTGGAACAGAGGAGAGGGTTGATTCCCCTCCTTGTCATGATGATGGGGGGTCGGCTGCAGCATTGCCGAGACCTACCCCAGACTCAGCGGCGGAAGCTGAGGTGGCTACCAATCAGGAGGTAGCGACAGATCCTTTCCCTGTAGAGGGATTTGATGAAGAGACTCGTCTGACGGTCCCGACTCTTGGGGCGGGTCAGGAGACAAGTGTTGATCTCTCCGTTTTGCCAGGGGAGGTATTGGCTGCCAATAGCACGTTGGGGACTGAAAAGGTGGCCACTGACGTCGGTGGTACTTCCAAGTTCGGGAAGGGTAAGGGTGTGATGGAACCCTCTGTTGCTCCTTCCACTTGGAGTACTATCTCGACACCTGTGCCGGCTTTTTCTTCTCCATTGGCTCCTCGGACTAGTAGCCCAGCCCCTGTTGATGAAGAGCCTATTGATACCGAGGTTCCAGCCTCGCAGGTTGAGGTCGGCGGGTCTTCTTCCGGTCCGCCAACTGGAGTAGCTCCTCCAACCCCTGCTATGACGCCACAGGTGCTGGCGGACACAGATGAATATGTGAAATTCTTCGTTGAGGCAGTGTATAAAATGTTGCAGAGGGGGGTATCGGCAGTGATGGATGCCAATGGGCGCTTTGCGACAGCAAGAACTCTGGCACTGCCTCATATCAACCTGATCCATCTTCACCAGGGCTACGATCATATGGCCGTCATCCTGGAAGCCACGGTGGCTGAGTTGAACCAGCAGCTTTCTGAATTAGGGCACATCCAGCGAAATGACCTCTCCATCCTGATAGATGCGGAGAAGGAGAAGCTGCTCGCCGAAACTGTATCTTCCTACCAGGCCACTGTGAGTGTCTGGGATCGCGAAGTGGCGGAGACTGAAGCTGCAGTGGAGCGGTTATCTCAGTCTACGCGGGAGACAGTGGAGACGCGAGCTGCGTTGGATGCCAATATCGCGGAGATTGACGCCCAGATCCGTCGCCTTGAGGACCAGCGGGCCCGACTACTATTGGACGTCGAACGTGTCCAGGCTGAATACGTAGCCTTCAAGAAGGAGGAAGCGACTTTCACTCACCGAGCTCTTACCCTGGCTCAGCAGAGACAGCAGCTTGATGAGAAGCACGAGAATGAAACTTCTGCTGAGGCTGTTGAAGCGATGCATCAAGAAGCTGAACGTCGAGTCTTGGCGACTGTGGAGACTCGGGTGGCAGACTTGAAATGCCGAATTGCAGAGCTTTCAGCCAACCCTGGGGATATTTAGGGCTTGTAGTCTCTGCTTTTTTGTGTATTTGCAACTCTTGCTGGGGATAGTATAATCCTTTACTCTCTTTTTCTAGAAATAAAGAAGTACACCATTTTCTGCGATGTGTTCATTTTTGCTTGTCATGAACTTTGATGATTTGTGTGGACCTATTATCTTTTGTGTACCTTAGTTTTAGGTACAGATAATAAGTTTGAGAAAACCCTCATGTTTGCTCAGAGGTGATGTGGACGTGGCAAATATGGGGTTCAAATGATAGAATCTTCCTACTTAGAGGTGTTATGGACGTGGTAGGAATGACTCTGGGGGATACGCAGAACTACTCAGAGGTAATGTGGACGTGGAAGTTATGTGATCAATGTACGGCAACGCGGGGGTTGTCTGTACGGGATGTTTACTCAGAGGTAATGTGGACATGGTAAACATGAAGGATAGCATAGTCTTATGGGGTATAAGATTCTGCCTTGTAGGGCGTAGGGGAACAACTCAGAGGTGATGTGGACGTGGTTGTTCTTCTACTGGAGGATGCCACGGAACAGCTGGATTCCGAAAGTGTATAATTTTGTGAAAGGGAATTGTCTGTGAGTCCTGATAATTGGGTCCACAGATCCCCGGGTGGAAGCACATGTCTGAAAGATGTCAAGAGTAGTACTTCTTTAGGAACTTGCCGTTGATGACCATCATGAACAAGTCCCCATTGGATTTGGCGAGGCGGTACGCACCATTTGAGTATATCGTCTCTATGATAAAAGGTCCTTCCCACTTGGGCTCAAACTTTCCTGGTGTCTTGTGAGTCAACACCATCGGCCTCCTGACTGCCAGAACCAGGTCGCCAACTTGGAAAGTCCTCTGCTTGACCTTCTTGTTGAAAGCCTGTGATATACGGGCTTGGTAGATTTTGATGCGTTGTTGAGCTAGGAGACGCTTTTCGTCAAGTGCCTCCAGTTTTCGCAGACGACGACGTTGATTGTCCTCTTCTGTGAGTTGGTTTGTGATTGCTACGCGGAGTGAGGGTATCTGAATCTCGAGAGGCAGTACCGTTTCGCTCCCGTAGACCAAGGAGAATGGTGTGTTGTCTATCGGGGTCCGTACCGTTGTGCGGTAGGCCCAAAGGCATTCGCCGAGCTTTTTGTCCCGGTCACGTTTGTTAGATGACACGACCTTTTTGAGTAGCCTGACGATAGTTTTGTTGAATGCCTTGGCCAATCAGTTTACTGCCGGATTATAGGCGGTTAATGCCATGTTTTGAATACGATTCTTTTCACAGAATCTGCTGAAAATATGGCTGATGAACTGAGGACCATTATCATAGATGATCCTTCGGGGTACTCCGAAACGGTAGATGACATGGTGCTTGATGAAGCTAATCACCCTGGAGCTTTTCACTTCTGCCAGTGGAACTGCTTCTGCCCATTTAGAAAAGTAGTCGGTGATTGCTAGGATGAAGCGGTGTCGTCTCGATGAAGGAGGGGTGATCGGTCCCACAATATCCATGCCCCAAGCTTCGAAGGGACAGGAGGCGACTGTAGGATGTAGTGGTTCCGACGGTGTGTCAATGAAGTCTGCGTGAAGCCGACACGCATGGCACTTCTTAGCATATTCGACAGCGTCAGCGGCCATGGTTGGCCAGTAGTAGCCCATACGTCGCAGTCGGTCCTGCAACTTAGGGCCAGGTTATTGGGCCCCGCAGGTTCCATCATGAGCTTCTCGAAGGGCTTTGGCTGCTTCTTCGTTAGACAAACATCGAAGGAGAAGTCCATCGTAGGAGCGTCGGTACAGCATTTTAGTAGCCGTATCATAGTAGAATCGAAGAGAGCGTCTCCGGACTGAGACGGCTTCTTTCGGGTCCTCTGGAAGAATTCCGTAGACAACAAAGTCGATGAACGGGAATCTCCAATCTCGGACGTTAACACCGGCACCCGTTGACATAGCGTGGGCCACTTATGAGCGCAGGTTGTTTTTAGGGCAGACCAAGTCTCGACCCACCACCGTGACGTAGTGTTGAGTCCCGAGGGGTGCCGCCAAGGAGGCTGCGAGGCTAGCCAGAGCATCAGCCTCCAGATTTTATAGGCGAGGTACGTGTTCGATGAAGAACCCGGTGAAGGTTGAAATGATGTTCAATACAACTTTATGGTAAGGGATCAGGTCTTCATGACGAACCTCGTATTGCCCTCTGATCTGGTTCACGACGAATTTTGAGTCGTCGTAGGCTTCCAGATGATTCACCCCCAGCTGTTGCGCTAGCTGGAGCTCCATAATGAGTGCGTTGTACTCGACAACGTTGTTGGAGCACGGATTCGAAAGGGAGTAAGCACGCTGGATGACCAGCTGATCGGGGGAGACTAGTACCACCCCCACTCCTGCGACGATTTGGCCTTTGGGGCCTGTTCTCGAAGCGCCATCGAAAAACATCCGCCAGACAGAGCCTTCTTCGGTGACGTTCGGTTCTTAGACCTCATTCGGGATGTATTTATAGAGTCTTGAGGACTCTGGAATGGGGTGTGCAGCTAAAAAGTCGGCCAGAGCTTGACCCTTAACAGCTTTTTATAGAACGAACACCATGTTGTATGGCGTTAGCAAGATCGTCCATGTGGCTAGCCGGGAGTTCAATGATCCTGGCTTTGTTATGAGGACTCTGAGCGGATTGACTCGGGAAATGACATAAATTGTCTGCCCCGAGACATAATGTCGAGTCTTTTGGATGGCAAATACCAAAGCCAAGCACTCTTTCTCAACCGGGTTGTACCGGTGTTCGGCCCCGATCAGAGTTCGACTGAGGTAATAGATTACTTGCTCATAACCTGTATCGCTGTTCTAAGCCAGTAGAGCGCCGGGGGAGTGATCCATGGCTCGGACGTAGAGGAGAAACGGTTTGCCAACGACGGGTGCCACCAGGACTGGTGGGCTCGTCAGGTAGGCTTTGATGTCGTCGAAAGCCTTTTGGCATTCCTCTGTCGAGACGTAAGAGACTCCCTTCTTCATGAGCTGGGTGAAGCGTTAACATTTGTCGGAAAGGTTTGCTATGAACCTCCGGATGAATGCCAGACGTCCCTGTAGGCCTCGAAGTTCTCGAAGGTTCTTCGGAGGGTCCATATCAAGGATGGCTTTGGTCTTCTCGGGATCGACATAAATGCCTTTCGACGTGATGATGAAGCCAAAGAACTTTTTGCTAGAAATCCCTAGGAAGGATTTAGCGGGTTTCATCTTGAGTTGATGCGCCCGCATGAGATCGAAGACAGTCTTGAGGTCTTGCAGGTGATCTTCTTTGAGACGGCTCTTGACTGCGATGTCGTCAACATAGCATTCGACTGTCTTGCAAAGATGCTGACGGAAAATGGTTCTCATAGCACATTGGTATGTCGTACCAGCGTTCTTCAAGCCGAAGGGCATCACTGTGTAGCAGAAAATGCCTTTTGGAGTCCTAAATGACGTATGTTTTGCGTCATCTGGGAACATCTTGATCTGATTGTAGCCCGAATACCCGTCCAAGCAGGAAATGCGCTCGAAGCCACATGTGTTGTCGATCATCACGTTGGTGATTAAAAGCGGGAATTCGTCTTTTGGGCAAGCAGAGTTGAGGTCTTTGAAGTCGATACAGACTCGTATCTTCCCGTTCTTCTTGGTGACGGGGACGACGTTGGCTACCCAATCTGGGTGTTGCTCTTCACGGATGAAGCCGCTGGTCAAGATTTTGTCCACCTCGTGATCGATGGCGTTCATGATGTCCGGACGAAAGCGCCGCTGTTGTTGTTTGATAGGCTTGGCATCAGGTAAGATGTTCAACCTATGCATCACGATCTGGGGATCAAGTCCCGGCATATCTTCGTAGCTCCAGGCGAAGACGTCGATATACTCTTTAGCCAGCTGGATTAAAGATTCTCGGTCTTGTCCTTTTAGGCTTTTGCTGATGAAGATGGGTTTGGAAGAAGATCCATCCCCATGGTCGATCTGCTTAACTTCGTCTTCGGTGGGGGGTTCGCGTAGTTCGAAGCGAGATTCCTATTGTTGTCCCATGCGTTGAGTCCAGGGTTCTTCTTCGAAGAATTCCGGCGCTTGGTCTTCGCCTTCTTCTTCTTGAGATTGTGCAGATGTCATGTTGGCTGACAGCACTCTCTTGAAGACAGATCCGATACTGGTATCGGAATCCCATGTTGATGCTTCAGACGAGTGAGAATGTTTTACTTCTTTTGCATCTGAACTCTTTGGAGTTGACGGTGGCGTGACATAGCCTACCCTCCATTGAGTTCGATTGTAGTAGTCCTGCGGCTTTCCTTTAGGTGTTGGAAGCCGGAGAGGGAGACGTCGACCTTTGCCGTAGTTCAGGCCTTTGTCGCTTTTTAGGTCGTAATCCATCTTTTGGATGAGGTACTTTGCCTTGTCCGTGTACCGATAGAGTTGCATTCTACCGGCATCTGGTTCTGGCTCGAGTGGTGGGAGGTCTTGATGATGCTCGACCTTACCGATGATGATGGATTCGTCGTCTCGACTTCGCGGTGGAACTATGTAACAGACCCCTTGGGATGGGACTACTCGATTTACATGATGGACGGTCGTTATTTGTGTTTGCAACGACCGTAGAGCGTTATCTAATGTATACATGGCATTCCAATGTAGAAGACTAGAATAATTAAAAGACACTCTATTATTGATGAAATATAAGATTTTGTCCCGTGGGATTACATTGTCCAGAGATGGGGCATCTACATCGGTCGAGATATATTCCCCTAGCTCTTCATCTGTAAGCACTGGAGTAGGATCGGAAGGGTCCACCACAGCGCTGATCTGGGAGTCCGAGAGGACTACATGGGCCTTCTCTGGCAGATGGGATGGCGACGGCTTGCCCTTAAGATGCACCTTCAGAGGTGCCTCCGTTGTGCCTCCGGTGATTGACGCCTTCCCCTGCAGTTTTGCCATGAGGGGAGCCGATGTTTGAGGCGGCTTTTCTTTGAGTCATATCTTCATGGGAGCTTCAGGAGCAGCTGGTGCTTTCCCGGGTAGCTTAATGCTCATGGAAGGCAACTTCTGAGGCGGTTTGCCTTTGAGTCGGATCTTCAAAGGAGCATCGGAAGTGACCTCAGGCTCCATGTCCGGCTTTGCTGCTGTTTCTGCTTCGTCGTCAGCATCATTGGCCTCCTCCTCGTCAGGTGACTTGTATAAGTCAGCATCGGTGAAGTAGGCTTCAATCCCTTTGAAAGGGTCGATGTCCGCGAACTCCGTACGGATGACGTTGTTGGTGGACACGTACTTCATACATTGGTGGAGCGTAGATGGCACCACCATGTACTCGTGCAGCCATGGGCGACCCAACAGAATGTTGTAGTTGACTTCAGCGTCCACGACATAACAGGTGACCTCGGTTCTGAGGTTACCGATGTGGCACTTTAGTCGTATTTTGCCCAGTGGTTCGCTTTTGCTGGCGTTGAAGCCACTGATTGTTGTGTTGGAGGGCGCCAGTCGGTACATTGGGATCCCCAGTATTAAGAGCAGCGTCTTCGGGATGATGCTGAGGGAAGACCCCGGATCGATCTGAATCCGCTTCACCTTGACTGAACCGATGTACCCTGTATAGTACAGCGGCCTGTTGTGTCGATTGTGCTTGAGCAGCAAGTCCTGTTGGGTGAAGGTTATATTGGGGATAACCTCATCCGTACAGTGACAGTACGTGCACACAGTTGGGAGATCTTCAGGCTGCTTGACCTGACTGAGAAAGGATTCAGCATCCTTCAGAGCTTCGTAGAGAGCTTCTCGAGAGTCTTTGGAAAGACGAAGGAGCTCGAACAGAGATAGGCGGGCAGGAGTACGGGCTAGTTGCGCCAGTATGTCGAAGTTGTGGGACTTGGCTAGCCCCGAAGCATTCTCTTTTCGCAGAGGCCTATCGAAGAGGGCCTCTATCTGCTTCTGCTTATTGGCTGCTAAGGGCTTAGACGGGCCCTCGTCCTGGACAGCAGGGACGGTGCCAGGAGGCACCACCTCGACGACAGCTTCGTCGGGTTGTACGTTCTGTTGTAAACGTGTCTGCACAGAAAGTGCCTCTTCCGCTGAAGAAAAGACTGTGCGGCAAGACTTGATCTTCCTGCCTTTGGATTTGGAGGTAGGGCGTACCTCCGGTTGAGTCACCTCGGAGACGAGATCGGGGTGAACCCATAGGATCTCTTCCCGAGATGTGGTGAGTGGGATAAGTCCACTCACTTTGTCACGGGTTGGTGGTAAGTTAACCACCTCCATTGTCGCCTTGGGGATGGGGACGACGCCATCCTGTGTTGTAGTTGGCGGCAAGGTGCCAAACTGGAGTGATACCACATTAGCTGACACCGTCTTCTCCTCGTAGTCGACGGAGATTACATCCGCGTTGATCATGCGTTGGATATAATTCTTGAGGACGTAGCAGTCCTTGGTTGGGTGTCCGACAAACCGATGGTTGTGACAGTACCTCGGGTTGTCCACTTTCCCAATCTCGTCGGGATGCTTCGGGTCCGGAAGCTTGATCTTGTCACCCTGCTTCAGTATCTCAAAGAGTTGCAGGGTGTCTTCGTCGTTGAACGAATAAACCTCCTTTGGCCTCGGTTAAAGTGGAGGCTTCTGAGTAGGTGCTGATGCACCTTTTGAGGCATTGACAGTCAATGCTTGTTTTCCTTTTGTTTCTCGTCCGGGGTTGTTGGCTGCAGGCCTTTTTCCCTTGTCCTCGAAGGCAGGGAAACTAACTCCCAAAAGACGAGCATTGGCTGCCTTCTTCTCCGCGGCTTCTGCTTCAATGATCAAGGAGCTCCAGTAGGGAGGAGGAGTAGAGTTGAGCCAGAGCTTGACTGCAGGCAGCATGTTCATGCTGTAGGAGGAGAGGAGTACATGTTCTGGCATGTCCGGGGGCAGTCTGAAGCAGGCCTGTCGGAAGCGTTCGATGAACACTCGAACTGTTTCCTTCTCCTTCTGGCGTATCTCTATAAGGGACGCCATTGTCATGTCCTTCCCGCCATCGTAGAAACGGTCAAGAAAGAGGCGCGTCAGGTCATCGAAGGAAGATATTGAATTGTCGGGAAGGCTGCAGTACCAGTCGTACGCCACTCCTTTCAGTGCCCCAACAAATATGCTGGTAAGTAGTGCGTCCTCCTTTGGAAGATGTCCCGTCTGAGACTGGAAATACGTCAGGTAGCGACGCGAAGAGTCCTTCCCATCGTATGGCGTCAGTGTTTGTGGTTTATACTTAGGGAGATAAACCACCTTGTTCTACTCGAGGGGATAAGGCTGGGGGATGCCCATTTTCTGGCGCTCCTCTTGTCTCATCTTGGACTCAAAGCGCTCGCGCAGGTCCCTGATCATCTCGACCACGTCTTCCATGGAGCTGGGAGTCGGGGAAGGTGGTACCACCGGATGTTGAGCATTTGAGGGCTCTGACGTTCGAGGTGATTCTCGGTGATCTGTGTCCGAGGATAACCGTTGAAGGGGTACACTCGACTCTCCATTGGCCCCTGGATCGGGACCGGTAGAAGGTATCCTGGTCAAAGCTGACCGTATCTCAAATACTGCTTGAGTCAGTGTTTGTATGGAGGCAGAGAGGGTTTTGAGTCCTCCCTCTAGGGTATCTATGCGCTGGACGAGGTCTGTTGGCGGCGCATCAGACTCGACATCAGCCCCAGTCACGTTTACTGTTATGACGCGGCCGGGAGTGGATGGATGGGTTGAGGCCTCACTCTCGGCCTCACTCTCTTGTAGGGGAGTTGCCTCTCCTGGAGCTTCGTCTTAGCTACCCTCCGGCTATGTTCGGGAGAACATTCACCACGGGCGCATCTGCAAGGGCCTGATTACCCTCAGCTCCGTCTTGAAGGGCCTCTTCGTCTCCGAAACTCGGGTCCGCAGATGCTAGACTACCCCCAGCTATGTTCTGGGGGATATCTTTGTCTTCAGGGGCTTCTGGGAGGCTGACTTCGCCTCGAGGATCTGCCCCAGGTGTGCTTTGGACACACTCATCTTCGGAAGGAGGCTCGACAAGGGTCTGACTACCTCCAGATTCCTCCAAGATCTTCTTCCTCCCTCGAGTGCCTTCGAACACTCCGGAGGACGAGACAGCTGTCTTGGTTTTCCTCGGCTGACTTTTAGACAAGGAAGAGAAACTGCCAGTCGCCATTCGGACTGACAAGGAGTTGGAGATCACGTTGCATGAAGCAACCATTGGCTCTTCTTCTGTTGACACCTTCTTTCCGAGGCGACGTCGGAGGGGTGTCGATGATTGCAGCCGCTGGAACACCGACTGCCTTGGTGGGACTGCCGCTTTACAACAGCAGTTGATGGTGACTACAGCACAAGTGTTCCCCGTAAGGGGCGCATCGTGCTTGTCAGTCGACTCTCCTGATCGGCGCTTGTGAGTGATCACGTCGCGCAGATCGTTGGAAAAGAGTGCCACCTTCACACCCCCTTCAGGCGCATGGCAAGGCCAAGCACCGGGGTGGTCAAGTGAGTGTTGTACCCCCTGATCTAATACCAAACAGGCATCCCGATCAGTAGTGGGGGAACCACAGCATTTGAAGTGACTTGAACGGACCTCAAACGCACAACCAGAGGAGGTGCGGGAGTTCAAGACCACTGGATTTGCCTTACTCGACTTGGTTGTGCATGCAGTAGATGCGCCCAAGTGAGACAAAGAGTTTGAAGGTCGGCTCGTTTTTGGCGCCGCAGCACTCGAGTCGACCTTGTACAACTTACCATCAGCAGCACGCATGATTGTGAGCGCATGCTTCTGGCTTGTTGCTGGCATAGCACGTTTGGGGCATATGGCCCGTGCTGCCTTGGATTTCTTCGTACCAGTCCGCTGGGGTGCATAGTACTCAGAATCCAAATTCTCCTCGTCATTACAGCGAGTGAGTCTGTCAAAGACAGAGACCTTCTGTGGCGCATCAGAAGTGATGCGCGGGGCATTGGCTGCGCCCCTGCTCCGTCGACGCATCTTCCTCGCCTGAGAGGGAGATGGCTGGGGAACGTGGTTAGCCGCACGTTTCCCCGAGAGATGCGCTGCACCAGCGGGCGCATCTTGGTTGCTGAGGACGTCAGCTGGAAGGGAAGGCTGGATTGGCGCATCCCCTTTGGTGGTGGTGCCCGAGGCGTCGACCTTGCGCACCCAGACTCGACGGGTCTTCTTCGGCTTCGGCAGCCGCTTCGAAGGACTCGTACTTCCTTCAGAGATGAACTCCTCATACGCCTGTTGATTGAGGCGTACGACCAGCGTCTTGTGGGAGGATCCCACCTTCATGTCGTCGGATTGCGACACAGCTTTCTCGGTAGAGGAGAAAGAGGTCCCCAGCAGAGTCGCCAGCTTGTTTGCCATTAAAATTCTTTTATTGCAAATTTTAATACAAACAGAACAGTGTTACAATTTATGACTTAGATGGTCCTAGGAGTACACTTTTGTTTATCTGGGTCCCTTGTGCCGATGGAGTGAGTGGTAATGCGTTGACTCCGTTGACGATCTGACGACGGTTATCGGTTCTCTGAAGGTTTGGATTGCTCTGGGTGCTGGAGCTTGCTGAGAGGAGAAAGACGTTGAGTGTCTGTATCTGCCTCTCTGGTGGTGCGAAGTCTCTGTGTGTTCGCTGTGGAGGTTGGTATGTGTGTGTGTGTGAGAAGGAAATGATCCCTCTATTTATAGCTTTGTAGGTTGGCTGCTCATACGCGCATGTAGGATGCACCTGTACGCGGGGACGCCACATGTTGATTGTTGATGGAGGCGCATGGACTATGCGCCCTGATCGAGATGTTGACTTCTTCATGTTGCTATTGTGAGTCGGCACGTAGCAGAGAAGAAGATCTTTTCGTTGCTGAGATTTTGGGTGAGTCGAGTCAAAGGACACGTGTCATCGACCCACGGCTCGGAGATCTCTGATTTGGTGGGGAATGATCTGGTAGGATGCGCCTGAGATTGGGCGCATGAGGAGACTTTGGCTCGTAACCTTTAGGAGTCACGAACCATTCTGGACGCATGGCTTTTGAGGCGCATGCAGAGCTTCAGTAGTGACTTTACTCCTGTCTTTTGGGATCAGAGAGAAGTCTGGGACGCATGGCTTTTGAGGTGCATGCGGAGCTTTACTGGTGACTTTCCTTCTGTCTTTAGGGATCAGTGAAAAGTCTGAGATGCATGACTTTTGAGGCGCATGCAGATTTGGGCGCATGGCTGCAGAGGCACATGCGAGTGGTTGAGTGGCCACGTGGCAGTAGCCGTCGGAGGAAAGTAATGATGACGTTGACGTTGGCGATGCTTCATCTTCAGAAAAGCTGTCGACTGTTCAGACTTCGGGGGGCGTGCTGCCAACTCTGTCAGTTCAGCATTTAATGTTTGTGACATTCGATGGACAGCTGAGTGGGCGCGTCAGTTGGCGTTCCACTAGGCGTATGGGGACGTAAGGGGGCATATCCCCTGTGATGCGCTTGGTGCTGAAAGGCGCGTTTGTGTGGTGCGCGGTCTGGCCGGCGCATCCACTTCGTGACACGTCTTTAATGGTTCGACTGTTACGTTCTTCGAGTGCTTTAAATAGCCGTTTTGACTTAGCTGAATTCGAAGCGTGCGGTTCATTCATTTAATACAAATTTATTGTACGGAATTCGGAGAGCCATCCACTTGGCACATGGGTTTGATTTGCCCAGCCTATAAATAGTGGCATGGAGAGAGGGTTTGCTTCTCGTTCTCTCATGTCCTTCCGACATGAATTCGTTTACTCGGATGCATTCTGTTGATGAGATGCTCCCGAGGGTGAAGATGCGACGCAATGTCTTCATTGATACACTTGAAGGTGATGTTACATCCAAAAGTCGGAGTCGAGGGCTTCTGAGGCAGGCGGAAGGTGCCTGTTGCATCCAAAGATAGGGATGCTCGAGCCTCGTCTTCGTTGTGCAGGAAGAGCCGTAAATCGAAATTGCGGTGCTGCGGCTTTGGTGGCTCTTTCTTCCTTCAAAATGGGTGTAGCCCATTCTGGTTGTGTTGAAAGCTGCTCCTTTAGTCGCGGTTTCGATCACGGTCTTCCTTGGCCTTTGGAGGCTCTTTCGAAGCCTCCCCTGGCAACAGGTTGGCTTGTGGTTCTTTTCCTTTCCTTGGCTAGAGGGTTGATTGCCACCCTCGTTCTGCTCAATAAATGTTTCATTAGTTGAAACATTTAAACGGCGGTGAGCCTGGCTGGAAGAGCGGCACATAACTGGGCTGCTGAAGGAATACACATAACTGAGCTGCCAAAGGAATGCACATAGCTGAGGATGCACATAACTGAGCTGCTGAAAAGGATGCGCCTTGCTGAGGGCGCATGGTGGGATGCGCCTGGCTGAGGGCGCATGTTGATTGTTGCGCCTACTTGAGGGCGCATGTTGGCTGCTGGCTGTAGACTTAGGATCTTTTCTTTGTAGAAATTCTCCTTTGTACAGTCTTTCTTAGACATGTAATAGACTTTTATATGTTAAATAAAAAGTCCTCTTTCAATGTCTATATTTGTTGCTTTTTGCTGTAAAGTACTTTGTCCAAGCTCTGGCGCATGTAGTCTGGCGCATAGACTTTCTGGTTCTGAAATTCCATGCTTTTACATTGGATAATTCTTCTCGTTATGTATCCCGTTGCCTTCGTACCATTCTTGGAGATTTTTCGATAAACTTTCCTATCTTGCTTGACCCTTTAACTTGTTTAGACACTGTTATGGATTACTTGACCCAGTCTTAGGCCTTGTTACCTTCTATTTGATAGACGACCGAAATAGCCAAACCTTGTTAACTGATTCCATAGTATAATTATAAATGTATTGTGTGTTTGTGATAAATACTTTTCCTAGGGATTGGTTAGATTAAGCTTATAGGACAAGTATGGGTGACTGATTATAGTAGACTTGGAAACCATTAAGAACGATTGTATTGATAGTATGACTTGATGATAGGATATCTAAAGATGGAGAAATGAGATATTATATTGTTGTGACTATGGATTGAGGATTAAAATCTTGTGCTTAGCAGTTTGAGGATTTAACATTTGTAGAATTTTGGTTGGTTACCTATAGCTAATTACATGTGATTAGAGGTTAGATCGACATGTGAAATGGTATAGAATAAGTTAGAATGAGATATAATATTGCATACGAGATCGAAAAGATACCAGTTAAAAAGACAAGGAACGAGGCAAAGACATATGTACATTGGTAATTAATAAATCGAGAGTTTTGAAATCGAGGATTTATATTCGGAGGACTTGTTGAGTAAATAGAAGAAGGCTCTACGCCAAGGATAAGTATTGAATGTATAATTTCAAGGAGAAACTGTAGGAAAGGATTGACGACAAATGATGCTAAGGAACTGTAGATTGATAGAATATGGATACTTAGGATATGATAAGGAAATCCAGTATTTACAATTGAGGTTGAAAATATGGTTGATGATTAAGCATTATAGGTTTATAAACATACCCAGAGGATGACCTGTAGTTTAGGGTATACAAAAGGTTTCATATTAGTATGGAAGATTCTAAAGGATGTATGGCGTGGTTTATGATAGAAGGACTTTGTTGAACCTAAACCAAAAAGATTGTAGGAGAAACAGAAGAGATGATTACAAGGATAGCAGATTAAGTATCGTAGCGAGAGCAGCTACATGTTATAGTTTGACCTATTGGGTGATTTTTAATTTCGAGAACAAAATTTTTGTAAGGTGGGTAGGATGTAAGCCCCCTGAATTTCAGGGTTTATTTTTATTTTTCTGAATGAATTATTTTTGATAAATATTTTATTATTAAATTGTTTAGATCATTAATGTACCTTTCCATGACTTTGACTTCTGGAGCGTCAGGGATGCCAATCTCTGTAAACTTCCTTCACGAGTTTTGAAGTAGACAAGATTATCTTCGTTTTGATATATCGTGTCCCACTTGAACTCGTTCCCTTGTGCTCTTTTTGTATCGCACAACTTCGGGTCAACTTAGACCAATTAATCGTTGAATAATTATTCTCATTGCACGTCACCGTGACTTTTAATTTAGGAGCACCAGACCAGTCGTTTTCTCATAACCAACTTCTCATAAATGATCTACTCGAGACGCTCTTCAACCATAACCTTCGTGTCCCACTTAGACACTCTATTTTGTGCTTTATTTTCTTCGCACAACTTCCGGGTCAATTTAGGCCGATTTATTTTCTACCGTGAAACCTGATTTAATTTCCAATTTAATTTCGGGACCCGACATCGACCCAACCTAGTCGACCCAAAGTATGGACGTGGCCCACATAAAGCCTACTACCCACATAAAACTTGTGTCCCATTTATTGGAGTCCCCGTATATTATTTATTTATCCATAATTATAAATCCCTATTTTTAATTCAATTATTGCACCCGGTCCGATCTTGACCCGACCCGGCTCGACCGAACCCGAACCCAAGCTCCATATTGTTTTCTCATGACTGCCCAAATACCCCGCATAATTTTCCTATTTTTTCTATTTGAAAATATCTCTTTTTCTCTCTCTCTCTCTCTCTTAAATATCTTATATATATATATATATATTTTTTTATCTTATATATATTTTTTTATCTTATATATATATATATATATATATATATATATATATATATATATATATATACACACACACACACACACACACTCTCTCTCTCTCTCCTATTTCTCACACACCACATCACCTGTCACGCCCCAGAACCAGAATACTGCAGAGCGGGGGCTGACATAGCCAGCTACGTATAATGAAATGGAATCCACGTCACTATACGGTCACGGCTGTCTAGATATATGAGGGTTTAACTACAATCCATCAGTCTCCTATGGTCATGAACAAGCCTATTGTCTCAATCACAAGCAAGTAGTAACAGTTACAAGATGTCAGAGCACCAAATATACAATAGTAAGGCGTCCCATACATTACATATTGGATGATCATGAAGCTAGTCGTACAAAATGTCAGGACTAGCAAGAGTTTTAGTCAATACATGATCAACCCTAGGATTTGTCAATCATGTTACAGCCCGTAGGCAGACAGTAAATAAGGTGCAATACGAGCTAACACGTGCTCGCCGGCTAAACGCCTCAAAAGAATAATTTTACAATAAAGTGGAAGGACAAAAAGAAACCCACTCGTTGCCAGGGTTACGCCTGGTGGTCACCATCGGGCTGGAAGACAGGTGGATCCTCTGGTGCTGCTCCGATATCTGGCCACACAAAACCAGCTGGGTCAGACCCCAGAAAGAGCAAGTGCCACAAAGGAGGCTTCACTTAGGAACTAAAACCAGCATATCACAAATAAATAGTAAAGGTAATTAAAAGATAGTGATAATAGCTGAGATAACAAATATATATTGAACACGGAGAAACCATTCAAGTAGCCAGACTACAACCCTTAAACCAAACAAGGACCGGGGTTGCAATCCTTCGCCTGAATAGAAACCCGCCTCAATTACTATTGATAAGGTAACAAGACAATAAACGAAGAGAGGACACAGAACTGCTCCGGAAGCCAGGTTACAACCCTTAAACCAAACAAGGACCGGGGTTGTAACCCTTCGCCTGAACAGAACTGGACCCCTGATCTTTATTGTTAAGGCCAGTATAAATAATCATGGTATTAAAGTAAAGGTAAAACATGACGAGCATGACAGGGGGTTACAATAAGACAATAAATGAAGAGAGGACACAGAACTGCTCCGGGAGCCAGGTTACAACCCTTAAACCAAACAAGGACCGGGGTTGTAACCCTTCGCCTGAACAGAACTGGACTCCTGATCTTTATTGTTAAGGCAGGCACAATAAGCAGGACGATATATGATAAGATAACCATGGAACTATTCAGATAGCCAAGTTACAACCCTTAAACCAAACAAGGACCGGGGTTGTAACCCTTCACCTGAACAGAACTTGGTATCCTATCATTTATCGATACAAGAAATCATGTCCTGATACAATCTTGTACAGGATCAGGATAAGACTAAGCTGGAATAAACTTCATCCAATCAATCACGGCCAATCAAGAGTACGGCTTGATACTTTTAACTAACTAGGGTTATCACATGCCTAGTTACTAGCAAGATGCAATGAGATTATCCCAACAGCCACAAGCCCTGCAGACCATCCGGTTATCCGGGTCGAATGTCCATTTATGAAGGGTGCACCACATGACTGTGTGCTGGAAATGTGCCCTACTCGTCGGTAGGCTACAAGTCCACTTAAAGCGCCCAGATAACGGGATTGCCTGTAGCTGGGAATCTCTTCATGACTACTGAATCGTTCTAGTTAATTAGCCTTAGTCAATTTCAGTAGGTAACCCTGACCGTGGTACTCAGGGATCCCCATCCTAGACATGATGCAAGACAGTACCAGTTTATTTATACAAACGCAATCGTCCACGGTGTCCAGGTCATTCACACTTGTCATGTCAGGCTAGCTGTCATAACAGCATGTCGAGGCATATCATGCCAGTTTACTTGTCAAGAGTGCGCCACAGCGGGCCACTATCGTGTTCTATTCTTACAATATTATGAATGAGAGAAACTTGCATAAAAAATAACTAGAGACATTCTTGCTGCTAAGGAAAAGA
Organism: Iris pallida; assembly: GCA_029216955.1. NCBI lineage: Eukaryota > Viridiplantae > Streptophyta > Magnoliopsida > Asparagales > Iridaceae > Iris > Iris pallida. The sequence goes on from JANAVB010010799.1 coordinate 15,112,414, forward strand.
TCTACAACTTCCACGTTGGGAGTTGGGAGAAATTCGAGCAATAATTCAGTCAATTAGGACATATAACAGTTAAAAATATGCATTATACGGCCTATTCTGCGATATGCATGCAACTGCGACACCATATGCGCCTACTGCGACATGCGCCTTAATGCGGCTCATGCGCGACATGATATGCGCCTATCGCGACATGCGCCTCATGTGGCTCAACTGCGATATGATATGCGCCTACCGCGACATGCGCCTCATTGCAACATGCGCCTACTGCGACATGCGCCTTCTGCGACATGATATGCGGCTACCGCGACATGCGCTTCATTGCAACATGCGCCTTCTGCGACATGCGTCTTCTGCGACATGATATGCGGCTACCGCGACATGCGCTTCATTGCAACATGCGCCTTCTGCGACATGCGCCTTCTGCGACATGATATGCGGCTACCGCGACATGCGCTTCATTGCAACATGCGCCTTCTGCGACATGCGCCTTCTGCGACATGCTGATTATGCTGCAGATGAACCTAGAAATGACTAGAAATTGTTTTGGCCATAACTTCCTCATCCGAAGCCGAAATCAAGTGAAATAAAAGCCAAAACTGCATGAAATTGAATTCTCTACAACATAGTAACACTAGTTTTCGAAAATAACCAAGTTTTAGAGATCAAACCAAGAAAAACCGAAAAGTTTACAAACTTAGATCTACAAGAATCCATCCATCAAATCTAAAAATGTCAAGTTCTAAAGAAGCTTAGAATCAAGTAAGGAAGAGAATGGAACAATAAAACTTGAGATCCATCATGAAGCAAGTTTGCACTTGCCTAAGCTCTCTCTCTCTTTCTCCTGGTGGTTGAAGAAGTTATGATAGGAAAGAAGAAGAATAAATGAAGAGAGAGAAAGGGGAATGGGTTAATAAAGGGTAGTGGTGGTGGTAGGTAGGGGTTTTCTTTTGGTCCATGATGAACCCAAAAGCAAACCAACCCAAGCTAAGCCGAACCAAGCTAAGCCACAACCAATGACATGCCAAAACAACCATGCAGAAAAATATTCAATATGAGTCAAGAATACGTACACGTATGCCAAGATACGTAATACGAACCACAGGCATTACAACTCTACCCACCTTCAAAGAATTCCGTCCTCGGAATTTAATCAAGAGGCTAGAATTACAAGGACAAGCTATACTAATCGTAAACTATAACAAGCAGTCTATCATGCAGTCATTTATCCAAGCAAAGAATTGAAAGCATAAGGCATAAGGAAGACATTATACCTTACGAGTCAAACAGGTCGGGATATCGTGATCGGATATCATCCTCACGCTCCCACGTCGACTCACCCAAAGAGTGATGACCCCAAGCAACTCGGACTAACTTGATAGTCTTGTTCTTGAGTATCTTCTCTCTTCGGTCCAATATAGACACGGGCCTCTCCTCATACGAAAGGTTGGTACCAACAACCAATTCCGAATGATCCAGGATGTGGCTCGGGTCCGGGATATATCGTCGCAGTTGGGATACATGGAATACGTCATGCACCTCATGTAGCGACGGTGGAAGAGCGAGACGATAGGATACATCACCTACTCGCTCCAGAATATCGAACGGTCCTATATACCTAGGACTAAGCTTTTCCCGTATGCCGAAACGAATGACGCCACGGTTAGGCAAAATCCTCATGAATACATGGTCGCCGACCGAGAATTCAAGGGATCGCCGATGGGAATCGGCCCAATAACGCTGGCGATCTTGGGCAACTCGAAGATGATCTCTGACTTTTCTGACCACTTCAACGGTCTGAGCAATCATTTCCGGACCAAGCATCTGCCTCTCTCCAACATCATCCCAGGCTAGCGGGGATCGACACTTCCTACCATACAGCGTCTCGAACGGTGCCATCTGGATACTGGCCTGGAAACTATTGTTGTACGAGAACTCCACCAGGTGCACGTGATCTTCCTACGAACCACCGAAGTCGAGTGTACAAGATCGCAACATATCTTCAAGAGTCTGGATCGTACGCTCCGACTGGCCATCTGTCTGCGGGTGATAAGCTGAACTGAACTGGAGGTGAGTTCCTAAACTTTCTTGCAAGCTACGCCAAAAGTGCGACGTAAATCTTGAATCTCTATCTGAAGTGATACTGACTGGTACACCGTGTAACCTGACAATTTGTCGAAGATACATCTCCGCTAGCTGAGCCGTCGACTGACCAACTCTGAACGGGAAAAAGTGAGCCACCTTCGTGAGCCTGTCTATGATAACCCAAATAGCGTCTCTGCCCGCCGGGGATCTAGGCAATCCAGTCACAAAGTCCATGGTTACATGCTCCCATTTCCACTCGGGAATCGGCAATGGTTGAAGTAGTCCAGCTGGTCTCTGATGTTCAGCCTTAACTTGTTGGCAGACTAAACAACGAGAGACAAACCGGGCTATCTCCCTCTTCATGCCATTCCACCAAAAGTGCTGGCGGATATCACGGTACATCTTCGTGCCACCGGGATGAATAGAATACTGCGAACTGTGGAACTCTGCCATGATCTCCTGTCTGATATCTTCACTGGGTACACAAAGACGCTTACCATGTCGAAGTGTACCGTCTTCATGGATACATAACTCTGGTCTTCGTCCTGCCTCATACTCTGCTCTGAGTCGCTGAAGCTTGGAATCTGCTGACTGTGCCATCCGGATCCTCTCGACTATAGTGGACTGAACTTTCATACTGGCCATCAAGGCCATACTGGAAGGGAGGACAACTTCTATTCCCATCTTCTGAAGATCGGCTAACAGTTCTGGTTGCGCTGTTAGGAAATAAATTCCGGCTCTCCTGCTCAATGCATCCGTAACAACATTGGCCTTCCCTGGGTGATACTGCAAGTTGACATCATAATCCACAAGCAGCTCTAGCCATCTTCTCTGACGCATGTTAAGATCCTTCTGGGTGAAAACATACTTCAGGCTCTTGTGGTCGGTGAAAATTTCCACCCTATCTCCGTATAGGTAGTGCCTCCACAACTTAAGTGCAAACACTACTGCTGCCAGCTCCAAGTCATGGGTTGGGTAATTTCTCTCATGATCACGAAGTTGCCGTGACACATAAGCTATTACCTTCCCATGCTGCATCAGAACACATCCTAAACCTCTGCCCGAAGCATCACAATACACTGAGAATCCTCCAGTTCCATCTGGAAGCGTGAGAATAGGAGCCGTCATCAAGCCTCGCTTCAACCTCTCAAAAGAATCCTGGCACTCCGCTGTCCAAGCAAACTGCACATCCTTACGGGTCAACTGGGTCAATGGCGCTGAAATTCGAGCAAAGTCTGAAACAAATCGCCGGTAGTAGCCGGCCAAGCCAAGAAAACTACGGACTTTTGCCACTGTGCTAGGTACTGGCCATGTTTTAATGGCCACGATCTTCTGGGGATCTACTTCAACTCCTCCTCGGGTGATGATATGACCCAAGTATGAAATGCGATCGAGCCAGAACTCGCATTTACTGAACTTGGCATACAACTGGTGCTCTCTGAGAATATGAAGAACAACTCTAAGGTGCTGCTCATGCTCCGCTTCACTCTTGCTGTAGACCAGGATGTCGTCTAGGAATACAATCACGAACTGATCCAAATAAGGCATAAAGATGCGATTCATGAGGTCCATGAATACAGCCGGCGCATTGGTTGCTCCAAATGGCATCACAAGGAACTCCCAATGCCCGTATCTAGATCTGAAAGCTGTCTTCGGGATGTCCTGCTCTCTGACTCTGATCTGATGGTATCCTGAGCGCAAGTCGATCTTCGAAAATACTGACGCCCCTCTGAGTTGATCAAACAAGTCATCTATCCTTGGGAGAGGGTATCTGTTCTTGATTGTCACTGAGTTCAAGGTACGATAGTCAACACACAATCTGGACGTACCATCCTTCTTTTTCACAAGAAGCATCGGGGCTCCCCAAGGTGATCCACTAGCACGAATGAATCCCTTGGTTCTGAGTTCTTCAATCATCTTGTACAATATCTCTAGCTCTGACGGCGCCATCCTGTAGACTCTCTCTGACACTGGAGCTGTCCCGGGAATCAGGTCGATGGTAAACTCGATCTCTCGCTCTGGCGGCATCCCTGGAAGCTCTTCTGGAAAAATATTTAGAAACTCTTCGACTATCCGAGGCAACTGCACTGCTGCTACTGCCATCCGCAATACTGGAGGAGAAGGTTCAACTTCGCCTCGGGAGAAAGAAAACTCTGGCTCGCCTGGAATGCTAAAAATAACCCTGCCAATGTGGCAGTCTATCCTAGCATACTGGTCCCTCAACCAATCCATCCCTAAGACCACATCATAATCGGCCATCGGGAACTCTATCAATCTAGCGAGGAATTCTCTACTGCTAACTACGATCCGACACGAGGAAAACACTCTATCTACTCCCACAAGTCCGTTACCAGTAAGTATATTGAGCCTTACTGATAATGACTCGGGCTCCAGTCCTACCCGTGTCGCAAATCGTGCAGACATAAATGAATGCGAGGCACCAGAATCAAATAATACTGAAGCTAGAAAGGTGTTGACGAGAATAGTACCTGCCACCACCTCACCTGGTGTTATTCCTTCTTCTCCCATGGTCAAAGCCAGAACTTGACCATGTCCTCGGGGTGCGGGTCCCCTCTGCTGAAAATTCCTCTGCCTGTTCTGGATCAGGGCTTGGGCTTGGGCATACTGCTGCGGTCTCTGCTGCTGGAATGTCTGGGCCTGCGTCGGCAATGGCCTCGAGAACGGGTACTGTAGCTGCTGCTGCTGCTGCTGGATTGGTGCCGGTCCTCTAACTGAAGGACTAGAGAAAGCGGATGAACTCCCCATGTTCGGACAGTTCCCAACCCTGTGGTCCGGGGCACCACAAACCAAGCACAAACCCTATGCTCTGCGACATTCAGATACCACATGTCCTAGCTTCCCGCAGTGTGAACATCCCACTGCGGAAGACTGCTTCTGCTTCTGCTGCTGAGGGTGCGTCGGGGTGGAATGCTGAACCGACGTCACTGAGGTCGCCCGCCTCGGAGCTCCAATGGTCAAGGCCCTGGCTGCCGGGGCTGGTGTTGATGACTGGTTCATCTGGCCGTGAGATCGCTTCCGACCTCCGGTCCTATCTACGATCCTCTGGGATGTATACTCATGCCTCCGGGCTGCCCGTAGTACTGCATCAAAGGTCTGATGCTCAAACTGCTCCACCGCCAATAAAATCTCTAGGTGGAGCCCCTGCTGGAACCGCTGGGCTCTATCGAACTCGGTCGCCACTAAGGTAGGAGCAAACCGACTAAGTCTCGAAAACTCGACCGCATATCCATCGACCGTCCTGCCCATCTGCTTCAGATTGGTGAACCTCGTCTGTAGATCATACCGAGCTACAGCATCAAAATACTTGGTCTGAAATCTCTCCCTGAATACTGCCCAAGCAATAGGGGCCACTAATCCATCGGCCTGCGCTGCCCACCAGCTGCGGGCAAGATCTAGTAACTGCAGGCGCACTACGGCCACCTTCTCGTTCTCTGGAGTCTTGGCTGCTTCTAGAATCACTTCTGTGTCCTGAAGCCATGCATCTGCAGCGATCGCATCTTCACTGCCGTCGAAGAAGGGAGGGTTCAAGCGCTTGAAGCTGTTGGCCGCGCTATTACCCTGATGACCTCCTCTGGTCAAAGCATCTGCCACCGTCTGGTGTAAGGCATCTCCGCGACGATCCTGGGAAGCTAATAGGGACCTGATGAGTCCCACCAAAGTGCCATCCTCAGGTTCTGCAGGCTGGACGGGCTGAACTGGTGGCTCTCCTTCAGTAGGCATAACTCTGGAGGCTACTCCTGAATGCTGGGCTTGATCTCCAGGGTGCTGCTGGTCTGCTGGAGGTGCTCCGCCTTGCTGATCGGCAGGTCCAGGAACAATGTCGCTGAAGAAGATAACATAGGGAACAATAAGAAAGGACCAGGACAGATCAATGATACAAGCATGTGATCAGGTCAAGATTCTCAGGGATTTGAAAGATACGAGCAGAGATCAAGGGCGAATACTGATTGAGACATCTATTCGGTAAACCCTCACATATCTTGAATTATAAGACCTGCATGGGCCACCACTAAAACCATGCCACGCCCTAGAACCAGAATACTGGAGAGCGGGGGCTGACATAGCCAGCTACGTATAATAAAATGGAATCCACGTCACTATACGGTCACGGCTGTCTAGATATATGAGGGTTTAACTACAATCCATCAGTCTCCTATGGTCATGAACAAGCCTATTGTCTCAATCACAAGCAAGTAGTAACAGTTACAAGATGTCAGAGCACCAAATATACAATAGTAAGGCATCCCATACATTACATATTGGATGATCATGAAGCTAGTCGTACAAAATGTCAGGACTAGCAAAAGTTTTAGTCAATACATGATCAACCCTAGGATTTGTCAATCATGTTACAGCCCGTAGGCAGACAGTAAATAAGGTGCAATACGAGCTAACACGTGCTCGCCGGCTAAACGCCTCAAAAGAATAATTTTACAATAAAGTGGGAGGACAAAAAGAAACCCACTCGTTGCCAGGGTTACGCCTGGTGGTCACCATCGGGCTGGAAGACAGGTAGATCCTCTGGTGCTGCTCCGATATCTGGCCACACAAAACCAGCTGGGTCAGACCCCAGAAAGAGCAAGTGCCACAAAGGAGGCTTCACTTAGGAACTAAAACCAGCATATCACAAATAAATAGTAAAGGTAATTAAAAGATAGTGATAATAGCTGAGATAACAAATATATATTGAACACGGAGAAACTATTCAAGTAGCCAGACTGCAACCCTTAAACCAAACAAGGACCGGGGTTGCAATCCTTCGCCTGAATAGAAACCCGCCTCAATTACTATTGATAAGGTAACAAGACAATAAACGAAGAGAGGACACAGAACTGCTCCGGAAGCCAGGTTACAACCCTTAAACCAAACAAGGACCGGGGTTGTAACCCTTCGCCTGAACAGAACTGGACCCCTGATCTTTATTGTTAAGGCCAGTATAAATAATCATGGTATTGAAGTAAAGGTAAAACATGACGAGCATGACAGGGGGTTACAATAAGATAATAAATGAAGAGAGGACACAGAACTGCTCCGGGAGCCAGGTTACAACCCTTAAACCAAACAAGGACCGGGGTTGTAACCCTTCGCCTGAACAGAACTGGACCCCTGATCTTTATTGTTAAGGCAGGCACAATAAGCAGGACGATATATGATAAGATAACCATGGAACTATTCAGATAGCCAAGTTACAACCCTTAAACCAAACAAGGACCGGGGTTGTAACCCTTCACCTGAACAGAACTTGGTATCCCATTATTTATCGATACAAGAAATCATGTCCTGATACAATCTTGTACAGGATCAGGATAAGATTAAGCTGGAATAAACTTCATCCAATCAATCACGGCCAATCAAGAGTACGGCTTGATACTTTTAACTAACTAGGGTTATCACATGCCTAGTTACTAGCAAGATGCAATGAGATTATCCCAACAGCCACAAGCCCTGCAGACCATCCGGTTATCCGGGTCGAATGTCCATTTATGAAGGGTGCACCACATGACTGTGTGCTGGAAATGTGCCCTACTCGTCGGTAGGCTACAAGTCCACTTAAAGCGCCCAGATAACGGGATTGCCTGTAGCTGGGAATCTCTTCATGACTACTGAATCGTTCTAGTTAATTAGCCTTAGTCAATTTCAGTAGGTAACCCTGACCGTGGTACTCAGGGATCTCCATCCTAGACATGATGTAAGACAGTACCAGTTTATTTGTACAAACGCAATCGCCCACGGTGTCCAGGTCATTCACATTTGTCATGTCAGGCTAGCTGTCATAACAGTATGTCGAGGCATATCATGCCAGTTTACTTGTCAAGAGTGCGCCACAGCGGGCCACTATCGTGTTCTACTCTTACAATATTATGAATGAGAGAAACTTGCATAAAAAATAACTAGAGACATATTCTTGCTGCTAAGAAAAAGATCTACAACTTCCACGTTGGGAGTTGGGAGAAATTCGAGCAATAATTCAGTCAATTAGGACATATAACAGTTAAAAATATGCATTATGCGGCCTATTCTGCGACATGCATGCAACTGCGACACCATATGCACCTACTGCGACATGCGCCTTAATGCGGCTCATGCGCGACATGATATGCGCCTATCGCGACATGCGCCTCATGTGGCTCAACTGCGACATGATATGCGCCTACCGCGACATGCGCCTCATTGCAACATACGCCTACTGCGACATGCGCCTTCTGCGACATGATATGCGGCTACCGCGACATGCGCTTCATTTCAACATGCGCCTTCTACGACATACGCCTTCTACGACATGATATGCGGCTACCGCGACATGCGCTTCATTGCAACATGCGCCATCTGCGACATGTGCCTTCTGCGACATGATATGCTGCTACCGCGATATGCGCTTCATTGCAACATGCACCTTCTGCGACATGCGCCTTCTGCGACATGATATGCGGCTACCGCGACATGCGCTTCATTGCAACATGCGCCTTCTGCGACATGCGCCTTCTGCGACATGATATGCGGCTACCGCGACATGCGCTTCATTGCAACATGCGCCTTCTGCGACATGTGCCTTCTGCGACATGATATGCGGCTACCGCGACATGCGCTTCATTGCAACATGCGCCTTCTGCGACATGCTGATTATGCTGCAGATGAACCTAGAAATGACCAGAAATTGTTTTGGCCATAACTTCCTCATCCGAAGCCGAAATCAAGTGAAACAAAAGCCAAAACTGCATGAAATTGAATTCTCTACAACATAGAAATACTAGTTTTCGAAAATAACCAAGTTTTAGAGATCAAACCAAGAAAAACCGAAAAGTTTACAAACTTAGATCTACAAGAATCCATCCATCAAATCTAAAAATGTCAAGTTCTAAAGAAGCTTAGAATCAAGTAAGGAAGAGAATGGAACAATAAAACTTGAGATCCATCATGAAGCAAGTTTGCACTTGCCTAAGCTCTCTCTCTCTTTCTCCTGGTGGTTGAAGAAGTTATGATAGGGAAGAAGAAGAATAAATGAAGAGAGAGAAAGGGGAATGGGTTAATAAAGGGTAGTGGTGGTGGTAGGTAGGGGTTTTCTTTTGGTTCATGATGAACCCAAAAGCAAACCAACCCAAGCTAAGCCGAACCAAGCTAAGCCACAACCAATGACATGCCAAAACAACCATGCAGAAAAATATGCAATACGAGTCAAGAATACGTACACGTATGCCAAGATACGTAATACGAACCACAGGCATTACATCACCCCACCTCCACTTTACAGCACAATACCCCCCCCCCCCATTTGGGCCGACCTCTCTCTCTCCCCCTCTCTCAAATATCTCTCTCTCTTTTCTATTTATATATATACACACACCCATACAAATCTCACTCTTCCTCTCTCTCAACACAAACACAACACACACAACACATACCGTGAGAGAGTGCATGGTGATTCATGCCCACCGTAGATAATCTGACTCGCGTGAGATCGGGGTGCAACGTATTGTTAAGTTAGACGACCTCGTGATCGAATACGTGAATTGGGATGAATGACTTAGGGAATATGAAACATGAATTATGGTTTAGCGATGAATTGTGTTGTAGCGTGCTTGACTTGGAAGGATTGATAGGCGGATTATGTCGAACGTGTTTAAAGGGATAGACTATACAAGATGACTTATTGAATGAGCAATTTGGATACGTCGTGAAATTGGTTGAACATGAGTTGTCGTAGGATGGCTTTGCTGAATGACTCGAACCCCGTGCGACAAAATATTAGGATATGTGTAGGCAATCTATACTCAAAGTTTAGAAATCGGAGTGATGCGAGCTTGGGTAGAAAGACCCCGTACTATCAATTTAGTTTGACCTTAGGATGGGGTCAGTGTTGATATTGTTGTTTGGGAACTATGATTCTAATACTGACGGAAAGACATAGCCTAGTAGTTAGGCAGACGTCCGAGTGCGAAGTAGTAGGATTTGTGGAGGCACCACTCGCGAGTATTGGTTAACATGCATGTATATCAAGGACGCTTGAATACGTGCATGATCCGACTCGAGTGGTGATAGCAAAATTCGTTATCACGAGGCTTGGTTGAAATGCATGTATTTTGGGGACGCCTGAAATATGTGCACGATCCATACTAAGTGATACGTTGAATCAAGTGAGACTTGAGAAACATGAAAGTGTCGAGGATTTTGATATCGTAAGTTTTGAAGAAAGGATTGAGGGTAGCACGAACGTGGCTCGGATTTGAGAAACGCATAGGCGTAGTGTGTGCGAGAGTTCTTGAATGTTGAGTAAAGGTGATAAGTCGATAAGTGTACTCAGTTAGTTTCGAGGATGAAACTTTTTCTAAGTGGTGTATGATGTAGTACCCCGTCCCGCTCAGTCAATCGGAGGAATCGAAACGCCGACGGCGTTTGGACTTAGCCTTGCAACGGCTACTCGGAGATATCGCTTGGTCGAGGCGACTGCTCGCTCAGGTGGGGTAGTTTCGGTAAACTTGCCTCATCTTTGCCTTCACATAATAAATCGTGTGTTTTTAAAACTGCACAAGTAGGCTTAATAATAAAAGCTACGAATCCACATAGCTAAGGAAATAATCCCGATGGACCGAATCGAGTTAGAACATGGAAAAACGTCCCACGGTCGGCTTAGAGCTGGTGCACGGCGTACTTTAAAAATGACACTCGGTCCTTTGTCCCGTGGCTTGGGAGAAGGAAAGTTGGTCTTCGACACAAAGTTATGAAATAGCCTAAGTCATAGTCATCGCCTGCGTGAATGCTTGTCAAAGCATGCACGGTCCCGTCGAATTGTTCCGACACTTGAGTTGGCCTAAGTCATAGGCATCGCCCGCGTAAATGCTCGACAAAGCATGCACGTTTCCATAACGCAAGGCTTGGCATAGCCTTTGCTCGTCCCTTAAGTCAAGTTATAGGCTCGATTAAGTTAGACAAAGTTACGCCGATCGACCTAAGTCATTTCTAGTGCTGTCCCGCTCTTTCTGCGGTTGTCAAGTTAAATAGTCCCACGATCCCAAGGCCCGTCATATAAAGTATGACTTGGGCGATAGCGTCGCGTAGATCGGAAGTCGATTTGAGACACGATGGCACGGTCCTAGAGTTTTAAGGCACGGGCCACGGTTGATTCATTTATTTTGGAAAATGTCTAAACGGTTGTTCTTGAGTTGAGTGAAATGATAGGACAAGAAAGAAAGAAAGAAGAATGCTCGCGACTACGGGTCGTCGAGACAAGATCTCAGAGGTGAGACGTATTGAACTTGGCCCTAAAAGAGATGATAACACAAGAGATGGAATGACTGTGTGAGACGTCAGTTGAGTCGAGTCTTGCATGGTCATGGACAACTTGTCGACAAGATAGAGTTTCCTCGAACGGTAGCCCGACGGAAGGGGACCGGTTCTTGAGAAGCAGCATTAGCACGTGCTGGATAACCGCATAAGTTAGCGCAGAGGCTTGCCAGCGTGGCTAGCTACCCACCTGGCAAGGGCGGCCGCCTAACAAGCTAAAGGAGTCCAGGATGGCTCTGGAAGTCAGTGACCAAATCATATAGATGAGTCGGCATGGCGGCAATCCGCGTGTGTGCCTTTGGATTGAGTTGAGTTGTCGAATGTGTGTACAGTTGGAATACAATGTTTGGTCCTAAGATGTGGCATCAACATAGGCGACGTGCTTCGGCATGAGATGTGGCGTCGAGTCTAATGTTGTCAGCATATAAGTTGCATAGTTTGGATGTGAGTTGTCCTGAGTCTAAGTCAGGAAAGGCCGCAAGGCAAAGTTGGTCGAGTGATACTTAACCCACAAGTCTTGATTGGGTCAGTTGATGAGTTAGTAGCAAAAGGGCCGCGAGGCGGCGATATGGTTGAGTCGCCCATAGTTGTAAGGCACGGCACAAAGGATTTGTAGCACGGCCACACAGGAATAAAGCCTCATCGCGTAGTTGCGTCTCTGATTTTGGCCGAAAGGCAAGCACGACTTGATAGGTTAACGTTGTTTGAGTCGACATTGTTGTTGTAAGCACTGGATGGTCTAGAGGCACGGAATAGGTCAAGGTGTCGGTCCTAAAATTGATCCTAAGGAAAGAGTAGAAAGACAATATGAAAGGGGTCTATGTTGCACAAAGTAAAGTAAACGTGTTGGTTTTGTATGGATGGGCGAGGAGCTCATTCTACCAGTACAGTTGAGTACTGACACCCACATAGTTTCCATGTGCAGGCACAGGTAAAAGCTCGTGGCGCGGAGCTCGCTTGGATGCGTCGAGGCACGGAGTTCCTTGGAGATTCGAGGCGTGCCGTCGCATGGAGAAAAGACTTATACGGGACATAATGTATGGACATCGCCTTCCGAAGCTTCCGCTAGATCAAGACTTGTAATTGAGAGATGAGAGAGAGCTGAGTGAACTTGTAAAATGTGAGAAGAGTGAGCTTGAGTGATTGTAATATTGGCCTTGCGCCCCCAATGTAACCTTTGTTCAATATTAATAAAGAGCTTCTTTTGAGTAACTTATGTTTTGTTCTAAAATTCCGCTGCTATAATTTAATGTCTCTGCTTGGGACTTCTGTACGACGACCCCGTCGCAGCCGCTGAAATTGGCCGTTATGGAACCTGCCTTGCACGAGCGCAATCTAGGCTCGTGCGGCATCACGCCTTAACGAGGACGATCGCTCCTATGGGAGCGGGGCGTGACACAGACCACAACTAAAACTGAGTACAGTAGGACTGCCAGGCATGTGGCAGTCCAATTGCAAATAAGGACTGCCATAGTCCTGGCAGTCCACTATTGAAAGAGGACTGCCAGGACTCTGGCAGTCCTTGTTTACATGTGGACTGCCACATGCTTGGCAGTCCTACTGTACTCAGGACTGACAGACAAACGACTCGCTAGTTTGTCGGTTTCTAGGGTTAGGGTTTGAAGAAAAATTGTGGGTTTGTCGTGTTCAAAAATGCCATTCATAAACCCTAAAGACATTCTAAACCTAAATTATCAAAAGTTTTTAGAGAATTAAAACTATTCTAGGGTTTCGAATATAATATAGAAAATTATAGAAAAAATTAGGAAAGAACGTACCTAGAATCTGATTTCTTCGACTTGCGTGTCATCTCGTCGAATGTAGGAGTGTTCTTGAAAAAATTTGGTGGAGGAATTAGGATTAGAGTGGTGGAGGAGAAGAGACTAGGGTTTTGGGAGAGGGAGAGAGAGCTCTTCTTCTTTTTTTTCTTTCGGAGGAGAGAGAGAGAGAGGCAAATGAGGTTTGGGGAGGAAATGAGAGTTTGGGGGGTTTGGCTGCCCCCTAGCAAAATGTGGGCTGCCCCCTAGTAGAAGTTGTGGTGCCCCTAAAAAAAACCTTTCATAATTTATATATAAATTTATTTTTAATTTGATCGCATCGATACGAGTTTACATCTTCTCGCGCGTACCTCGCATCGCAACAATACCTAAGCTTTTGAATCCGCAACATCAAATTGGTCATGTGAGAATAGTTTTCGACAAATTTTGCGATACTTTTTCGAAGTGGCACCCACTGGCTCCACGAATGATGCTTCCGTAAAAGCGTCGCAAAACTCGTTGAAAATACATCCACATGATTAGTTTGACATTACGGGTCCAACAACGTAGGTGTTCTCGCAATACGAGATCCGCAAGAAAAGATGTAAGTTTGTATTGTTGCAAACAAATTGAAGAAACAAGATGTGTTCTTAATTTTTTAAATTAGTCTCAAAATCGTTTCTTGTAAAATAAATGCTCAGCTTAATAGCGTTAAGTTGTTGTTAATTTTTTTAACTTTCTCCATCCTCAAGGGAAACGTCAAACCTAGGAACGTTTGTTTGGAAACGTCCAACCTATACTTTAGTGCTATTCTTGTCTCTCTTTTTTAGTCATTTTCTATCATTCCTGATTCTCTCTCTCTCTCTCTCTCTCTCTCTCTCTCTCTTGCCTCTTTTTTTATATAATTTTAGTCATATTTTCGATCTTTTCTGACACACACACACACACTCTCTCTCTCTCTCTCTCTCTCTCTCTCTCTCTCTCTCTCTCTTTTGTTATCTTCTTTCATCTCTTATACTCGTGTTTATGATATAATAAAAATAATGATAATAATTTAAGGTCTAATCTTCCAATTGAAGATGTCATAATTTAAACCACTTTTAGCCCTTTCTAGAATTAAAAAAAACTTACGAAATAGTTGTTGGGATGGTAAAGAAAATAAAAATTAGAATACATACATGACCTGAATCTTTTTTTTTTCCAAAAGATTAATAAGTGTTTTGTCTAAAAAAAAAAAAAACTGCTCCACCAATAAACTAGTTTATGTACATAACAGGTGTGGGGAAAAAGCTATTGTCAAAAGACTTCCATTGTTGTTATTCAAGAGAGAAGCATTTATAAGGATGTAAAATAAGAAAAGTATAATCTGATTTTAATATTTATAATAATAATTTCATTAACATGTCTCCTAAGGACATATGTCAACACATTAGTAAATATATAATTTTTATTGATATTTACATCAGAACGTTTATC
>JANAVB010010799.1:15132028-15292028 GCA_029216955.1 Iris pallida
GGCTAATGGTAAATTCAAATTTGTAATTGGAAGGGTGCTGTAGCTGTTTGTATAAATGTTGGACTCTTAGTTGTTTGTGTGAACTTTGAGGGCCTGAGACTTTTGACCATGGGATGATTTTGGACTAGGTTCAGGGTTCATAGGACCTAAGTACAGTTAATAGGTTCTGTAAGTAGGTTAGTAATCCTTGCAATTCAAATCTTACTGAGTTGAGTTGAGTTTGAGTAATTAGAAGATTAGTGCTATTTTTGTATGAGGTTCATGTATAGTTGTAAAGCCAGGAAGGGTGCTAAGTTGGAACACGGGAGTACTCTTCCATTGATTTTGAATGTTTGAGAGAGTACTACAAATGTTTGCTGTGAGAATGAAAACTAATGTTGGTTAACATTTGAAAGAGATTTGATAGTTAACGTTATATATGCATAAGTTAATTGTGAAGTGGAGCACTGATTGAGTTTTATGAATTGAACATTATGATAAATAGATTGGAACTTAACTTCAAATTTGTGTGGATGTCAAGTTAATTGGGGCAAAACTTATTAAGTTAATATTAGGATTTGTATTAAGTGGCTGTTAGAGAACATTTAAATAATCTGTGGAAAGGATCATTTAAGCTATTGTTGCATGAGAAGTAGAAGTGGCTTAATTAATATGTGACTTATGTCGTAAGTTTCTGTGACTATGTATATATGGAAGGGCTTGGCCTTGCATGCTTGCATAGTGTGTTGTAGTTTAAATGCAATATGAGAGTTAGGACCTGTCATGGATAGTAGTATTTGCCAAATCTATATACTTGGTAACACCAATAATTGGTATCTATAGCTGAATAACTTATGAATATTTTATCTTGTGAGCAATTACATATTTATTTTTATCTAGAGTACAGTTAGTATATTATTCTATAATTAGACATGGTTAGTGGTTGAAGGAAGCTAGTGGATAATTGTATAGAAATTAACCAACTTAATCAACTTGTACCTATTATTCAGGAGGACATCCAGCTCTACTTCCTACCCTTGATTTTTCGGAGCAAGGCAAGTACTTTTTATGGTCTTGTACATTTACATCTTTTGTACTTCTCTTGATGACACGATGTGACACGATATCTTGTACCCTTGTACTTTTCTGTTCTTGTACTTGTGTCGGAGAGGGGAAATACACTAGCTATGTGACCAAACCCCGGTTCTAATATTCATGTAGATAGCTTAGGCCTCGCACTGTGCACGCGGGTCCTAAGCCGTACCGATATTCATGTACTCCTGTACATTTTTCTGTACTCACCCCAGCCGATCACATAGGTTAGTTGTATTTCAAATATTGTGCACATGTCATATCGTGTACTTCAAGTTTATGATTTACATTCTTGTACTTTATTTCCTGTACTTACATTCATGTATTTTTATGTTCTTTTTCTGTAATTTATATTTCATGTTCTTCTGTACTCATTTTCTATATCATGATGTTCTTGTTCATTACCTAGAACTGTACTTTGCTACGCTCCTGACTGGATATGTTGCAGGTGTACTTGCAGGATATTGTTCTACCTTATGGGCTAGAGCCCGGGATCTTACCTGAGTAGGATGGAGACATGACTTAGCTAGAGGCTTCAGGTTTAGACTGTTTAGCTTTACATTTAGATATTATTTTTAGAGTTTATAGTATATTTCATTCCTGTTGACTCTAGTACCTTTATGTTATATGGATTTGTGGATTATGGTGATCTTTCTGGGAACATTTTATAGATGCTGTGATTGTGTACATTCATGTTTATCTTGTTAGATTTTTCTAGCTTGGTACAGCTTACTTCGTCGTGTCTAACGACGAATGCTGCGCGTGTTCGACTTGTATCCGATTATTCGTGAGCGGGTCGCCATATTTTTAATGGTGGCCTATACAGGTCCTGTCCTAATAGTACCTACGTATTAGAGTACTATTGGAGGACTTGATTAAACTAGGGAAACTTGAATCACAGCATAGAAAATCGGATACATCGGGTATATTAATATTCTATAAACACTTATTGTTTTTAGGTTTAGGACATTTTAACAGTTTTATGTTTTTCAGATAATTCAAGCATACAATACTGGAACGGTTGATCCACCTACACTTGAGGGTTTCGAGCCTCCACTACTTTCTATCGCCCTACTATCCCCATGGGTAGTACGCAGTTGACGGAGACGTTTCAAGAGTTCCTTGACACCCAGAGAGAGCAGTCCATCCTTTTTTCAAGCCAGATTTGTGGATACACTCTCCGAGCCAAGAAGGACTTCTGACTTCCAGACTCTCGAATCCTTCGACTTCTCCAACTCCGAGCATATATTTTGCACCAAGGAGCAGTTCGAGAACCTGGAGCTGCCACTGAAGATCACCCAAGTCTTTTAGGACCCGACTTCTCTGAAGATTGGAGCCACCACCCTGGAGATCAAGAATATAGCGCAGAAAATAGAACAAGACAAAAAACTAAAGCCCGGGAGAGACAAGAAGACTTATGACAGAGATAGCAGCTACTTTGAATCTGCAAAGCGTCGCCACACTCAGACAGCGCTTCTTCAGCCCCAGCAGGAGATCCAGATTCATATCCAGCCGATGATCATTTATAAATTTTGCCACCTCTCAAGACGCCACTATGAAGAGTGCCGTAAAAGACGGAGGCTTTTCTTGTACTACGGATCGCCTACCCATGAAGTCAAGGATTGCCCGGAGACCATTGATCACACTGCCGAAGGACAAGCACGAGGAGCATCAGGATTACAACAAGGGGACCTACATCTTCAGATTCAGCAATCACATGGAGCACTACCGCATGGACCAGTCTACGTCGGGACAGTTGAAGAAGATTGAAGAGATTCCAGTTCCGGAGGAATATAGAAGATAGACTGAAGGCAGAAGGCTTCTTCTGCGTGGTTGGAGAAAACTATGTATCTTGATTCGCAATTGTCATGTCCCGCTCCCGTAGGAGCGATCGTCCTCGCTAAGGCGTGATGCCGCACGAGCCTAGATTGTTCTCGTGCAAGGCAGTTTCAAAATGGCCGATTACAGCGGCTATGACGGGATCGTCGCACATAAGTTCCAAGCAGAAATATTAAACATGTAATAAAATTTAGAAGCAAAACACAAGTTATTCAAAATGAGCTCTTTATTGATATTGAACAATGAGATTACAATGGGGCACAAGGCCCTGATTACAAGTCTCTCAAGCTCACTTTTCTTTTATTTTACAAGTCACTCTGCTCGCTCTCATCTCTCGATACAATGCTTGAGCCAGCTGAAGCTTCGGAAGGCAATGTCCATACATTATGTCCCGTATAAGTCTTGACTTCACGGGGCCGCACGCTTCGAGTCGCCAAGGAACTCTGTACCTCGACACATCCAAGCGAGCTCCACGCCACGAGCTTCTACCTGTGCCTGCACATGAAAACTATGTGGGTGTCAGTACTCAACTGTACTGGTGGAGTGAGCTCCTCGCCCACCCATACAAAATCGACACGTTTATTTACTTGTGCAGCTTAAATCCCTTTTGAATGTCTTTCTAGTCTTGCCTTAAGATGAATTTTAGGGCGAAGACGTCTCGGCCTATACTTGGCAACGCAACGACAGGGTCGTGTTATACTCTATTCGTGACTTCAATGTATTCGAGGTAGTGCCTTGCCGAGCAGAAACCTATGCAACTCAACCGTGCCAAGACGTTCACTTATTTTACGTACCTCAAGACCATCCTCGTGCCAATGACGTCAAGGGGGACGACTCATGCTGGTCGTGCCAATACACTTGCTCGTGCCTTAGAATCGAGGCCGTGCCTTCCAAGGATCAACCAGACTTAATCAACTTGCCTTACGGCCCTTCCTGACTTAACTCGAGACGAGACCACATTTATGCCGCAACACGTATCTTTGTTATAGCCAACTCTTAGGCTCTAGAATGGTGTTGCAACCGTGCACACCCTAATCCGTGCCGATTCAAGGTTACCGCTTGATATAAGCGTAACTTGATAACCCAACTCATGACTTGCTAGTACTCGACGCAATCCAAAGGCATACACGCGGATAGCCGCTCTTGTCGACACATCTATATGAGTGGTCACTAGCAATGTCAAGCTATCCTGGATCATTTGCATACGGTGACCATTCGCGTGGCGAGGTACGAGCTCCCACCGAATGACCCGCAGCCTATATTGTAACGGTTTACTTCAGTGAGTCGTACCGTCGATGAAGGCCGTACAATATCTGCAATTCCTCCTAGGTCGACAAGAACCCGGCGTCCCGGGATCACTCAAAGAATTTTGCCCTTGCGTGCAAGTTGTCCAATGACCATGCAAGACTCAAACTTGATCTAACTAGTCATTCCTTATTCATGACCATGCTTTCCATCTTTCTATCGAGACTCCCAAGTAGCGGGACCGATCTCATGTGCGAGACTTATCGAGACTTAGCGAGACTCCCAAGTAGCGGGACCAATCTCTTGTGCTTCCTTATCGAGACTTAGCGAGACTCCCAAGTAGCGGAACCGATCTCGCGTAATTCCTTATCGAGACTCCCAAGTAGCGGGATCGATCTCGTGTGCTTTCTTATCGAGACTAAGCGAGACTCCCAAGTAGCGGGACCGATCTCGTGAACTTTCTTATCGAGACTTAGCGAGACTCCCAAGTAGCGGGACCAATCTCGTGAACGAGACTTATCGAGAATTAGCGAGACTCCCAAGTAGCATGACCGATCTCGTGAACTTCCTTATAGAGACTTAGCGAGACTCCCAAGTAGCGAGATCGATCTCATGAATGAGACTTATCGAAACTCCCAAGTAGCGGGACCGATCTCGGCGACAACCAGTCGCGTGGACTTCCTTTGTCCGTGGCATGCTTTTCACTAAACCAACCGTGGCTCGTGCCATAGACAGACATTGTTCTCTAGACGATGCTATCGCTCCAGTCACATACTTATATGACGAGCCTTGTTCTCGTAGGACTACGTGATTCGACAACCGTAGCCCACAGGGGATAGTGCTTGCTATGACTTCGATAGCCCAACACAACTCTTGTCTAACTTATTCGGACAACGACTCGACGAGCAAAGGCTACGCCGAGCTTCGTATCGAGGGAACATGTCGTACACGCGTTCGACTTGAACAACCAAGTTCTCGGGTGCCTAGACTTAAGCCACAAGCCGTACAACACGACTTAAACTACGGGACATGCGAAGGCTATACCAAGCCTTGGATGACGGGACCGTGCATGCTTTATCAAGTATTCATGCGGGCGACGCCTATGACTTAGGCTAATTCAAGCGTTGTGGCCACTTAGCAACTTAGGCCAACTTCCTTCTCCCAAGCCACGGAACGAAGGACCGAGTGTCATTTTGAAAGCACGCTGAGCAGACTTCTAAGCAGACCGTGGGACTATTTTCCATGTTCTAAAACATTCCAACCCGTCGGGATTATTTTCTTATTTATGTGGATGCGTCTCTTTTATTATCAAGCATAACTTGTGCAAGTTAAAAATATGCGAGTTATTATGTGAAGGCTAAGACGAGGCAAGTTCATCGAAACTACCCCACCGGAGCGAGTCTTCGAGCAAGCCGTTGCAAGGCTAAGTTCGAACGCCGTCGGCGTTTCGTTTCCTCCGATTGACTGAGCGGGACGGGGCACTACAGCAATCCAGTCTTCCTTTAAATTTCTCTTAGCACCTAGATCCTTTCCTTAAACTTCTTATTTTCTATTTTGAAACCTTGGTTGATATTCGAAACTTATTTCGAGATATTGTTTCCTATTCAGTAAACATGTTTCATATCCACAATTCGATATTTGTTTAAAATCTACTACTCGATATTGTTTTCCTATTCCCCTTTTATGACTTTGATTTTCTATTCGAGAGTTGTTTACCCACTACTTGTTTTGACCTTGTCTCCTATCCAAGATTTTGCTTGTTTCATAGATACTTGTTCCTACACGTTTATTGATATTCTGTTCGCTAATCGAAGTTGTACTATTCGAGATTTATTCCTACTCAAAATATTATTCTAAAATCTTGTTTGAACCTTTGCTTCTATTGATGCTTGTTCGAGATTCTATTTCCTATTCTTGACTTTATTCGGGACTCGTTCTCTATTTACGACTTTGTTTACTATTGAGATTCGCTTGTTTCATATTTACGATCCAATACCTTGTTTCCTATTGGAACCTGTTTTCTAGTCACTATTCGAAACCTTGTTTCCTCGTTGAGATTTTCTATTAGAGATTTTGTTCCTTATTCACGACTTTGTTGATACTTGATTTTCTATTTTTACTGTGTACCTTATTGGAGATTTCGTTTTCTATTCAAGTTTTTGCTCAAGATTTAATTGTTATTCAAGATTTTATTGAAACTTGTTTCTGGTACGAGATTTTATTTCTTATTTTGAAACTTTGTTTCCTATCTAATACTTTGCTTCTGTTCATCCTTCGAGACTCTGTTATTCCTTCGGGATCCCATATATGGAATCTTTTTACCATCCCAGGTTTTATTTGAGATTTCGGTTACCATTTGAAACTTTGTTCACTGTTGAGGTCTAAAATTTCCTTGTTGTCCTTTTAGTACTCACTACTCCTTGATTGAATCCGTTGTTGTTTCTTAGTACCTAATAAACCCTTGTTTTCTAAAAGACAGATAACCTCACCTTTTATCGTGACTTGGACTATTGGAATTTATTTTGAATTCTTTGAAACCCTTTTGTAATTCCTATGGATAAGGTTGAGAGACAATTCGATGACCTACTAGGGTATGGCAGTTGCGCGCTGCAGCCATTATCTGGATTATGGAGACTGATAGTTCACTGCAGCCAGCAGTGCACTGGCGAGGCATGAACTCTTAGTTGAAGTAATTTCAGACATTCATAGGTTTTCGGGTATTTTTGAGACTTTATCCTAAATTATTCATATTTTGATCTCTTGGGTTGCTTTGTTGATAATTGTTTGAAAATGGATAAAGTTGATAGAATATTCGGTAACATATCGTTATTTGAATCACGGAGTCGAAAGTTCACTGCAGCCAGATATATACTGGCGGGGCAGAGATTCTAAGTAAAGTGACTTCAAATATCTATATGTTCTCGAATATCATGAAAACTATATTCCTTTTTCGTATGATTATTGATTTTTCGAGAATCACAAATCCTTGCATGTCCACCTTGATTAGATACAAATATCTCCTTGGTAGGTTCCATACGTTTTTTCAGTAAAGCTGTATAGCTTCTTCTTCTTACGTTTTATTGTTGGATCATTTGATTTTCTCAACAAACATTGATTGTTGTATTTTTGATTCCGTCTCAGATTTTTCTATTAATCGTACTTAAATCTTGATCGTGTTTTACCTAAACTTTGGCCATGACTATATAACCGTGATTTTCCTATTTTGCTCTATTTTCAAACGTGGTAAACTTCAATTTAAATCATGTATATAAGATCGTGCCTTCATGATTTTACTCCTCTAAGTCGTAATAAAAAAATTTATGTCATCTTGTGCTTATTTAAAAATTCTTGATCATGGTTAGATCGTGTTATTTCAACCCCTGTATGAAATTATTGTAAATAGCCTTAATTAAACCTTGTTTCATTTCGTGTCCGACCAATTTTGGGTTATTATGGATCATGACATTTACCCATTCATTTCGTCATGCTAAGTTATTCCAAACCCAATCTTCGATCACATCTAGAAAATTCTGATCGTGCCTATATTTTATGATGATTATACTTTTGCACCTGTCGATCATGTCTGATAATTTGAAATCTGTTTTGACCGTGACTAAATAGTTTTGATAGTAACCATCTTTTTACTCTCACCGTGCCTCCACCTTGGTTTAAGTCTTGCTTGATGATTGTAGCCAAATAAATTACTCTTCTATGCCATGACTAACTTAGTTGCCCATTTTCAAATTTGTTTTATGTGGAATTATTTTCTTAATCATGTCTGTGGTATATTTTGAATTTCGAGGACGAAATTATTTTAAGGGGGAAGATTTGTGTCACACCCGTTTTTCGTTCTACGTATTTCCAGTATACGTATACGGAATCCTGACATGTATTTTTATTTTTCCTGCCTGGCTAGCTAATTTCAGTTTAATCTTGATTAGGTTCATCATAGCATGTAATGGTTTAACTTGGTTTATTTTGGGATGGCTCGGTTTTAATTGGTTTGGGTCGGTTTGGTTTGGTTTAATGTGTATTGGAACACCTTAGCCTATGCTCCACCCTCAACACACCATATCCCACCCTCATAAAAACTCTACCAACACTCTCTCTCTCTTCATTACTTCCTCCATTAATTTTTTCTTCTTCTTCCTCCACCCAACTCTCCACACCCATAGGCAAGTGCAACTTGCTTCTACAAGAGAGCCCATTTTATTGTTCCATTAGCTTCTCCTCATGTTTCTATGACACATTAGAACTTGTCATTTTCCATTTTGAGGCATTAAATCTTGTAGATCTAGAAATTTGTTATTTTTGGATTTGGTGGTTTTGATCTATCAAACTTCTTTGTTTTCAAGTTTTGATTGTTCCATGTGGTGGAAAACTTTCTTCTACCCAATTTTGACCTTTGAAAAGTTGGATTTGGACTTGTTTTGACCAAGTTATGAACTTTTGAAGCTTTGGGTTTAACCATGGAGTTCTTGCTGGTTTGGAGAAGACAGTGAGCAGTGTGCCGAGCTTTTTAGCTTACGCCACTGAGCTGCGCGCGCTCTTTAGCGCAGCGTACGCAGACTTGAGTACGCTTCCTGTTGGAAGCGTGTCTCTTGCGTACGCAGACTTGAGTACGCTTCCTGTTGAAAGCGTGTCTCTTGCGTACGCAAACTTGAGTACGCTTCCTGTTGGAAGCGTGTCTCTTGCGTACGCTGTCTTGAGCGTGCCCTGGCCTGAGCGTACGCAGACTTGAGCGTGCCCTGGCCTGAGCGTACGCAGACTTGAGCGTGCCCCTGGCCTGAGCGTACGCATGTCTTGAGCGTACGCATGTCTTGAGGGTACGCATGTTCTGAGCGTACGCTGTCTTGAGCGTACGCATGACCCTTGCGTACGCTGTCTTGAGCGTACGCATGACCCTTGCGTACGCTGTCCTGAGCGTACGCTACCTCTTGCTCCCCCCCTTGAGTGCTTTATGTCCCCATATTCCCTTTTATGAATTTGCATCCATTTTACATCCTTACGCCTTGATGTAAACTTGACATGAATCCGATATGATCGTGACAGTATTTATGAATGTTAATCGGACCCAGGCTTACTGATGGAATTGCATGATTAGTGACCCGCCGTGGCGCACTCTTGACCAATAATTTGACATGATAATTCTTGATGGTGGTCCGTCGTGACGCACCCTTGCCTTGATAAGTAATCTTGATAAGTAACATGACATGATGGCGACCCGCCATGGCGCACCCTTGACAAGTAATCTTGACATGATAACCTTGATACACTGTTGCGACGGCTAACCTGACATGCTAAGTGAATTCTTGACACCGTGGGTGATTGTATTGAATATGCCTGTATAAGCAACCAGTCTTGTCTCGCATTATGTCTAGGACATGCATCCCTGGTTACCACGGTCAGGGATTCATACTGAATCTGACTAGGTTAACGACTAGATTGATCAAGTAGAGCATATAGAGAGGTATTCCGGCTACAAGCAATCCCGTTATCTGGGCGCCTTCCTTGATGGACTTGTAGCCTGCCGACGAGTAGGGCACATTTCCAGCTCACTGTTATGTGGGGCACTACATGAAACGATTACTATGCACACTGTTATGTGTTGCATCCAAGTCACCTTACAAGGCATGATAACTCTAAGCTTGAACCTTGCGTCTGGATAACCTGGATAGTCTGCAGGGCTTGTGGCCGTAGGCGTACCTCATTGTATCTTGCTAGTAACTAAGCTTGTGATAACCCTAGTTAGTTAAGTATCAAGCCGTACTCTTGCTTGGCCGTGAATGATGGATGGAGTCCTATCTTGTCTAGTCTTGCCCAGATCCAGTGCATGGATATCTCCGGACATGCTTGTTTATGCTTTACTTTATCGATAATTGGTTCGACGCTAAGTTCTGTTCAGGTGAAGGGTTACAACCCCGGTCCTTGTTTGGTTACGGGTTGTAACTTGGTTATCGGAATAGTCCTTTAGTTATCTTATCGTTTATCATCATGTTTTCTTTAACTCATGTCTTATGTTATTTCATCTATGATTTATGTGCTGACATGCTGGTTTTAGTTCTTAAGTGAAGCCTCATTTGTGGCACTTGCTCTTTCTGGGGTCTGACCCAGCTGGTTTTGTATGGCCAGATTTTGGAGCAGCTATCGAGGATCTCCCAACCTTCCTGCCAGATGGTGAACACTAGAAGGAATCCCGGCAACGAGTGGATTTTTATTTTGCTCTCCCACTCCCTTGTAAAAAATTATTCTTTTGAGGCGTTTAGCCGCCGAGCAAGTGTTAGCTTGTTTGCAACTTTATTTACTGTCTGCCTACGGGCTGTAGCATGATTGACAAATCCTAGGGTTGATCATGTATGACTTAAACTCTTGCTAGTCTTCGTATTTTGTATGACTAGCTTCATGATCATCTGAATATGTAATGTATGGGACGCCTTACTTTGTATGTCTGATGATCTACCATCTTGTTATATCTACTTGTTGCTTGAGATTGAGACACTAGGCTTGTTATTGACCTTAAGAGACTGATGGCTTGTAGTAAACCCTCATGCATCTAGACAGCCGTGACCGTATTGCGATGTGAGATTCACTTCAATGTACGTAGCTGGCTGTGTCTGTCTCCCGCTCTCCAGTATTCTGGTTCTGGGACGTGACAATTTGTAACCCCACTTTCCTAATTTTTGGTTTAAAAAAAACTTTTCCCTAGATCATAATTTTGAGTTTTAAACAAAATTTGAATAATAAAGTTTTCATAAATGTTTGGAGGGCATTTGAATTAATGGCAGGATTTCAAATCCTAAAATTAGTTATAATAAACTAATTGTGGTCCCCATCCTTCCTAACAACTTGCAACCACCGAACAAACTTTTCCAACTGAATTTTCAAGAAATTGTAAATAATGAAAAGGGAAGGGGTCCAGATGGAATTTTTATTTCAGGTGGAGGGGCCTAATTGAAAATTTCCAGAAAGTCTTATATTCATTTTGAGAGAAAGAGAGAATCATTCTCTTATTTTTATCAGAGCTCTTCAGTTTCTATTTTTTTCCAAACCGAGCCAAACCCTAACACTATTGCTCGGTCGGCCATGGCTAGGCGGTCACCACCGCACTGAGCGGCGACGGCCCTCCTTCCAGTTCGGCGTGCGCGAGCAGACTCTCTAGTGGTTTCTTCCACGACGACCAGGTGACGTCCTCCGACGATTTCATCTTCCCGGCGACTACACTTCTCCTTCGGCGGTCAGATGTTCCTCCACCGCGACTAGAGATTCACCTTCGCAGTGGCGCTCCGAATCTCTCCGGTGAACATCATCGTCGGCGATCAGATCGTACCAACAGCGGCGCCACTCTTCGCAGTCGAGTTCTTGGCAGCTCGACCACCGATCGGCGAGAGTTCTCCACTCCGGCGATCCCTTCTTCCTCACTGACGATAAGATCCTGTCATTCATGGCGATCGCCTTCATTTGATCGGTGATTTTCGTATCCAAATTATTGGGTCGAGTTGGTTGATGTCCTTGATTCATTCTTGTTTTGATCGATTGATCACTTTGAATGTTGTTTTCGATTGATCGTGATCAAATCGATCTAAATTGATCTCTGTTTTGATTCGGGGGTGAGCAAGGGTGTTCTGTAGAGTTTTTTTTCTTCGAATATCGATCAAGGAAAGTATATGGGACTCTAATACGTGTTTTCTGTTCCTGAGCGCCAGGTACTCGAGGAATTGCCTCTGAAGATTGTAACACTCTGCTGGACACGAAGTAACGTGTCTGATTCGTGGGATCGTGTCTCCTAGTTGTTTGGGATCATCTTCAGGTATAGTTTAATCCTTCCAAACACTTTTGTTGCTCCTTACTATGGATCTTGATCGGTTTTAGCACTAAACAGATTTGTAGGATAGTTCGTGACCAGTATTAAGCATGTCCAGTTGCCGTGTGTGTTCAGTATAGATTCATGACTGCCTGGGTTTATTCGTGTCTGAAGTTATGTGCGTGTCCGGGATGAGAACCAACAGGACCGGCCTTGCCTATTCAAATTATTAGTTATGTAATCCTTGTTTATTTGATTCAAACCTTGTTGTATAATTTCCTCTTCTCATAATTATTGTAAAATTCCTAATTCTGCATCCTTCATGTTCCGAGTTCTAAGTGTGACCGTTGGGTCAGCTTGTATGCCTAATTTCTGAAGTGAGTTTCCTGTGTATTTTTATTAGTGGGATTTGCTGTTAGGATCAGTTGCAGGTATTTTCATTGTTGGGTGAATGAGAAGGATGAGTAGCCGTTGGCTAATGGCAAATTCAAATTTGTAATTGGAAGGGTGCTGTAGCTGTTTGTATAAATGTTGGACTCTTAGTTGTTTGTGTGAACTTTGAGGGCCTGAGACTTTTGACCATGGGATAATTTTGGACTAGGTTCAGGGTTCATAGGACCTAAGTACAGTTAATAGGTTCTGTAACTAGGTTAGTAATGCTTGCAATTCAAATCTTACTGAGTTGAGCTGAGTTAGAGTAATTAGAAGATTAGTACTATTTTTGTATGAGGTTCATGTATAGTTGTAAAGCCATGAAGGGTGGTAAGTTGGAACACGGGAGTACTCTTCCATTGATTTTGAATGTTTGAGCCGAGTACTACAAATATTTGCTGTGAGAATGGAAACTAATGTTGGTTAACATTTGAAAGAGATTTGATAGTTAACGTTATATATGCATAAGTTAATTGTGAAGTGGAGCACTGATTGAGTTTTATGAATTGAACATTATGATAAATAGATTGGAACTTAACTTCAAATTTGTGTGGATGTCAAGTTAATTGGGGCAAAACTTATTAAGTTAATATTAGGATTTGTATTAAGTGGCTGTTAGAGAACATTTTAAATAATCTGTGGAAAGGATCATTTAAGCTATTATTGCTTGAGAAGTAGAAGTGGCTTAATTAATATGTGACTTATGTTGTAAGTTTCTGTGACTAGTATATATGGAAGGTCTTGGCCTTGCATGCTTGCATAGCGTGTTGTAGTTTAAATGCAATATGAGAGTTAGGACCTGTCATGGATTGTAGTATTTGCCAAATCTATATACTTGGTAACACCAATAATTGGTATCTATAGCTGAATAACTTATGAATATTATATCTTGTGAGCAATTACATATTTATTTTTATCTAGAGTATAGTTAGTATATTATTCTATAATTAGACATGGTTAGTGGTTGAAGGAAGTTAGTGGATAATTTTATAGAAATTAACCAACTTAATCAACTTGTACCTATTATTCAGGAGGACATCCAGCTCTACTTCCTACTCTTAATTTTTTGGAGCAAGGCAAGTACTTTCTATGGTCTTATACATTTACATCTCTTGTACTTCTCTTGATGACACGATGTGGCACGATATCTTGTACCCTTGTACTTTCATGTTCTTGTACTTGTGTCGGGGAGGGGAAATACACTAGCTATGTGACCAAATTTCGGTTCTAATATTCATGTAGATAGCTTAGGCCTCGCACTGTGCACGCGGGTCCTAAGCCGTACCGATATTCATGTACTCCTGTACATATTCATGTACTCATCCCAGCCGGTCACATAGGCTAGTTGTATTTCAAACATTGTGCACATGTCATATATTGTACTTCAGGTTCATGATTTACATTCTTGTACTTTATTTCCTGTACTTACATTCATGTACTTTCATGTTCTTTTCCTGTACTTTATATTTCATGTTCTTCTGTACTTATTTTCCATATCATGATGTTCTTGTTCATTACCTAGAACTGTACTTTGCTCGGCTCCTGACTGGATATGTTGCAGGTGTACTTGCAGGATATTGTTCTACCTTATGGGCCAGAGCCCGGGATCTTACCTGAGCAGGATGGAGACATGACTTAGTTAGAGGCTTCAGGTTTAGACTGTTTAGCTTTACCTTTAGATATTATTTTTAGAGTTCATAGTATATTTCATTCCTGTTGACTCTAGTACCTTTATGTTATATAGATTTGTGGATTATGGTGATCTTTCTGGAAACATTTTATAGATGTTGTAATTGTGCACATTCATGTTTATCTGGTTAAATTTCTCTAGCTTGGTACATCTTACTTCGTCGTGTCTAACGACGAAGGCTGGACGTGTCCGACTCGTATCCGATTATTCGGGAGCGGGTCGTGACAGGGATGCAAAAAATGAGTAATTGTGACAAACTCGCCTCCACTGGGGCTCGAACTCCGACCACTTGGGCCGCATGCATCTCTCTTAACCATTAGACTAGAGGTCATTTGCTATATGTTGTGACAGCAGCAGGTAGGAGAAGAAGAAGAGGATCGGCAGCAGTAGAGGAAGAGAGCTGCAGCAGTAGGTGAAGAAAAGAAGAAGATGAAGAAGTAGACTGCAGTAGCAGCAGCCAGTAGACTGTGAAGAGGGAGGGAAGAAGAGCTGCAGGAGCAGCAGTAGTAGAAAACAGGGTTGCAGTAGCAGCAGGGGGCTGCTGGCCCCCTTGGACAGCAGCAGCAGCCCTTTTGGCAGCCTACTCCCGCCAATCTTCCATTGTGTGTGTGTGTGTGTCTAGTGTGTGTGTTTAGAGTGTTAGAGTAAAGTTTTGTGGTTAGTTTAGAGAGTTAGAATTGTTATGTTGGAGAGTTAGAGGGTTAGATATGTTAGTAGATAAATTAGTTAGAGTTGTTATAGAGTAAGATAATAAGTTATAAGTTGGAGTTGATGCAAGTTAGGATATAAGTTAGTTAGTGTTATGAGTGAGATATATGATATAGTTATCTATGAGATGAGTTAGATATTAGGTAATGGGTTGTGTTAGATTTCAAGTTGAGTTAGAGAGTGTGTTAGTGTCTAGAATAGGATACCATTTTGATATCTCAAGTTTACCTTTGCCTTAAGGTAATGAGATATTTGCCTTTTTGACAAATAGGGTATCAAGATACCATGGTACGGTATCGAAATACAAGGGTAAGAGTTAGAATACCTTAGTAGGGTATTAAGGGATACTTAGAATGAGGGTAAAGTAGGTTGGAGTATTGGTTAGAGGCTAAGGACTATAGTTTACCTTGGTAGGATAATAAGGTAAGTTAAGGTAATACCTTAGAATCAAGATATGGGATAAGATATTTAAGATAGGGTTAGAAATAGGATAGCTTGGTTGGTAATGGTTAGGAATAGGGTAATGACTTAGGGTTGACCCGTTTGACCATGGTTGACCGTTTTGACTAAAAGTCGACCAGAAGTCAACTTTAGCCTAAAATTAACCAAAACTTGACCAGAGTTGATCAGTTGATCAAAAGTCAACTGTGAGTCAACCATTGACCTAGTTGACCTAGAGTGGACTATGAGTTGACCAGGGTTGACCAGAATTGATCGTTTGACCAAAAGTCAACTATAAGTCAACTTTTGACTTAAATCGACCTAGTTTGACTTTGCTTGACTTGCCTTGACCTAGTTTGACTTTGTTAGGCCTAGTATGACTTAGATTGACTTAGTATAATCTAGTTTGACCTAGTTTAATCTAGTTTGACCTAGATTGACTTAGTTTGACTTAGATTGGCTTAGATTGACTTAGTGTGACTTGTTTTTACTTCCAAAACTTTATATTGATACATTTTTCCATCTTTAGGTCCTCGAGGCACTGTATTGGACTCAGTTGACATATTCCACCAGATCTCAGGCGAGTATATTCTCTGATAATATTTCTGTTTTATGATATCGTCTTTGTTTCTAGTATTTAGTGTAGATATCCTTGTTCTCTTGACACATGGTTCACACGGATTGGTATTTGACTGGATTTCGTCATAAGATGTTATTCCTCTTATATGCGGTATACATTGAGCAAGACTTCCTTGTTCATTGTTCATTGTATAGATATGAATTCCTATGAAGAGAGCTACTTCACAGAGAATATGTGTGTCATGACTGGATCCACTATACTAGTCAGGGATGGGGGCGTTAGCGTAGATATGTGATCAATACCCCCATTGTATATACCCTTACTGTATAGTGTTAATCATACACTCACATATGATTAGCTAGGCCAAACATTTGTATCAAGTTCTAAGCCGATCACATGTTAAAACTTAATACTAAACTCACATAGATATAGTTCTAAATTTTCGTACATGATATACATTGTTTCTCTTTCTCCTGCATTCTTTTACGGACTTGGTATATCTCTTCAGGTTGCATGTACACATTGTTTTATCTTGTATATTCACCCTAGATACTGCTATATTTTTAATATTGTCTAACTATAACTGTTACATAGATTTTATGCTCGTTCTTGTCCTGATTGGACCTGTTAAAAATATTACAGATGCCGAGGAGGAGTGCCCTACTGATTACGGTCCTCATGACGTGGTCGGTATAGACTTGGAGACCCTTGTGCAGCAGGGGCTAGCTCTAGCAGATGGGGCCTTGGTATAGTTTAGCTAGTTTAGTATAGTATTGGACTTTGTCTCCAGACTACTTTTGGATTGTTATTATTTGATAGTTTTTTGTATTTGAGATTGTTCACTCTGAGTTTTGGACTTGTATTATTCTGAGTTGGATTTTTCATGATGATATTTATAAATCTTGTTGTCTTTATATTTCAGTTTTATCTGTCTTTCTTAGAGTTTGTGATTAAGTATATTATTTTGTCATTGCTTGTCCTCCGTTCGAAGTTGAACTTCTCGACATGTTTTGATATTATAACTGTTGTTTAGATAGTAGACCTAGACAGCGTTCTACGTCGTTTCTGCGGCGTAGGCTGGGACGTTGTCTCGCGCTCGTGCCCTTACTTCGGGAACGGGTCGTGACACTATATATATATATATATATATATATATATATATATATATATATATATATATATATATATATAGTATCCTGATGGTTGATTTATGCTGACCGTCTAAAATGGAGACATAAACACAATTTTAAAATATTATATGAGACTAAAACTAAAATATTAGCGGGTCGTGATACTATATATATATATATATATATATAGAGAGAGAGAGAGAGAGAGATAGAGAGAGAGTAAGGGAGGTGAGGTACCACCTTATGGGTGGCAGCTATGTGTCACCACCCCATACTATATCATGATCAATGAAAAAATGTGCAAGTGCATGATGATAGCATGGAAGGGTGACATATAGCCACCTCACCATGAGGTGGCACCTGACCTTTATATATATATATATATATATATATATATATATATATATATATATATTTTTTTTTTTTTTTATTTTTTTTTTTTTTTTTTAGTGGGCACATGGTAAACTGTTGTCATACAACTAGGATGATGTTTGGTTTAAGTTTCAGGTGATGTTTGATTTTAGGGGCCTGAAAATAAGTACCACATTCTGAAAGTTGGAGGGGGCAATGTTATCAGAAACGGACCGAACCAACGGTTGGATCAAGTTTTGCCCAAAAAATCGGTCCGATCTGATTTGAACCGTTATTTTTTTAAGAACCGACAACCATTTTTTTTTTACATAAACATGATTTAATCAGTGAATTGTCCGAACCGGAGTTCATTTAAACCGACAAGTTCAAGTTACAAATAATTAAATCATAAAAGGGGTGGAAGTTGAAAGATTTTCCACTTTTCATAATATCTAATCCAAGTTGTCAATTGAAGACGGAAGAACTTCGCTCCACCTCCTTCACCACTAGTCTCGTCATCTTCATAACTCTTCTAAAATATCAGGTAAGATCTCATCTTTAATTAAATTTTAATTCTTTATATTGTTGGCTTTTTTTCCTTCTATTTATTGTTTAATATTCTTTTCCACATTTTCAATATATATTTGATTGTGTATATTGAAAGAATTGCTTTGGCTTTTACCTTTGGATTTTTAATTTTGTAGATCAATTCAATTTTGATCTCCCGGGAGTACATAACCATCTTCATCTCTTCTTTCTATTGTCTACAAATAAAATCTGAATCTGTTATTGGAGTTAGAGTTAGATGTATAGCGGCAACTTATGTTTTTGCATCCAAATTGTTTTCTTTTTCTTACTTGATCCAAGTACATGATATATTTAGAAGAAAAATTTAAGTATATTGTTTACAAAAACCGGTCAGATCTGGTTGAACCCAGTTGAATTTCTGTTAGATATGTCCCAAAAAAATTTGGTTCGATTGTAGGTCCGATTTTTAAAACATTGGCAGGGGGCTATACAAAAATTTTCCCATAAACTTGCCCTACAAAAGAAAAGTAAAGTTGAAAAGAGAGAAAAGAACGTACAAAGTAAAGTTGTCAACACAGCTTGTTAGGGTTTGTGGTGGCGAGCAATGCATGCCAAAAGCAAGGATACCACATACATGATGATGGGTGCCACCCCCCGACCGCCAGCAAATAATTCCCTCAACACATCCCTTTTTTTATCTTTACATACGCATTATAACCTTAGTAATTAGTGGGTGCATGCAGCCCTCCTCGAGCTCTGCATGCGTGGTCCTCCGCGCGCGCGCGCGCGGCGTGCATCGTTGCAACAATGCCTGCAGCTGCTGCCAATCCCCGACATAATCCCGATGGTCGCGTGGGAGCCGACTCCGCACGCAGGCGCGACAAGCAGCTGAACCCACACTGACAATGCCAATATTAATTCAATTAACTCTCTTGCACAACGTCTCTGGCTATATATATGTCCGAAGAACTGAACATACTTTATATTGAGTTCAAATGGAACATGAGAAGAAGAGAAGCGGCGGGAAGAAGAAGAAGAAAAGGGAGGAGGAGATAGTGGAGACGGCTCTAGCCGCAGCGGCAGCAGCTCTCTTCGCCTCCGCCGTCAAGAAGCTCCTTCCGTACGCCCTCCGCCACCTCGCCAGCGGGCCCAAGGCAGTTCTGGCAGCGGCGGCCGTCACCCCGCCTCCGTTCCTCTTCCTGCTCCTCCACGTCGTGGTCGCGTCTATAGTCATCATCTCCACCCAGCAACCTTGCTACTGCTGGAGCCGTACTGGACAGAAGAAGAAGAACTGCAGGTCGTCGTCGACGACATCGGATAGTACTAAAAGGAGGAGGAAGCAACCGAGCAGCTCTTCGGAGCAGCAGGAGCAGAAGAAGAAGAAGACATTGACTGATGATGATGATGGACAGAGGAAGGGGGAGGAAGAAGAAGGTGATGCCGAGGAGCTCAACGCACGGGTTGAGGCCTTCATAGAGGCTTTTCGCCAGCAGCTTAAGCTGGATTCTTTTGCTTCCCGCAGCTAGCTATAGCTAGCTAGCTTCTACGTTGTCTATAATAATGCTTCTCCATTTGAACTTGGGGGATTATTTGGTACTTTGTTTTTTTCACTATTTTGATCAGTGTTTTAAAAACCGGACCGGTGGTTGATCCGGCCAAATCAAATTGGTTCAACCACTGGATTAACCTAAGTGGTCCAAATTAATTTTTTATGGACATTAAATTTTTTATAAAATAATAATTTTTAAGAATATCGGATCAATACTGAACCAGACCGAAAAATAACATGTTTACAGTTTACGGATGAAGCGGTTGAACCGGCCGGTCCTGCCGGTTTTTAAAACACTGATTTTGATGCTTCTCTGAGTTTGGGACTCCCACTGTATAGTCAAACATCTACTAAGAAACTACAAGATTCAGATTGCCACCATTAACAAATAATCACTGATACTATTCCTGTAGCCATTATCATCAAAGTTCTGGTGACATCATGAGATTTCTAACCTAACCATATAGTTTTATGGGTTATTTCGTTTGTCTTGCATAATATACCGAAATTTGACTTTAGGTCTCCATATTGTGTATTATCCAGGATAGGTTTTAGATCTCGTCGTGACGTTTGGACTGATCATCATTAAATCTTGTTTATGTTAAATTGTGTTTAGTTTTAGAGTCTCGTATAATATTTTAAAATTGTATTTATATCTCCATTTTAG
Source organism: Iris pallida (assembly GCA_029216955.1). Lineage (NCBI taxonomy): Eukaryota > Viridiplantae > Streptophyta > Magnoliopsida > Asparagales > Iridaceae > Iris > Iris pallida. Next base: position 15,152,061 of record JANAVB010010799.1, read on the forward strand.
ACGGTCAGTATAAATCAACCATCAGGACGAAATCAAAATTCTTTTTTTGGACAATATAGAGACCCAAACACAAATTTCGAATAATATACAGGATCCTAAAACTAAATTATCCTAATTTTATCAACTTTAAGAGCAACAATACTAAAAATTTAATACTAGAAAATAGCGAGTGACAACAACGATGGAACAAAATCTGTCATTGAGTAGTAACAGTACGTACTACCGTCCAACGACGACAATGTGGATATGAAGTACAATATCACATTTTTGTCGCTAAAGATGTCATTGACTAAGCGACGAATATTTAATCTGTTGCTATTATGTCGTTGTGACATCCTAGCGACAAAAATAGATTAGCGACTCGTAGTATCGATTTTTTAATTGATTTTTCATCGCTATTATTGTTTAGCAACGAAATCTTTAATATCAACGATAAAAATTTCCGTCACCATTTTACTATACTTTTGTAGTAAAAAATCGTGATGTTTATATTCTTCTTTCCCCGTCCACTTAAATTATTTATAACTTTAATAAAAAAAATAAATTAGTTATAACTATAATAAAAAAATGAATTAATGATTTATGTATATTAATCACTACAGGTAGGCAAGAGGCAGTGAGGGAATTTCTACCAGATGCATGGGAAGACCACTGGCGGGAAAGGAGAACGAAAATCACTTGTTGACTCAGCCTTCACTTAAGGTGGTTCCTAACCCGCTTTGAAAGAGAAGACGGTTGCTTATTGACCGCAAGGTTGCCCTGTGACGGCGGGAATAGAGTTTGAACGGTAGTGGGGGAGGAAAGCTCAAGTCAAGCAGAGGGAGGTGAGTCGATAAGGAGAGGATCCGGGTTAGCTTGAATGAGATCACAGAGCGGTCGGCGGCGGATATTGAAGTCAGAGAAGTGAACGGAAAGCTTACGATGTTCCAGGTCCGAGGTCAGAGCTGGGTTTGGAGCTCGAGTTGGAGATGAGAGAGGCGTTCGGGTTTGAGATTCGCCTGTTGCTAGAGTTGGATCAGATCGGAAAGAGAGGTCGGTCAATGACAGGTCAGAGAGCTTCGGGTAAGAGATCAGCCTTCGTGGACAATATGCCTCGAGCTGGTAAAATTCCTTAATGAATGTATGTGCTTTTGATCAGTGACCGTAGAAAGTGAATGCTTTCTATGATATCCTCTTTCACCAAACGTGCTAATTGGTCAAAAGAGCTTGTATATTAATGTACATGAAAAAATATTCAGTTGTTAAAAAAATGAGTTAAAAAATGAATGCTACTTTCGACCCACATCTACGTAAAAAACGCAGGCAAAAATTTATGCGCCATTGAGCCAATAGGAATTGCAAACACCAAAAATTGTCACTTTTATGTCAACAATTCTATCCCTTCCCAAACAACCAGAGTCCCCCATTACATGACCTAATGCAAAAAACATACAAACTACCACCACTTTCATTCCACTTTTCTATAACCAAACAACCCCTAAAGATGAGGATATAATAAAAAAAATTACAAAAAGTTCATGATCTAAAATTTCCAATGGGATATGTCCTACTTATCTAAATTCAGAGTCTAAATACAAATTAGCCCTTATAAACTATTCTATTATGGTATTACCCAGTAAGAAGCGGACCCAACCGGCTGTTGGACGGGGTCCAATCGGTTTATGACAAAAAATCGGTCTGGTCCGACTAAAATTAGACCTTTTAAAGAACCGTCCTTTTTTTTTTCAAATCGGGGTTCAACTAGTGAACCGGTCGAACCGGTTCACAATTGAACCGATAAATTTATTTTAAAAAAATTCAAAAAAAAAATAATCATGTGAAATTTGGACCATTCGATTCTTGATTTGGTTTTGGTAAATCTTATAGTTGTAAAATTAAAACCAAACCAACGTACTAAGAACCAAATCAAACCAAACCAAGAAGTAAATATGGATATCTTATCTATTTGAATCAAACCAATGTTGCGTTTGGTTCATTGTAATGTAATCGTAATGGAATTGGGTTTGTAATGGAATTGAGTTTGTAATGTAATGGAATTACAATTACAATTACATTACTATGTTTGGTTGAAACATGTAATCAAACCATGTAATGTAATGTCAATTGCAATCATATGTTTGGTTTAACATGTAATGTAATTGAGTTTCTAATTTATTTATTTTTTAAATACAACACAAAATAATATAAAAAAAGTTGATCAATAAAAAATTTCAAATATTAAAAAAAAACAATAAAAAAATTAATAAAGGGAAAAATGGTTTTGTCCTTATGCTAAAAAAGACCAAAATGACAAAAAACGAAAAAGGACAAAAAATAATAAATACCAAAAATGACAAACGAACAAAACGGAAAAAAAAAAACCAAAAACAAAAAAATCGATAAAAAAAATAAAAAACGACCAGAAACAAAAAAAAAATCAAAAATGACAAAAGGGGGAAACCATCAAAATGACAAAAAATGACAAAAAAAAACCACAAAAAATGAGAAAAAAAAACGAAGAAACGACCAAAAACAAAAAAAAGACAAAAAAAAAACGACCAAAAGTGACAAAAATAACAAAAAACTACCAAAACGGAAAAAAAACACCAAAATGGATTAAAAACGACAAGAAAGGCCAAAAACAACAGAAAAGAAAAAAAATGTCAAAAAAGATTAAAAAAAGGAGCAAAAAATAAAAATCGACCCAAAACGATAAAAAGGAACAGAAATGACAAAAATGAAAAAGATCAAGACCAAGAGGGGATTAAAACGAGCACAAACGACAAAAACAGTGGGAAAAGAACCAAAAAAAAGGCAAAAAATGGTGCAAAATCGAACAAAAATGAGAAAAAACAAGCAAAAAATCGAAAAAGAACGAGTAAAAAACGAGCAAAAATAAAAAATGACCAAAAACGATTTAAAAAGTCCAAAAGCGACCAAAAATGAGAAAAAGGCAAAAAGAGCAACAACGACAAAAACGTTAAAAAAATGCAAAAGCGACAAAAAACGAATAAAATTGACAAAAAATGATTAAAAAAACCCGAAAAAATTGATTAAAGAAAATGCAAAAATGGCCGAAAGTGAAAAGAAAAAAATGTGCAAAATCGACAAAAAAGATAAAAATCGTGAAAAAACAGCCAAAGCGACCAAAGACGATAAAAACATGAAAAAATGGTCAAAAACGTACAAAATCGACCAAAAACAATAAAAAAAAACGTACAGAAACGACAAAAAATGTACAAAATCGACCAAAAAGGATAAGAAAATGTGTAAAAGCGAAAAAATGATTTTAAAAAGGTGCAAAAAGGTCAAAAGTGACAAAAAACCATACAAAATCGACAAAAAATGGGAAAAAAAATGCAAAATCTACAAAAAATGATGAAAAACATGCAAAAGCGACAAAAAAAGTGCAAAACGGCAAAAAATGGCAAAAACTTGAAATATTGACCAAAATCGATAAAAAAAACTTGCAAAATCGATCCAAAACGATAAAAATGGCTAAAAAGGGCAAAAAAGTGAAAAGTCGACAAAAAGGATTAAAAATGTGCAAAACGGCCAAAAAGGCATAAAAATGATAAAAAAAATTGAAAAAAATGGTCAAAAACTGTCATATCCCAGAACCAGAATACTGAAGAGCGGGGGACATGCACAGCCAGCTACGTATATTGAAGTGAATCTCACCTCGCAATACGATCACGGCTGTCTAGATGCATGAGGGTTTAACTACAAGCCATTAGTCTCTTATGGTCAAGTACAAGCCTAGTGTCTCAATCTCAAGCAAGCAAGTAAATATAACAAGATGATAGATCATCAGACATACAAAGTAAGGCATCCCAAACATTACATATTCAGATGATCATGAAGCTAGTCATACAAAATACAAAGACTAGCAAGAGTTTAAGTCATACATGTAATGACCCGCTCCGCCCTAGCGGAACGCCGATTCAAACGGCGAGTGCAACGACTCAAATGAGCCGTCGACTCGAAGAGTTGCGTCGACCCGATGAAGAATCGATGCAAGACTTACATTGGCCCGTCAAGGATGAAGCCAGACTTAGACTTTCAAAGACGCGCTCGGAGTATCGCTCGGCCGATGCGAACATCGCTAAGGTGGGTGGCTCCGATGAACCCGTCTTGCTTAGCCTAGACACTTAATAATACGGATACTATTGCTAGAATCGCTAGGCGATAACACTGCGCATTCTAATAAATGACTCAACGCACCTAGCTAAGGAAATAATCCCATCTTGTATGCTTGTATAGAATATGGAAAAGAACTTGAAAAATGTGAGAACTCTCGCACCGTACTCCACGCTCGTGGCAAGGCACAGGCTTACATTTCAAATTCCTTATGCGTTCAGCAATGAAGCAATGAATGGTTTACAATAATAAAATGGAAAGACTATCGACATAGTCGTTCCGAGTAGAGTATAACAACATTGGAGGACTTTGGGACCGATGGGTCGCCAAGGCGATTCCCGTACAGGGAGTTGCATAATATACGAATGAACAATTAAGTGAATGAATGAATCAACGAATAAATGAATGAATGAATACGTGAATGAATCAATGAACGAACGAACAAGTGAAAGAAAGTGTCACGACCCGATCCCAAATTATTGGGTCAAACCGGATCATGCCCAGCCTGCACCGTTGTGAGACGGCGGCAGTAAGCTGTTCCATATACAGGTATTCACAACAACATCTATACTTTTGTCGCAACTCAATATACGAAAATTTTAAAACTTTTATTCAACATCTGAAAAGTACAACTGGAAATAAAAGAACTAAAATAAAATGCTGAATTCAAATTAACCAAATTTTAAAACAACAAAACTGGAAACTGAAAATAACTAGCTAAGTGGTCGGCTCGTCGGCCTCAGGTCCTGCGTCCTCCAAGTGGGACTCTGGCAACACCACAGGGTACAGAACCGGGTCGTAATAGCTATTGTAAAATAGCTCAGCATCCTCAATATCACCTAAAAATGTTGTCTCCAGTCAGGAGGGAGCAAGTAGAATATGTATCTCATATTTCAAGTAATAATGGAAAAGTACAGGCTAAACATTTTTAAATAATATTTTCCAGCATTCTACAATTGAAAACAATGTGATTTGAATGTGTAATCGTCTATGACCGGCTTGGGTTATACAATAGCGTCCTAGCGACGCGATACGGCTTATCCCCGTGTGTAAGAGGGGTAAGCTCGCACAATATGCAATATGAGGGGTATTGGACATAAATGTTACACTATTCCCCCAATCCCCATAATCAATCAATCAATATCTGAACCCTAGGAGAGGGTTCCGTGTAACAATGTGGTTTAAACATGCAGCTAGACAATTACTAAATAAAATACAAGAAAAACATAACCGTAACTTGCCTTTATTTATGACTGGATCGGTAAAGTCGGTTCCGAGGAGGATGTCAGGTTCGTCTCCGAGATCCTACAGTTGAGAACCTTGACTTAGAACCAATATGAAACCATTCTAGGTGTGCTAGTTACAATCTCTAGTAGTAGTGTCCTAGTCGGATTTTAAGTTCTTTTATTAAACCTACTGTAACGCTTTACGTCGCAAGCTACGTGCGTTGTCAATTAGTTTGTTAAACCAGTTAATTCAGTTAATTGGAAAAAAATAGCAATTACAGTTTAACTTAGGAAAACTTTGTATTTTTGTAATATATATATATAAACTAGTTTTCTTCTAGTGATAAAACATGAACTTGTTATCTTGCTAATATTTTATTCATTTAATTGACTTGGGAAAATCTTTATTCGTTTTATACAAAATAATTAATATCCTAAATATAATTTACGCGTCCAAATATGGAAACCAACCCAGAAAAGAAATAAAAATCAACCCAGAAAAGAAATAAAAAACCTAGACTACACAATACAAGGGCACAGATAGCAAAATAGAAATCTGGGCTTATGCCCTTACAAACTTTATATAAATAAAATTAGAGAAAAATTAGTTAGCTCTGAAAATGTCCCGTATTTTAAATACTGAAAACAAAACTAATATATAAATTAAATTAAATCTTAGGAGTCTCAGACTTGGTCCAATCGTCACTATTTTTAGCTAATGCCTCAACGTCCGGGTAAAATCGGTTTCGTTTGCATTTCGCTAGGGCCCACGTACCGGTACGGTCGTCGCCCAAAAATCCGATTTGAATTATTTTTCGAAAATCGATTTAAAATTTATTTATAAAGTTTTATAAAAATTTGGGCAGCATTCCCTCTATATTTGGGATAACCCAAAACTGGAAAAATGCGCCAAAAACACCCAATACCTATCCCAAACCAGGAAAAACACACTTTTATAGAAAATATAATCACAGAAATCATTTCCTAAGCATAATCGGAAAACCCGAAATAAAATCGGAAATCCCGAAATTCCGAAAATCCAAACCAACCACAGAAAATGTCACAGAACGATTTCGAAAAATTCGAAACTACTACGTCCACCAAAAACGAATTCCCGGAAAGGAATCGGGGACCAATTCTCATCATCGACTACGTAAACGGAAACGGGAACGCGAAATTATACCTTGGGTTGCTCGGCTAGAGCTCTCAGATGTTAAAATTGGAATAAAACCAAGTTTCCACGGAATCGGGAAAATCCAGAGCTCGCGGACAGCAAAAGAAAATCGCGGAACGGGAGATCGGGGTCGGGATCCGGCGCGGGGGCACGCTGGACAGAGGAGGGGGCTGCCGGAGCGCTCGGGGAGCGGCGCTGGACGAAGCAGGGTCGCCGCTGGCGACGGGCTTGTAGAAGCATGGAAAATATTGCTTTTAGTCCCACATCGGAAAGGAGAAGAAGAAAGGGCTCACTCCATTCTATAAATAGAGCCCCCTTACCTCCTTTGAAAAGGGCACCAACTTCTCTTCCCTCCTTCCAAACTTGGACTCTTCCTATTACGCACCTTCGGGTGCTAAGTAGAAGAAGTCTAGGGCAGCGCGGGCTCATCGGGCTCAGTCAGCTGTCCCAACCTCTGACCATCAAGAGCGTCCCGCTAAGCGGACCTCTGATGGAAAGTTGTACAGAGCCGCCTGTGTCCAGCCCCCGGCGGTAAACGGACAGAGTGGTTCTCATGAGTCTCCCAACAAAGATCGAGGGCAAGTGTTTCTATTAGTCCCCACATCAGGGAGCAAACATGATACCTACGCACTCGTGTGTTCGGGATACCCGGGCCCACAAAGCGAGTGCACGGGCAGATCGAGACATTCTTCATGCGAGTCATGAGACGCCCTTCATGCGGCTCGGTCATGAGACATCCTTTATGCGGCTCGGTCATGAGACGTCCTTTATGCGGCTCGGTCATTATTCTTCATGCGGCTCGGTCATAAGACATTCTTCATGCGGCACAGAACCCAGGAGGCTTCATGCGGCTCAAAATCAGACGAGCTTCATGCGGCTCAAGAGTATCATGCGGTTCAGAAGTACATACGGCTCACATTCGACCAACAGAGATATGCAGCTCGATCAATGCCACGTGCCCCCATGGGACCCCTTCACACAGCTGGCCATCGAGCAATGGCTCTATTTAATGCTCTGCCATGATTTGACAGCTGACGGCTCTGACATGAAGTGTCATAATGGCCCTGTCATAATGACAGATTCTTTGGGAATAGGAGAAAATCTCTGACACGATCCGAGATTGACACGTGGCTACCTCCATGCGGCCCCAGTGAAGAACAGCTTCATGCGGCTGGCAAGAATCGTCTTCCTGCGGCTCACCAAGAAGCCAACCCATGCGGCTCACGAGTACTACACTTATGCGACTCATCGAGAAACGCTAGCTCATGCGGCTCGCAAAGACTATGCATATGCGGCTCATTGAGAGTTCGTTCCCTGCGGCTCGATGAGGCATTGTCCTATGCGGCTCACGAAGGGTATCTTTCTGCGGTTCAAGTGTTGCCCATCCTATGCGGCTCTGGCAGGACCCACAATGAAAACACGTAGCATCGGATCAATCAAAGATTTAACCGAATCTCAACAAATATATTTGACATCATCATCATAATTACTGAGATCAAGGCATATCATTTATCATCAAGCCAATGGGACACGTGGCGAGCAATCAGACATTGGCATAATCAATCACGAGGATTTAAAGCAGCTAGCATTAATTGCTCATGAGATACGATGCTATCCGCATTAATGGTCGAGATTCACTATAATCAGGATCAAGGGTTCAGATAGAATGAAGGAGCACCGACATTTCAAACAGATAATCATTAGCAAACCCTAATGATCACCCCCCCACTCTTATAAATAGCCAGCATCATTCCCTTGAAAAAAAAAAGAAAGAGAGGAGAAAAAGAGAGGTCGGCAACAAAAGGATAAAAAAAAACTAAGAAGAAAGAGATCTACACAGAGAGAGCTCCCCCTTTTCTTCTTGATACTCACAGAGAGAGAGAAGCCAGGAGAGCCACCCGAGGAGAGTAAGAAGAGCCTTTCTTCGTCAACGCCAAGCAGATCTTCCCCGAGCCAAGGCTGCATACTGATCGTCCAAGGAGTAAGGCAGAGCGGCCGTCGCTTTCCCGAGCCTCTATCGTCACCCCCCAGAATCAAAAATAAACAATCGTACTTAGTCTGCTGTACCTAGGTTTTCGTCCCTAGGCTTTCTTTGTACGAGCGAGTTTGTATTGTGAGTCTAAGTTCAGTCCTCCGATAATTGTTCTGTTCTTTTACAATCAATGGCAAACACGATGGCGACTCTGCTGGGGACTAACTTCTCCACGACTGAGGAGTTGGTGACGCAATCAGATGCAGCCAAACTTGGCTCCACACAAAAGAAGATGGTCGTCCGCTTCGACCAACAGGCGTTCGAAGAGATGCTCTCTGAAGGCAGCGCTGGCCCGGCTCAGAAGCGCACCCGCACCACGAAGGCTCGTAAAGAATGGAGACCGAAGTCATTTGCTCCTCCTCAAGCCCTCGATGGGATGCCCTCTGCTGCTCAAGACGGCGAGAAGGATTCTCCTGCGGTCCCACTTCAGGTCGTAGACAACTCTGCTGTCCCCAAGTTCGGCAGAAGAAAACATTATGATGCTGGACTTGCAGGGACAAAGAGGGACTCTACGCGGACCAAACCGCAGAAGAATATTAGCCGCAAGGAGAAAGCCCATGCGGCTACATCCGTCAACCGCATAAAGAAAATTCATGCGGCTACTTTTGTCAGCCGCATAACTTATGCGACTACAGTTCCCGACAGCATGGATGAGACTCATGCGGCCAGTAAAGTCAATCGTTTGCAGAAAACCCATGCGGCCACAGATGTCAACCGCATGCGGCCAGCCTGCACGGTCGTGACCCCTAGCCGCATAAGAACTCGTCCGACGACAGGAGACAACCGCATGCAGACAGCCTGTACGGTTTCCGCTCCCAGCCGCATAGCATCTGCTCCATGCTCCTCTCGATCAGTTTTCGACCGTCTCTCGTACGATCCGAACCCTGATGACTCTCTGGATGATAAGCCAGACTCTGTGATGTTCAACTTGGACTCTTCCTATTATGCATCCACGAGTGCTAGAAAGAAGAAGTCTAGGGCAGCGCGGGCTCATCAAGCCCAAACAGCTGCCCCAACCTCTGACTATCAGGGCGTCCTACTGATTATCACACGGGCCTCTGATGGGAAGTTGTACAGAACTGCTCAAGTCCAATCCCCGGCGGTGAACGGACAGAGTGGTTCCTCTGACCTGCGTGAGGCGATCCTCCACAAGCGCAAGGAAAGAGAAGGGGCCTCGGCGTGCAAAGAATCCTCACATAGACGTCACTGCACCCAGATCATCGTTAATTGCTGCTGCAACAACGCGGCAGTGACGGAAGATCGCCCATCCGTCTTCCACAGACTACAGCACCCGAACTCAGAAGATGAGGCACCTCCTGTTGTCTCCTGCAATTCCGCTCAGAAGGTCCCCGCCGAGGGGAGAGGGAAGAAGACAAGCATCTCCAGTCCAAAGATATCAGCCACTACAGCTAAGAAGTTGTCGGCTAAACGGTTACCCTCCACCGGAGTATACCAACACACCCGTTCGAAGACAAAATCTGCTGCAACAGGAGACTCATCGTCCCCGACCCTGGGGGTCGTAGGAGCTGGGGGTAGTACTCCTCCGAACGTCCACAATAATCCAATTTTTCAAGGAGACGAACCCCGAGAAACAACCCTCCCATCGGGTACAACAGATGCTGATGTCCCCGAGGACATCCATAATTCTCTAGACGAAGCAAGCTCCGAAGCTGGGGGTAGTGTTCCTTCCGAATCCGAACCTGAAGAGAACATCCCCACATATCCAGATGATTTCTCGACGCATGGATACGACTCGGAGGGTACATCCTCCACCACTCCCTCTGTCACTCCTCATGTGAAGACGGTATTCATGACAGACAGCAATCAAGGCGGTTCCAGCGATCGCCAGCACATCGACACGCTGGAGGCCATATTGCATGCCTTGGTCAAGTCTGTAGACGAGATCAAAGCAGCGCTTCCTACTCTGCAGGGAGTGACACCTGGTCAGACAAGCACGGGTCCCGCGAACAACATAGATTCAAATTCAGTGACACCAAACCCGGGCAATAATGCTCCCGAGATAACGGCCCCTACCGCGACAGATGAGGCCCGAGAAGTAAGGAGAGAGGTTCAGGAGCTTCGAGCGATGTTCCACGCCCGAAAAAATTCTCAAGACCTCAGAATACGGCAACCATACCCTGCTGAATGGAGGGATGTGCCCTTTCCCCCAAGATATAAGTCGTTCAATATCAACCCATATGATGGTAAGACTTCAGCAAGCCGGTACATCACTTACATTGAGGTCACTACCGACCATCTACCCCATGATGACACCATCCTCACACGGTTATTCATTGGGGCACTGGAAGGAGTCGCCTTCGATTGGTACCACAACCTGCCAGACAATTGCATCCACTCCTTCGCTGGCTTCAAACGCTTGTTCTTGGAGAGATTCTATGAGGTAGGACAGGACGTGACGATGTCTACCCTCATGGAAGTCGTTCAAGGAGAGAAAGAACTGACGAGAAATTACATTGAGCGGTTTCGTCAAACCGCAATGAAGTTACCATCTGGCAACCCGGACTCTTCTTTGATTGAAATTTGCCAAAAGAGACTACTTCCAACAATTAGTCTCTGGATGGGCGAAAGTCAGTTCAAGGACTGGAAGGCTTTTATCATCAGTGCTACAAGTGCTGAAGAACGATTGAAGAAGGCTCGCCAACTGGGGTTGCATATCTCGGAGGGAGAGAACAAGAGCAAGCGTCCCAACGCCAGCAACGACAATGGGGGTAGCCCCTCCAACAACCGGGACAACAAAGGCAAGCAGGCCATGGTGACCGATACAGCCCAGAAGCCCGAGCCACAGCCAGCAGACAAACAATGGCCTCAAATCACTTATTCTTTCAAAGACGGCCACGTCAAGCCTATCTTGGACATGCTTATACAAGGAGATAGAATTCAGCTTCCTCCACCAAGGCGGGAACCTCGGCCGGCTGATTTTGAAAATTCGAAGTTCTGCCATTACCACCGCTACGTCCACCATGCTACACACGACTGCTACCAACTGAAACGGTATATCCAGAACCTCATCGATTCGAACGCTCTGGCTATCGACTTCGAGGAGGTAACCGTAGCAGCCAACATGGTGTCCGTACAATTCGGCAATTTCCCTCCAACAGAGACTCAAGACGGTGTCATACCCATCCCTCTGGCAACGATAGAAATCACTAATCTTCCGCCTGCCCGTGATCAAACTCCCGGCCTAGTACCCCTCACCACATCACGAGGGGAAATCATGTGGGTCCATCCGGACCTAGTCCACGAGGTGACTCAGCCCACTTTACCTTCTAAAAAGAAAAATGGAAAGGTCAGATCATGCCGCACCGCCTCGGCAGAGGAGGAGGAAGTCTCAGCCGTCACTACTCGATCTGGAGCACAAGCCCAACCAGTGGCCGAGAATCCGACTAATGATCAGCAGCCCACAAACGCTGATACTCCGGGACCGGCTCAGCCTTCGACGACCGACAAACCCAGGCCGAAAGAGACCCGCTTCGACAAATCCCTCCGAAAGGAGACACCTCAGGGGCTGGAAAGACCCTACAACTTCGACATCTTGGCTCAATTGGCCAATACACCGGCCAAATTATCTTTATATGAACTCCTGAGGCTCTCGAAGGATGTCCGCACGGCTCTAAGTGAGGCGCTCCAAAATGCCGACGCATACTTGGCTCAGGTCAACCTCACGGGAGATAACCAACCTGCAGAGCTCCAAGATAGTGCGTGTACGGAAGCAATGCCCAACATCATCTTCTCTCCGCAAGATATGCTCATCAAAACTAACCTGTATGATCGCCCGCTATACTACACTGGATACATCGGCGACGTAAAGGTGGACCGAATGCACATTGATCCTGGGTCCTCTATAAGCATCATTCCGAAGGGTCTGCTACATCATCTTTGCATTCCGATGCATCGCCTGACACCTACAAGCACCGCCATTAGCGGTTTCAATTCGGACAGGAGCTACCCAATAGGGAAGATCCGTTTGAAGTGTCAGATCGGCGATCTCCAATCAGAAGTCACCTGTTATGTCATAGATGCCGACACTTCTTACAATATCCTTCTGGGGCGGCCTTGGATACACGATTACATGATCGTGCCTTCCACGCTACACCAGTGCTTCAAATATGTCGATAAGCACGGCTTCGTGAGGACAGAGTTTGCCGATATCGACCCCTTCAAGGGGGTCGAATCTTATTACTCAGACTCCTGTCTGTACGAAAAATCGAAGAAGCATCTGGTCGAAGAAGATGTGCAAGCTCACAACAAGACTGCTACAGGATCAGAAGAATCTCTAACGATCCACCTTCAGGGTCGCAAACCGGGCAATTCTGCACCCCTTACGGCCACTCTGCGTAAGGACGCAATCAGTCTCTCCACACAAGAAGAACAGATGAGAATCCGGCTGCCAAGGTCCGGCCAGGTGCCGAGACCCACAACGGGGCCACTTACCATCAGACTGCCAAGAGTCGCTCAACCCCAAACGGAGAAACTCAATCCCTCCGATAGGCCACTGGCAATACGCCTTCCCAAGAAAGGTCATCATCCCGATACAAGGTCTGACACTTCTAGCGAACCAGCCACCCCTCGCCTCACATCAAGTACCAAACTGGGGGTTGCTAGTTTACCAACAACTCCACGATCTGCTCCGCCAGTTGAGCCTATGAAGATCAATCTTCCCAGGTCGTCCTCTCAATCCTCGTTTACACAGGGGATAGCCGAAGAGGAACCGGAGCTGGCTAAGTATGTGGCTGCTCACACTGAGACTTGCTCATGTTGCCCATCAACGACAACTTCCTGAAGAAGTATTACGTCCGAAACGACATCCAAAAAAAAAAAATCCCTGATGATTGAGTTATGTACCCCCCGGTACCGCTAAACTCACATTCCGCCTCCAAATTTCCAAGATTGGTGAGTTATGTACCCCCCCTGTACCGCTGAACTCACATCCACTCCAGATTATCTAGTCATGTACCCGCTGGTACTCCTGAACTTATATCCCGGTCACTCTTTTAGGGAGAACGTTATGTATAAACATACCCCTGAACTTTCTTCCTAAAAGAGATCCTTTCTCATGATCCACTACCCACACTCACAGTGCACAAAAAGGGTAACGGATCCACAAATTCCCAAAACGGCCACGTCCTCATTACCTCTGAGTCGTTTTCACTTCCACCAAAAATAAATCGCCCCCTCGCATAGAACTTCCACGTTCTCCTACCTCTGAGTCGTTCTATGTACCCCCTCTTCATTGAGCCCACTCCTGCCATGTCCTCATTACCTCTGAGTGGGAAGGCTCCGTCGAAGAAACCTTTATGCTTGCCATGTCCCCATTACCTCTGAGTAAGTATGTCGGTTCCCTTTCAACCTATTATCTGTACCCACAACCGGAGTACGACAAGGATAATAGGTCCACAAATGTCCTCTGTTGACCACAAATGTCCTCTGTTGACCACAAACGTCCTCTGTTGACCACAAACGTCCTCTGTTGACCACAAATGTCCTCTGTTGACCACAAATGTCCGCTGTTGACCACGAATATCTCCCGTGAAGTCTCCCCTGCCATGTCCTCATTACCTCTGAGCAGGAAGATTCCACGGTAAAACCCTCATGCTTGCCATGTCCTCATAACCTCTGAGCAAATATGTTGGTTTCCTTTCATCCTATTATCCGTATCCTGAACCAGGATACGCCAAGGATAATAGGTCCACAAATATCCCTTGCTAAGCTTCTTAGCATAAATCCACCATCTCACCATGCCCCGGGAGCCCAGCTGCTCTACGGCATTCTTTTTCCCAATACCGAGAGCACCCATAACCACTTTGCCATGGCTGTTCCGGATATCCTGACCAAACTTGTTATCCGTACCTAAAACCAAGGTACGCCTAGGGTAACAGGTCCACAAATAATCCCTCAGCAAGTCCAGTTCCACAAACACCACAAGTACAAGAAAGAGAAGATGAGTTGAAACATGCTCATTTATTCAAAATTCAAAGTACTACATCATCTGGGATCACATCCCTTGACAAAAAGAAAAGAAAAACAGTGAAAGAAAACAGAAAACTGTTCACTGCTCCATGGTATTCTTTCGTCCGATACCAAGAACCTCCATATCTACCTTACCGCAGAGTTGTCCTAGGTATCCCTATCAAACTTATTATCCGTACCTAAAACCAAGGTATGCCAAGGATAATAGGCCCACAAATGTCCTCTGCTGACCACAAATGCCGTACTAGGTCCCTTAGTACATCCACATCTTTCCTCATCATCACATGCTTTCGGAGCCCAGCTGTTCCATAGCATTCTTTCACCCAATGCATAGAACTTCCACGTTGATAGCACCTCTGAGTTGTTCTATGTATCCTCATTCGAGTTCACTCCTACCATGTCCATATCACCTCTGAGTAGGAAAGCTCTACCATCAACCTTATATTTACCACGTCCATACCACCTCTGAGTAAATATGATGGTTTCCTCTCTCAACTTATTATCCGTACCTAAAACCAAGGTACGCCAAGGATGATAAGTCCACATAAAATCTCCAGCGGAAGTACCCAAACCTATCACGTCCATGCTACCTCTGATTGGATTGCCACACCTAAACAAATCTACTTTCCATGCTTCTTATTCAAAGTGTTCCAAATTTACAATTTGGAAACTTTGAAGGGGGTCCTGTAGAAGCATGGAAAATATTGCTTTTAGTCCCACATCGGAAAGGAGAAGAAGAAAGGGCTCACTCCATTCTATAAATAGAGCCCCCTTACCTCCTTTGAAAAGGGCACCAACTTCTCTTCCCTCCTTCCAAACTTGGACTCTTCCTATTACGCACCTTCGGGTGCTAAGTAGAAGAAGTCTAGGGCAGCGCGGGCTCATCGGGCTCAGTCAGCTGTCCCAACCTCTGACCATCAAGAGCGTCCCGCTAAGCGGACCTCTGATGGAAAGTTGTACAGAGCCGCCTGTGTCCAGCCCCCGGCGGTAAACGGACAGAGTGGTTCTCATGAGTCTCCCAACAAAGATCGAGGGCAAGTGTTTCTATTAGTCCCCACATCAGGGAGCAAACATGATACCTACGCACTCGTGTGTTCGGGATACCCGGGCCCACAAAGCGAGTGCACGGGCAGATCGAGACATTCCTCATGCGAGTCATGAGACGCCCTTCATGCGGCTCGGTCATGAGACATCCTTTATACGGCTCGGTCATGAGACGTCCTTTATGCGGCTCGGTCATTATTCTTCATGCGGCTCGGTCATAAGACATTCTTCGTGCGGCACAGAACCCAGGAGGTTTCATGCGGCTCAAAATCAGACGAGCTTCATGCGGCTCAAGAGTATCATGCGGTTCAGAAGTACATGCGGCTCACATTCGACCAACAGAGATATGCGGCTCGATCAATGCCACGTGCCCCCATGGGACCCCTTCACACAGCTGGCCATCGAGCAATGGCCCTATTTAATGCTCTGCCATGATTTGACAGCTGACGGCTCTGACATGAAGTGTCATAATGGCCCTGTCATAATGACAGATTCTTTGGGAATAGGAGAAAATCTCTGACACGATCCGAGATTGACACGTGGCTACCTCCATGCGGCCCCAGTGAAGAACAGCTTCATGCGGCTGGCAAGAATCGTCTTCCTGCGGCTCACCAAGAAGCCAACCCATGCGGCTCACGAGTACTACACTTATGCAACTCATCGAGAAACGCTAGCTCATGCGGCTCACAAAGACTATGCATATGCAGCTCATTGAGAGTTCGTTCCCTGCGGCTCGATGAGGCATTGTCCTATGCGGCTCACGAAGGGTATCTCCCTGCGGTTCAAGTGTTGCCCATCCTATGCGGCTCTGGCAGGACCCACAATGAAAACACGTAGCATCGGATCAATCAAGGATTTAACCGAATCTCAACAAATATATTTGACATCATCATCATAATTACTGAGATCAAGGCATATCATTTATCATCAAGCCAATGGGACACGTGGCGAGCAATCAGACATTGGCATAATCAATCACGAGGATTTAAAGCAGCTAGCATTAATTGCTCATGAGATACGATGCTATCCGCATTAATGGTCGAGATTTACTATAATCAGGATCAAGGGTTCAGATAGAATGAATGAGCGCCGACATTTCAAACAGATAATCATTAGCAAACCCTAATGATCACCCCCCACTCTTATAAATAGCCAGCATCATTCCCTTGAAAAAAAAAGAGAGGAGAAAAAGAGAGGTCGGCAACAAAAGAATAAAAAAAAACTAAGAAGAAAGAGATCTACACAGAGAGAGCTCCCCCCTTTTCTTCTTGATACTCACAGAGAGAGAGAAGCCAGGAGAGCCACCAGAGGAGAGTAAGAAGAGCCTTTCTTCGTCAACGCCAAGCAGATCTTCCCCGAGCCAAGGCTGCATACTGATCGTCCAAGGAGTAAGGCAGAGCGGTCGTCGCTTTCCCGAGCCTCTATCGTCACCCCCCAGAATCAAAAAGAAACAATCGTACTTAGTCTGCTGTACCTAGGTTTTCGTCCCTAGGCTTTCTTTGTACGAGCGAGTTTGTATTGTGAGTCTAAGTTCAGTCCTCCGATAATTGTTCTGTTCTTTTACAATCAATGGCAAACAGGGCTGCTGGCCGAAAAGGGACCGGCCATGCCGCTGGAGCGGGGAGGAGCGGGGCCGGCTGGGGGTCGGCGGCGAACGCCGAGGAGGAGGCCGGGACGCTGGACAGGGGGCCGAGAGGGGGTGCGTTGTGGGCGCGGGCCGGCAGAGGGAGGCTGGGGGAGCGGTGCCGGAGCGGGCAGAGGGGACGCGGGCGAGGGGAGCTGCCGGGGCGAGGGAAGCCGCCGGAGTTGGCTCGGAGGGGGTTTGCTCGGGAGAGGGGAGCGGGGCTTTCCAGAGGGAAAAGGAAAGAAAAAAAGTGAATGAGTGAAAGAATGGGTGGGTTGGTTAAATATGGAAGAGTGGAGAAGGGTTATGGGAGAGAGTTGGGTGGTGTGGAGGGAAAACAGGAGAAAGAAGTGGTAGTGGGGAAGAAATGGTCGTAAGGAAGAAATGGTCGTGGGGAAAAATATGGGAACAGGTCATGGAAAATAGGAATTAGGAGTTAGTCAGCTTTTTTTTAAGATAAAAATAATAGATAATTAACTAGGATTTCCAAGGAAATAAAGAATTGGATCGGGATCGGGTTTCGGGAAATCGAACCGGGTTCGAACTCGGGTTCGGAGTCCGGACTCGGGATCGGGGCAGGGCCGCAATCAAAAATCAACGATAGTTTTGAAATAATATTTCTCCTAAATCCGACTAAATAATAATTATATAATAATTATAATATATAGTAATAATAATAATAAATTATAACTAATAACTACAAATCCTAAAAATCTGGGTTTCACAATCTTCCCTCCTTAGAAAATTTCGTCCTCGAAATTAAAGGCAGGGTTAGGGGTTACCTCAATTCTCAAACAAATACGGATACTGCTCCCACATCTTGTCTTCTCGCTCCCAGGTAGACTCGCCTGGTGAGTTATGCCGCCACATAACTCTGACTATTGGCATCACAGAAATCCTGGTTCTTTTCTCTCCTATGTCCAATATTGCTACTGGCTTCTCTGGTACTGTGAGGCTGTGTCCAATTTCCAGCTCCGAATGGTCCACGATGACCCAAATGGCATCCTTCCCTCCTTGGGATCGAGGCAGTCCCGACACAAAGTCCATCGTCAAGTGTTTCTATTTCTACTCCGGGATGTCTAGCGACTGCAACAGTCCTGCTGGTCTCTGTCTGCTAGCTTTCACTTGTTGACAAATTAAACATCTAGCTACATACCTGGATACGTCCTTCTTCATTCCGTACCACCACACTATAGTACGCATATCCCGATACATTTTGTTGGCTCCTGGATGTATGGAATACTGCGACTGGTGCGCTTCTTGTATCAGCTCGTTCCTCAGTTCGCCAGTTGGTACGTACAGCCTCGTACCATGCTTCAGTGCTCCGTCACTGGCGATTGAGAATCCTTCAAGTGTTCCCGCCCGCACTTGATCTCTGAGTTTGCAAAGCTTCTCGTCTTGGAATTGTGCCTCCTTGACTCTGTCCATTAGACTTGAACGCACTTGCAACTGCATCATTGTTGAATCAGCTCCTGGCACAATGGCTTCTCTTCCCAGTTTATTCATTTCCTCTTCGGGCAGTACAATCTCCAGTCCAAGCTTTTCCATGTCCTCCAGCAAATGACGCTCCTTGGTCAAGAATATCGCCATCGGGTATCGACTAAGTGCATCTGCAACAACATTAGCCTTACCCGGATGATACTGCAGGTTGATGTCGAAATCCTTCATCAGCTCCAGCCATCATCTCTGTCGCATGTTCAGCTCCTTCTGAGTGAAAACATATTTAAGACTTTTGTGGTCTATAAATATTTCCACTCTCTCTCCATAAAGGTAGTGCTTCCATAGCTTCAATACAAATATCACCGCTGTAAGCTCCAAATCATGCGTGTGATAGTTTTTCTCATGAGTCCGTAATTGTCTAGATGCGTAAGCAATTACTTTCCCATGTTGTTGAAGAATGAAGTCCAATCCCTTATCGGAAGCATCGCTGTAAATTGAGAAACCGTCGGTACCTGAGGGTAGCGCAAGTATCGGCGTCGTTGTAAGCCTCTTCTTCAGTTCCTCAAAAGCTGACTGGCAAGCTTCAGACCAAATGAATTATTCGTTCTTTCTAGTGAGCTTCGTCATCGGCTCAGCAATCCTAGAGAAATCCTTTACAAACTTCCGGTAGTAGCCATCTAAACCCAAAAAGTTTCTGATTTCTGCAACTGAACTTGGTGCAGTCCACTTCTCAATAGCAGCTATCTTCATAGGATCCACCGAAATTCCTTCTCCTGTGACAACATGGCCAAGAAAATCCACTTTGTCTAAGAAGAATTCGCATTTAGATAGCTTACCATAGAGCTTCTCCTTCCTTAAAGTTTCCAGAACTTTCCCCAGGTGCTCTTCATGCTCTTCTTCAGTCTTCGAGTAGATCAGAATGTCGTCGATGAAGACAACAATAAACTGATCCAGATATTCATGGAAGACCTTGTTCATAAGGTTCATGAATACTGCAGGGGCATTCGTCAGTCCAAACGGCATGACCAAAAATTCATACTGACCATATTTGGTGTTGAATGCCGTCTTTGGAATATCCTCCTTCCTGACCTTGATTTGATGGTAGCCAGACCTGAGATCTATCTTCGAAAATACCTTAGCTCCACTCAGTTGATCAAACAGGTCATCGATCCGGGGCAGAGGGTACTTGTTCTTGATGGTGATGTTGTTCAGCTCCCGGTAATCGATGCACATCCGCATGGTTCCATCCTTCTTGGGCACGAACAAAACTGGTGCTCCCCAGGGTGAAGCCCCGTCTCTGATAAATCCTTGTGCCTTCAGTTCGTCAATCTGATCCTTCATCTCCTTTGCCTCCTTGGGGTTGACTCTGTAGCATCCCCGAGAAATAGGGAAAGAGCCGGTTACTAGGTCGATGGAGAATTCCACACCTCGATCTGGCGGTAATCCTGGAAGACTATCTGGAAAGACGTCCATGAATTCTGCTATAATAGGGTGAGGAGGCCCGGGTTCTTCGGTGATAGAGGAGTAGGTAACACTCTTCATGTCTTCCGGAGCTCGAGAGATTTCAAACTCCGGTTCTCCTGGTGGACTGAAGATTACACATCCTCTGTGACAATCTATCAGCGCATGCTGCTCACTTAACCAGTCCATCCCTAGGACTACATCATAGTTAGGCAAGGGCATCACAAGTAAGGGTGTTAAGAATTTGCGGCCTGAGATAGTTATGGGACAGTTACAAGCCTCAGTGATGTGTATGGGACCACCACCGGTCATAACTCTACTAATCATCTTGCTAAGTCCCGTATCTAGGTGGTGTGCAGAAATAAACTTTGATGATATGAAACTGTGTGATACACCCGAATCAAATAATGCTAGAGCATGATGTGAAAACACATAAATGGAACCTGTGTTGACATCAACGGTGGGTTCCTGCTCTGGTTCTTGCTCGTCTGCTGCTAGGGCAAAAGCTCGCCCGGTCTTCTGTTGGTGTTGCCCGAACCTTTGTTGCTGAGTGGGTAGAGGAGCTCTTTGCTGAGTTGCTCCGGTCCGATTGAATGCTGTGGGGCAGTCCCTCACTTGGTGGGTGGCAGACCCACAAACTAGGCAGTATCCCAGTTTCTTCCTGCAGATGTTCGCCTGGTGTCCTGGCCTCTTGCAGTAGTCGCAGACAGGGATCTGCTTCTGAGGCATTCTGTCACTGGTCCTTGCCTGATGGTGCTGCTGCTAGTGATGCGAAGGCCTGTTGTTGTTGTTGTTGGGTCTCTTCTGGTTATCCTGGAAGTTGTTAGTTCCAGAATACTCCATTTTTGAACGAGGAGATTGGCTCTTCTCCACGTCTTGAGCTCGTATCAGAATCTTTTCATATGTCTTGGCGCCACCTGCGATCACAGGGGTGCAAATTTCTTCCCTTAGTCTATACCTGAATCTTTCAGCACGATCCTTGGGATCAGCAACCAAGTTCTGGGCAAAGCAGCTAAGTCGGCCGAACTCTGCCGCATACTCTCCAACCGTCATGTTCCCTTGCTTCAGGTCCTGGAACTGTCTTTCCATCTCCTGCATCTCTGATGTTGGGAAGAACTTCCTGCGGAACAGCCTCTTGAAGGTGTCCCAGTCAAGCTGCTTGTCCTGGAGTCGGGGTTCATTCCGATACCAGGTGCTTGCCACATCTTGCAGCTGGAGTCCTACTGCTTCGGTCTTGAGGTCCTCTGGGAGTCGAGCGACACTCAAGAGACGCTCCATGCTGTCTAGCCATTCATCGGCGTAGATGATACCCTCGGTTCCTTTGAAAGGTCGAGGGCCCTGCTTCTTGAAACTCTCTATATCTTCGACCTTCATATAATAATACGCCTCTTATCAAATGAATGTCCTTAATGATACATAAATTAACCCTTGGATTTATGTTTACCTTGGCAGGTCGTGGCTCCAATGAAGTTGTTCTTCCTCTCTCGAGGGCAGCCATAGCCATGTTGTGGGCATTCTCCATGCCTTCTCTCATGATCACGGTCTGCTCGCGATGGGCTTCAGCTTGGGCTGCGGTCTGTTCACGATGAGCTTCTGTTTGGGCTCTCTGGGCTTCAAGCACTCCTCGTAGCATGTCCACTAGATCGGTAGGATCCACGGGCACTGGTGGGGCAGCTGGTGCAGACACTACCGCAGGGGACTGCGGCTCAGTCCGAGGAAGTGCCGGTTTTGTCGTTTGCGCTGTAGTAGCATAAACGGGACGGGGTGGTGGTGCAGCATGGGGACGGTCAGTCAGGTGCAAAGGAGGTGGGTCCCGGCGTGCTTGAGGAGGTAGGGTGTGATCGGTAGATGATACCTCATCTTCAGCAGGACCGGAACGAGTAGTCTTCCCTTTGGCCATACTCTGGAAGGTTTAGGGTACAAACATAAGTAAGGTATCCTACCAGTCTATAATCAAACAAAAATATTTATGTATATAATTCGGACCTATGTTGTGATAAATCAATGTTCTAGTGTTCTAATTGTTTCTAGGTATGTTTTCCTAAGTTGTTGTTTCACGACCTGCATAGGCCACTACTAAAAACATGTCACGACCCGATCCCAAATTATTGGGTCGAACCGAATCATGCCCAGCCTGCACCATTGTGAGACGGCGGCAGTAAGTTGTTCCATATGCAGGTATTCACAACAATATCTATACTTTTATCACAACTCAATATACGAAAATTTTAAAACTTTTATTCAACATCTGAAAAGTACAACTGGAAATAAAAGAACTGAAATAAAATGCCGAATTCAAATTAACCAAATTTTAAAACAACAAAACTGGAAACTGAAAATAACTACCTAAGTGGTCGGCTCGTCGGCCTCAGGTCCTGCGTCCTCCAAGGGGACTCTGGCAACACCATAGGGTACAGAACTGGATCGTAATAGCTATTGTACAATAGCTCAGCATCCTCAATATCACCTAAAAATGTTGTCTCCAGTCAGGAGGGAGCAAGTACGAATATGTATCTCATATTTCAAGTAATAATGGAAAAGTACAGGCTAAACAATTTTAAACAATATTTTCCAGCATTCTACAATTGAAAACAATATGATTTGAATGTGTAATCGTCTATGACCGGCTTGGGTTATACAATAGCGTCCTAGCGACGCGATACGGCTTATCCCCGTGTGTAAGAGGGGTAAGCTCGCACAATATGCAATATGAGGGGTATTGGCCATAAACGTTACACTATTTCCCCAATCCCCACAATCAATCAATCAATATCTGAACCCTAGGAGAGGGTTTCGTGTATCAATGAGGTTTAAACATGCAGATAGATAATTACTAAATAAAATACAAGAAAAACATAACCGTAACGTGTGGTTGTTTATGACTGGATCGGTAAAGTCGGTTCCGAGGAGGATGTCAGGTTCGTCTCCGAGATCCTACAGTTGAGAACCTTGACTTAGAACCAATATGAAACCATTCTAGGTGTGCTAGTTACAATCTCTAGTAGTAGTGTCCTAGTCGGATTTTAAGTTCTTTTATTAAACCTACTGTAACGCTTTACGTCGCAAGCTACGTGCGTTGTCAATTAGTTTGTTAAACCGGTTAATTCAGTTAATTGGGGAAAAATAGCAATTACAGTTTAACTTAGGAAAACTTTATATTTTTGTAATATATATATAAACTAGTTTTCTTCTAGTGATAAAACATGAACTTGTTATCTTGCTAATATTTTATTCATTTAATTGACTTGGGAAAATCTTTATTAATTTTATACAAAATAATTAATATCCTAATTATAATTTACGCGTCCAAATATGGAAACCAACCCAGAAAAGAAATAAAAATTAACCCAGAAAAGAAATGAAAAACCTAGACTACACAATACAGGGGCACAGATAGCAAAATAGAAATCTGGGCTTATGCCCTTATAAACTTTACATAAATAAAATTAGAGAAAAATTAGTTAGCTCTGAAAATGTCCCGTATTTTAAATACTGAAAACAAAACTAATATATAAATTAAATTAAATCTTAGGAGTCTCAGACTTGGTCCAATCGTCACTATTTTTAGCTAACGTCTCAACGTCCGGGTAAAGCCGATTTCGTTTGCATTTCGCTAGGACCCACGTACTGGTACGGTCGTCGCCTAAAAATCCGATTTGAATTATTTTCTGAAAACCGATTTAAAATTCATTTATAAAGTTTTATTAAAATTTGGGCAGCATTCCCTCTATATTCGGGATAACCCAAAACTGGGAAAATGCGCCAAAAACACCCAATACCTATCCCAAACCAGGGAAAACACACTTTTATAGAAAATATAATCACAGAAATCATTTTCTAAGCATAATCGGAAAACCCGAAATAAAATCGAAAATCCCGAAATTTCGAAAATCTAAACCAACCACAGAAAATGTCACAGAACGATTTCGAAAAATTCGAAACTACTACGTCCACCAAAAACGAATTCCCGAGAAGGAATCGGAGACCAATTCTCATCATTGACTATGTAAACGGAAACGGGAACGCAAAATTATACCTTGGGTTGCTCGGCTAGAGCTCTCAGATGTTAAAATTGGAATAAAACCAAGTTTCCGCGGAATCGGGAAAATCCATAGCTCGCAGACAGCAAAGGAAAATCGCGGAATGGGAGATCGGGGTCGGGATCCGGCGCGGGGGCACGCTGGACAGAGGATGGGGCTGTCGGAGCACTCGGGGAGCGGTGCTGGGCGAAGCGGGATCGCCGCTGGCGGCGGGCTGCTGGCCGAAAAGGGGTCGGCCGTGCCGCTGGAGCGGGGAGGAGCGGGGCCGGCTGGGGGTCGGCGGCGAACGCCGAGGAGGAGGCCGGGACGCTAGACAGGGGGCCGAGAGGGGGTGCGTTGTGGGCGCGGGCCGGCAGGGGGAGGCCGGGGGAGCGGCGCCGGAGCGGGCAGAGGGGGCGCGGGCGAGGGGAGCTGCCGTGGTGAGGAAAGCCGCCGGTGTTGGCTCGGAGGGGGTTTGCTCGGGAGAGGGGAGCGAGGCTTTCCAGAGGGAAAAGGAATGGAAAAAAGTGAATGAGTGAAAGAATGGGTGGGTTGGTTAAATATGGAAGAGTGGAGAAGGGTTATGAGAGAGAGTTGGGTGGTGTGGAGGGAAAGCAGGAGAAAGAAGTGGTAGTGGGGAAGAAATGGTCGTGGGGAAGAAATGGTCGTGGAGAAAAATATGGGAACAGGTCATGGGAAATAGGAATTAGGAGTTAGTCAGCTTCTTTTTTTTAGATAAAAATAATAGATAATTAACTAGGATTTCCAAGGAAATAAAGAATTGGATCGGGATCGGGTTTCGGGAAATCGAACCGGGTTCGAACTTGGGTTCGGAGTCCGAACTCGGGATCGGGGCAGGGCCGCAATCAAAAATCAATGATAATTTTAAAATAATATTTTTCCTAAATCTGACTAAATAATAATTATATAATAATAATAATAATATATAGTAATAATAATAATAAATCATAACTAATAACTATAAATCCTAAAAATCTGGGTTTCACAGAAAGAAAAGAAAGAATGAATAAAAGATAAGATAGAAAGGAATGGTTAGCGACAGGTATGACGGGGATGTGCATCGGGGCTCGCTACCCGCGCTGCACGGACGTCGCCGCCAACCTGGTCGATAACGTATTTTGGCTCACAGACAGCCTACGGCTCAGGGACAAGCCGTTAAGTTAAAATTGTAACATCCAGTTTCCAGATGAGGGTAATTTTGAAATTTTGTAATTATTATTGTTATTTATTTTACATTATGATTTTTGATAATTTTTTATCATTTTAAACTATTTAAAAACTGTTTTAAGTCATGACTTGTGATTTTGATGTGCTGCTAGTGAAACCCGAGAGACTGTCTGACCTAGAGCCTAACCATGTGATTAGGGATATTTATTTATCATTTTTAGCCTAAGGGTAATTTGGTCATTTTGGCTTATTAGAATTATTGATTAAAATATTGGATCTTTGACTTATTGAGACTTGTAGACTAGCCTAGTACCTAACCCTAGCTATGGTGACCCTAGCTAGCCTAACTTGAGTTAACCCATTTTAGTCACTTAGAATTAGTTTTGGAATGGAAGGATTAAGTTTAGTGTAATCTAGTCATGACTTATGGTTTTAAGAAATGGCTTATGACTTCATGACTTAAATGATTAGAACTAAGCCCATGGGCCAATTTATGAAATCCTAACCCTAATTAGACACCCATGGCCAACCATAGGTGAACCCCCCTATTTAATGTCATGTTGAGGTGTTCTTGCCTCTTTTAGAGCTTGACCTAGAATTTGAAGAAAATGTATTTTTCTTCCCTTCCAAAAATCCTAATAAATTCATTTTAATTCTTTTTTAACCATAGTCTTTTGCATTAGGATCTAATTTCTGGTTGTTTACTGTTTTGGAGGATTATCTCAGTTTTAGTGTTATTTAGAGTTTGGGAGTTGCTATTTGGAATCCTTCCATTTGGGGCTTTCTTGGAGGATTGACACTCATAGGTAAAACCCCCAAATTATGTTTTATTCCTGATTTTAGTGCATGATAGCTTAGGTATAGGTGTCCCCTAGCTACAGTAGAAATTTTGTGTCATTTGCATTAGGTTTAGTGTCCGTATCGGACACGTATCACTAGTGTAGGCTAGGTGTTCGATAAAATGTCCTTTAGGGATTTATTTTCGTATTTTGAAAATATAATTTCATGGATCCTTAGATCTAGGTGTGTATGTTAATTTTTGTGAAGGGTGTTTGGTATTTGTGTCTTTTTGTGTCGAATTTTCGAGTTGGACACGCTGCCCATGCACGGTGCACTGTGTCCTGCATCACGGGGTCAATAACTCCCGACACAGGACACGTGGACACGCCATTTTTGGCGAGGGTCTTGGGGCATCATCTGCCATCATCCTCCTAAAAATTAGGATCATTTGGTTGCATGTGCGAGGAGAAATCCTCTCTGTACTGGCCGTACGGCCTGCCGTTGCGCGTACAGGAACGCGACTGATACGCTTCTAGAACGGACACGACACGTGTCTAGGACACGGTGCAGGATGTCCTAGGGGTAGCCCTACCACTGGCGCACGTGTATGCAAGGCCACGTGTCACCACGTGGCCTATGTCGCGTGCGGGACACGCGTGCATGCGTGCACGACGCTGCGTGCAGTCCAGTGCACGTGTGTGTGTCTGTGAGTGTTTGTGTGTGTTTGGACACGCTCGTGTCCACTTGGTTGGACATGAATGCATTGTTTGACACGTGCACGTGTTTGTTATTAATTACCAACCATTTATTTATAATATTAACATGATTTAAACTGTCGAATTGCATTTTCCCTATTGGACTGATATATGTTTCAGTTTTGTGATTTTTGGGAGTTTAATTCCTTTCTAAAACTGATTTTGAATGTTTAATTGCCATGTTAATTCATCACCCATGTTTAGTTCTGTTTGAATGACTGGTTGTATTGGTGTTGGGGACATTTGGGTTCAACTGTTAGCAAAGGGGATTTCGAAATTGGGTTGGTTTTGTTCATAACTGTCATTGACACTTATTCACTGAAAATTCTTGAGAACACCACACACACACATAACTTATTTTTCCTGTCACCTGTACACTCTCACACACATGTGTTAGACACTTTGTGGACACTCTTCACATCACTTGACACACACTCATGTGGTATCACACACCCTCACATGTACAAACAGTCACACACAACTACCTACTGTTTCCTGTCATTTTGACACTCACCCAAAACTGGGAATAGCCCTATTTACACACACACACCCTTCACTATGACACTAAGCTCATTCCATACACACACATCACATTGATCCATTTTTCTGTATGCACACATCGACACATTATGTGCACACACATTTTCATTCACTAAATTTTCCTGAGTTTACATAACTCATTGATTCCCACTGTCATGATTACACACAAACCCATCCACAGATTCTACATGCACTGTTTTTTAATTCCTATTGACACTCTAACTGTTCCTATTGACACACCCTCACATGTACCATTAGACACTACACACAAAACTGTTTTGATACACTAACCTATCCAACTGACAACTAATTTTCTAACATATAAGTATCACACACATGGAATAACATTACACACAGATTTCTTGTAAACACACATTATTTTCCCCTATCACTCTATATATATTCATGAGATGCCTAGTATTGAGTGATATATATATGTGCTATGCAAGTATAGGCCTATAGCCTATACAATCCTAAGTACACCTTTGTGTATATGCCTTAGCCCTCACTAGGTATCTATGTAAACATTATGTAAAAATGAATGTATATATTTATATATTGTATCTACTTGGTATATAGCCTAGTGTTAGAGTGACCTATGGGCGGTTGTTTAGACTTGAGTTGACTGGCCTAGACCTAGTTTGACTAGAGATTGACTAGAGTTGACCCAAAACCCTAGAATTGACCAAGGTTTGACCCAATAGTTCAAGATTGACTGGGGTTGACCAAAAGTCAACATTGAGTCTAGATGTGACCAATTGACCTAGTTTGACTAAAGTATTGACTTGGGTTGACCCAGAGTTGACCAAGTTTGACTTGGACCTAGTTTGACCTAGACAGTTGACCAGGTTTGACTTAGAGTTGACTTTGACCTAGATTGACCTAGAAATCATGTAGATTGCATCGTAAACTTTATTTACCTTATTTTAAACATATTATAACCTGTACTGCTCTATTTAGGACATTGTGACTCCGGTGCAGACATCTGATATTACACTACGCTTTTCAGAGTAGCAGACAAGAACATTCTTTGATAGTTCTTCCATTTACTTGTCGATTACTATACTTCAGTTGTAGTTAGTTTTATCTGATTCCCTGTTACAAACACGATTTGTTATTACTGGATCCATTTCATGCGACACTCATTTATTCATGTCTGGCCTCTATTTCTGGAATCACCTACTGGCATCATCCTGGAATCACTTACTGGTATCATTCGTGTTCTGGCTAAACTTGTACTTATTTCGTGTCGGGTTATGGATTCACTTGTACTTGTTGGACGGGGAAATATTGGAGTAGACATGTGAACATACCCAAATACTAGAACCACTTCCTTGGAATTATACTGGAATGATAGCCATCCCACACTTGGCCGAGTGTGCGGTGTGCCGTATTACCTACAGCCGTTCACATGTCGATCCCGATATTTTAAAACACACTATTAGAGTATAGCCTGGACTCACCCTGGAACCTTTGATCACTGACTGGACTCATCTCGTGCTGGAATCACCTGGTATTAGATTACATTGTCTGGACTCACACATGACTCTTATTATACTGTCTGGACTTATATCATGCTACTCTAGTTCAGCTAGATTATATTTTACAGTCTTTATTGCCATGTTTCTCTTCTTGTTTAGTTACTTTACTTTCCTTGTACCTTAGCTGTTTCTCTACATCGCTACCTGTATAAAACTGCCATGATTCATCAATATAACTGTCTATAACTGTTTATAGTTCTCTGTCATTTACTTGGGATTTCTTGATGAGTTGTACTCGTTCCTGTCCTGACTGGACCTGTTGAAAATTTTACAGATGATTGCCCTGAGGACACATGCCCTACCTATTATGGACCCGGAGACGGGATGGCTACCTTTGGCCCCGACACTCAGGAGTGATCGGGATTTAGTTTAGTAGACTAGCATCTATTTTTCATGTTGAACTTGTTGTATTGATTTGAGATTTGTGTAGTATTTGAGATTGTTGAGAGTTGTTATTATTTTAGTAGTTATCTTTCTATTCTTAGTTTTTCTTCTGTGATATCATATCGTGCTTAGACTGTAGCGCCCCGCTTTCGATAGGCGACGGAACTTCATAATATGCTTGTGCCGAGTCAGATCGGCCGGGAACTTAGATGGTCATCTGACTCGATCGCTAAGCTTGGTAAAGGATAACGCCTTGCGGCATCGATTCAAATCGATTTGGACGGAAGTTACGAGAATCGATCCAACTAATAGAACGACTTCTGTTGGAATAAGTCCTAGATACAGCGGGCTGCGTCTCGGCGAGTGAGCTCTCTATAAGAGTCCCTTCGACGGGACCGGACCGCTGTATGGTTTTCTTGGAGCTTTGCCGCTGGGCTTGATTGAAGTGCTTTCGCGTCGTTTTCATGGATGCAATTACAAATTTCGATGCAAGGGGAAAAGAAGGAAATCTAACAAAGTGTTGGTGCCATTGCAGGAGCTCACGTAACTAAGGATTGACGTTGCGTAGCGCTTCGACGATCCGCACGAAACAAAGTAATCGGTGGGTGATTCGGCCCCTTCTTTTCTACTCTGTCCCGTAAACTTATTCCTTGCCTTGAATTCATTCAAATCGAACGATGCCAAGTTAATTGCATGCCAATCCACTAAGTCCAAGAACTCAGGAAAAACGTATCAATTTAGAGTAATTCACCCTGAAAATACAAGTCTATCACATAAACCAGAAAGTTTAAGGTTCTAGTAAAAAGATAGACTATTTTACGTGCTGCAAAATATTATGAAATGTCGATCGTGGGTTATGATGCCTCGGATAATTTGGTGCCTACGGGACGATAAATTAAGAGTACGACTTGGGAAAAAAATGAATCATTGCATAAGTTGGGGGAAATGATAATGCCGTTCAATACTGTCCGCGCTATACAAAACTGTTGCATATGTTAAACTGTTCACGCATTGGCATGGTCATGGACAGCTTATGCACAAGTTGATATTTTTCCTCGAATCGATATCCGAGGCATCGGAATCGAATCGACCTAGGGGGAATAAATAATCGTGCTTCGGCACTGATGCATTGCGGGACCGTCAGTCAGGCTTGCAACCTAGACTGAGCGGGCCGAAATGCCGTTGAGATAGTCCCACGTGATGTGTAACATCAATGACCGCATGTAAGATAGTAGCATGCTCACCTATTGTCTTATGCAGGTGTAAATATTATCTCTGTATTTTCATGCAGGGACGAGCACGGCCGTGGTAAGGAATATGATAAACTGCTATGGTTCACTGTATGTTTTATTACGCAAAGATGGCTATCGAACATAAACTGAATTCATTTAGTTCTAATAGAAAGACAACTCTAAAGCATGCCTACCCTAACAATCAGAGTCGGTTTAGACGAGTGGGTTCGTCTCGTCCACTTAGCAAGTGTGCTAATCCCATTCCCCCAATTTTCCCAGGTACGACGGACGCGCCCAACTAAACTGGAGCTGAAGTACGGAGAGGCGTTTTGAATCTCTTCCTATGCTGAAGTATTTTGAAGCCAATTCAAGTCGACAGCTTATGTATAAAAGGGCGAATGTATGGGACGGCAAGCGTTAGTTCAGGCAACTTGTCGAATGTATTTTCTTCTGTTTTCAATCAATGTAGCCGCAACGGCATCCAATGTAATTACGACTTGCACTTCGTTGCAAGCTATGAATGAAAAGCATTTCTATCTTCCTATACTGTGTCTTAAATTCTGATGTGATTTGTGAAGTTTCAACTTGGCGTATTAATACAAAAAGCAACGTAACGTTCTTGCCTTATATGAGTGCAATTCCAGACTCGTACGGCATCACGCCTTAGCGAGGACGATCGAATCGGCAAAGTAACACCGGGGACGAACGGTTTGTCGACTCGGGGTGTGACAAATTGGTATCAGAGCTCAGTTATGTTTCCTCGGATTTTCGAAAGATGTTTCATTGTTGGAATGTTCGTTGCGATGGCTCGATTGAATGCTTGTCAACATGCTGTATGAAATAAAAGTTCCATACAGGTAAGCCCATAAATATTTTTGAAAAATACTAACGGGTTTACTCTGTTTTGTAGGAATGACTAAGAAAAGAAATAATCCCGCCACAACCCAAACTGTAGATAGTACGTCGAGCACAAAAAGCACTGGGCCTAGCGAGACGACTATGGAGAAGATGCTACAGTTGATGGAACTACAGCAGCAGCAGCTTCAGATACAATTCAAAGCCCAATTTGAGCCGCAACAGAAAAAGATGAATGCCCTGACTCAGATAGTGAGCAGAATGGCGGGCAATACCAAGACGACGGACGAAGAGCCCGAGGAAAAGCAAGACGACCAAGAAGAAAACGAGGAAGAAGAAACTCAACCGCAAATGATAAATTCTTCTTCTTTGTTCGAGGCAAAGGAGTTCCGCAAGATGAATCCACCAAAGTTCAATGGCTGAGCGGAGCCTGATGTGATCGTGGGATGGCTCGCGGAGATGGAGGACCTGTTTAATCTGCTTAGCATTGAAGGGTCCCAGAGAGTAACTTGTGCGGCGTAACAGCTGCAACTGAGGGCGTACGACTGGTGGGCCGCTAAAAAGCAGAAAATCTATGAAGCCGATACAGACGCCACGATTTCCTGGAAAATATTCAAGGAAGCCTTCCTCGAATAGTACGTTCCTCGCGTCGTCCGTCAACAAAAAGAAGATGAGTTCATGACGCTGCGACAGGGAAATATGTCTGTCGACGATTATGATTCGAGCTTCTCAAAGCTGGCGAAGTTTGCCGGCGCCTTCCTGCCCAACAAGGAAGCCTGGTGTGAACGTTTCCAACAAGGCATAAATGATGAACTGCGAAAGGACGTCATGAATCAAAGGTGCCGAACATACCGTGAATCCTATAATGCCGCTCTTGATAGTGAGCGCATCTTTGGCCGTATGTCGAGTAGAGGCATCCGTAACCACTTCAACAAGCGTCCTAACGACGCCGGCGCCGGGGGATCGAGAATAACAAAACGTCCGAACAGATTCGATGATCGAGGCCATGGCAGTCAACACTGCACTAGATGCGGTAGGCGTGGGCACCGAACCGTCGACTGCGTCACGAGATCTTGCTACAAGTGTGGCGAGGTAGGCCATATAGTTACATGTAACACCCAGTTTCTGGAATGAGGGTATTTTTGAAATTTTATATTTATTATTATTATTTATTTGTATTTTAATCACATTATGATTTTTGGTGATTTTTAATAATTTTTAAACTATTTAAAAACTGGTTTAAGTCATGACTTGTGATTTTGATGTGCTGCTAGTGAAACCCTAGAGACTGCATGACCTAGAGCCTAACCATGTCATTAGGATGATTAATTATCATTTTTAGCCTAGGGGTAGTTTAGTTATTTTGACTTATTTGAATTATTTGGTGATTTGTTGAATTGGTGATTTCTAGTTGACCTTGACTTGCTGAGACCTAGTGGACTAGCCTAGAACCTAACCCTAGCTATGGTAACCCTAGTCTAACTTGAGTTAACATATTTTAGTCATTAGAGAATAGTTTTAGAATGAAGGGATTGGGTTTAGTGAATTTAAGTCATGGTTTATGGTTTCATGAAATGACTTATGACTTCATAACTTGATTAATCATAACTTAAGTCCATGGGCCAATTTAGGAAATCCTAACCCTAATTTTTACAACTTATGACCAGCCACTAGGGCTCCCCCTTCCCTATAAATATTCTCCTCCTTGTTCTTGCCTCTTTTATTAAATTTTTACAAGTTTGGAGAAAGAGGTAAGAGCCTTCTTCCCCAATCCATAACTTCCTCATTTCAATTCCTTTTTGGCTCAAATCTTTTGCATTAGGTTCTAATTGATCCTTACTTTATGTTCATGGAGAGAAATCTCAGGTTTGAATCAATTTGGAGATATTGGCTAGCAAGAAGAGGAATCCCCCATTTGAAGCTTTTCCATGCAATTTGCACCTATAGGTAAAACCCTTTAAATTGAATTAAATTTCGGTTTTATTTGCATGTAGGGCTAGATCTAGGAGTCCCCTAGGTGTTCCTGAAATTTGGGTGAATTTTGTGTCCGTTTGGTGTCCGTATCGGACACGTGTCGTAGTGTTGTGTAGGTGTTTGTTGAAATGCCTCAATGGACTAAATGTTAATGTTTTTCAAAACAAATTATATATTTGGATAGCTCTTAATATGTAGATTATATATGTATTTGTCTGAGCACGAATCGGGTTGGTTTTCGTGTCCAAAATGGACACGCAACTCGTGCACGACACTGCGCACAGGCCCGTGCGGCTGTCCTGCTGTTCGAGTGCCTTTACGGATACGACACGACACAAGACACCACGAAAATTGGTGTGTGGCGAGGGCACTGATTGACAGGACCCCCACAAAATTTTGTGGGTTCTCGTTGTCTGTGCACGAAGGAAACGAGGCTGTACTGTCTCGTGCCTGCTCGTGCACGCTGTGCGCGTCCCCTGCATTTTGGGGTTGACACAGGACACGACACTTCACTAGGACACATGGAATTTGGCGAGGTGATGGGTCCCATGTCTGACTAGACCCTCACCAAATTTCGTGGCACTTGGTTGCGAGTCGAGGAAGTTCTCGAGCTCGCATCGAAATGCCCTGACACGCACACACGCGATTTTGAGCCACTGATACGGCTTTGAAACTAGGACACGACACATCTTGGGGTCCGTGCAGGCACTTGGACACGTCCCCTAGTCTAGGTGGACACGTGTGCACAACCATGACATAGTTGGTGCAACGCACGTGTCTCTACCTCACTCGACACACGTACACGATGCTTGTGTACATTGTTTCCTGTTTTGTGTGTCGTGTGGGTGTTTGGACTGATTGTGTCCTATTCGTGGACACTGGGACACACTCCCAACACTCTCTCGCATGACACCAACATTACCAACCCATGATTTGGTGTTTTACTTAGTTTTGATTCGAATTAGGTTGTGGGATGAGTTGGTATCGGTTAATATCAGAGATTAGGAATCTTAGTTCCTGGTTTTGTAACTTTTTTGTTAATTTGATTAGGTGTATACAAATTTAAGATCATAGATGTTATGCTGTTAAGAGGAGTATACTAGGTTACATTGTGTTTTGTTCATTTTCGATTTGAATGGTTGTTAGGCCTTGGGATTTTGATATGGGCTTGAATGAGTGAACTAACATACATTTACACCCATTTTCCTGAGAATGAAACTTGGTTTGGACTTTGAAACTGAAATAAATGTTGTTCAATGTATTCACTAATTTTCTCACATTGTAACTGTCAACCTATTTTTAGATTTTATAATGTTTAGTAGCTCACTGGTTGCACTGACACTTGAACACATTGATTAGCACACTGTTTTCTTGTCAAAATTTTCCTAAAACCTGTGAATGCACTGAATAATAGCTCACTGATTTCTTTTAATTGATATTGTGTTTCCTAAAACTGAGATTTGGAGTTGGTTGTATTGATTGGGGACTTGGGTTGATATTCACATATATGTATATTAGTTAACATGTTTGTTGATATTATTTTTAAACTGAAATATAGGTTTAAACCTGAGAACAGTAGGATGCTAATTCTCAGTTATCCCATGCTCTTTTGTGTTCATCTAGTTCAGGATTGATTGGGTTATATAAGATATGGTTTCGAATTTGGTTTGATATGTGAACTGCAATTTTCTGAAACCCTATTAACTAAACACACACAGTTTCTATATAGTATGCACACACATGGTTTCCTCACAGTTTTCACACAGGTTGTGAGTGTTGGGGGTTTTGAGTGGAGTTGTGCTTGTATTGGAAGCAATAGAGTATTGAAACATGGGTTAAATGAGATTGTTGGGTTTTCATTTAGGTTAGACTGTTTTATGGACTGCCCTTGGTTCTTTTTCTGTTTTGCACATCACCTTCACATTTTGTTCACTGTCAGCCTATACACACACACACACACACACACAAAACTGATATTGAAGCACACAACTTCACTCATGTAGTATCACACACCATGCTCACAACTCACAGTTTTCACACACTACACACTCATGTTGATCACTTACACCCTATCCACAGATTCTACATACACACACATGTGACACAACCACCACTAACATGTGGTAACACATGGTACACACCCTCACTCTCACACACACTATTTTTCCAATCATTCTTATATCCCTATCACACATTCATGCCTATATCACTCTATGTTTCACTCACTGCCACCTTAAACACTCCACACATCACTGTTCACAAATTTCCTTGTATCACACATGCTCTCATGTGTCCACACACATTTTCAATCTAAGTCTTAAACACATATTCATACTATCCTCCCATTTCAAGATCCCACATTCATACAATGCTCTACACACACCCCCACATGTTACATGTACACCTAGACTCACACACACATATACCCCCATACACATAAACATGTATCCTCTCTCTATCACTATATGTTAATATATATTTGCCTATATGCATAAAGTGGCCTATATGTGTATTATGTTTGCTATTTATATAAATTAGATATTTTTATGTATAAATATGTGAGAGTAGACCTTGTGTGTGAAATGTGTGTTATTTAGCCTATAGCCTATGGCTTCTAGCTTATGTTTATGGCATGAATGCCCAGTCAATATGTGTTGTTGGCTTGTATAGCCTAGTTTTGATGTGTGCTTGCTAGTCTAAGCTTGGTTAGGTCTAGTGAGACTTGAATAGACTAGGATTGACCTAGTTTGACTATTGCAGTTGACTTGGGTCGACCCAGAGTTGACCAAGTTTGACTGGGACCTAGTTTGACCTAGACAGTTGACCAGGTTTGACTTAGAGTTGACTTTGACCTAGATTGACCTAGAAATCATGTAGATGCATCATAGACTTCATTTGTCTTATTTTAAGCACATTATAACCTGTACTGTTCTATTTAGGACATTGTGACTCCGGTGCAGACATCTGACATTACACTACTCTTTCCAGAATATCAGGCGAGTACATTCTCTGATAGTTCTTCCATTTACTTGTCGTTTACTATACTTCAGTTGTAGCTAGTTTTATTTGTTTCTGTATTACAAACACGATTTAATATTACTGGATCCATTTCATGCGACACTCACTTATTAAGTCTGGCCTCTATTCTGGAACCACCTACTGGAACCACCATAAAATAATTTACTGGAACCATTCGTGTACTGGTTGGACTTATACTATTTTGTGTCGGATTATGGATTCATTTGTACTTGTTGGGCGGGAAAATATTGGAATAGGCATGTGAACATACCCATATACTGGAACCACTCCCTTGGAATTATACTGGAACGATAGCCATCCCACACTTGGCCGAGTGTGCGGTATGCCGTATTACCTACAGCCGTTCACATGTCGATCCCGATATTTTAAAACACACTGTTAGAGTATAGGCTGGACTCACCCTGGAACCTTTGATCACCAACTGGACTCACCTTATACCGGACTCATCTTATACTGGAACCACCTGGTATCAGATTTATGTTGTCTGGATTTACTTGGGTTTGTACTTGTTTACATTTACTATCTGGACTTATTATGTTACCTTAGTTCAGCTAGATTTATTTTACAGTCTTCATTGCCATCATTCTTCTCTTGTTTTAGTTACTTTACTTCCTTGTATCTTACTGCTTCTCTATACCACAACCTAAATATAAACTGCCATATTCATCAGTAAAACTGTTTATAACTGCCTTATAGTTCTCTGTCATTTAATTGGAATTTCTTGATGAGTTGTACTCGTTCCTGTCCTGACTGGACCTGTTAAAATTTTTACATATAATTGCCCTGAGGACACTTGCCTACATATTATGGACCCGGAGACAGGATGGCTACCTTTGGCCCCGACACTCAGGAGTGATCGGGATTTAGTTTAGTAGACTAGCATATGTTTTCTATGTTAAACTTGTTGTAGTGGATTAAGACTTGTGTAGTATTTGTGATTGTTGAGAGTTGTTATTTTAGTAGTTGTCTTCTATTCTTAGTTATTTTATTCTGGGTTATCTTATCATGCTTAGACTGTGATTGAGTTACGATATCTTATACTTGTCCTCCGTTCGGAGTTGATCATGATGAGTACGTTATTCATTGCGTGAGTTGATGGTTAGATAGTGACCTAGAACAATGTTCTACCGCCGACACTGCGGCATAGGCTGGGCGTCATTACGTATTCGTACCCTCACAGTGGGTGTGGGTCATGACACTACATATTGCCCGCACAAAGGTCCGAATCAACACAACCCACCGAGGAACGTCCCGAATCCGCATAAAGTGCCGATACTGCAAGGCGCGAATGCGGTGCCCGTCAACCAGCAGAACCAACGCCATGGAGCTCAAGGCCGAGTTTATGGCTTAACTCGGGACGAGGCGTTTGCGTCCGATACTGTTGTAACAGGTATATTACTCTACAAAAATATACCTGCTCGAGTCCTATTCGATTCGGGTGCGAGCATAGCTTTATATCTGCTGATTATGCGAAAGAAAATAAAATAACCATGCAATCACTAGATATAAATATTAGCGTTAGCACTCCGTCGGGAGTCGATATCCCTGCGAACTTTATTTGTAGGGATGGCCATATTTGCGTTGGAAAAAGATATCTATCCTTGGATGCCGTCGTGCTAGACATCAAAGATTACGACATAATCCTGGGCATGGATTGGTTGGGCGCTTGTCGTGCAACGATCGAGTGCGCAGAGAAGAGAGTGGTGTTTCGTCTTCCTGGCGAGACAGAGTTCTCATATTCGTGCGGTACGGCCTCGAAGACGACGATGATGGTATCGGCAATCTCGGCGAGGCGTATGCTGCGTTCTGGCTACGCGGGATACTTGGCATCAGTTCGAGACACGCGGACGGATAATATAAACACAATGCAGAATGATGTTGTGGCAGATTTTTCTGACGTTTTTTCCAACGAGATGCCTGGGATGCCGCCGGATCGAGAAATAGAATTCAGCATCGACACCTTTCCGGATACACGGCCGATATCCAAGGCGCCTTACCGAATGGCTCCAGCAGAGCTGAAGGTGCAATTACAAGAGTTGCTAGACCGCAGATTTATTCGCCCAAGCGTCTCTCAGTGGGGAGCTCCCGTATTGTTCGTAAAGAAGAAGGATGGGTCGATGCGGCTATGTATCGACTATCTTGAACTCAACAAGGCGACCGTGCGGAACAAGTATCCTTTGCCACGAATCGACGACTTGTTTGACCAACTGTAAGGCACATCAGTATTTTCAAAAATCGATCTTCGTTCAGGCTATCATCAATTGAAGATCAAGTTCGACGACGTATCGAAGTTTGCCTTCCGTACTCGATATGGTCATTACGAATTCCTAGTCATGCCGTTCAGTTTGACGAATGCCCCAGCCGCGTTCATGGATCTGATGAACCGAGTCTTCCGACCTCAAATCGATAAATTTGTAGTCGTGTTCATCGACGATATCCTAGTCTACTCAAAGAATCGAGAGGAACACGCAGAACATTTGAAGACGGTACTGCAGATTCTGCGTGAAAATAAATTATACGCCAAGCAGAGTAAGTGCGAGTTCTGGATAAGTAGCGTGACATTCCTCGGACATGTAATCTCTGTCGAAGGTGTCGCGGTGGACCCAAAGAAGATCGATGCCGTGGTGGATTGGAAACGACCTGCCTCGGCTAGCGACATTCGAAGTTTCCTGGGCTTAGCGGGCTACTACCGTAGGTTCGTGCGAAGCTTTTCAAAACTAGCGTCGCCTCTGACTTGCCTCACCCAGAAGGGAGTAGTATTTGAATGGAGCGACGACTGTGATTCCAGCTTTCAAGAGTTGAAGCAACGGCTCGTCTCAGCTCCAATCCTTGCACTTCCAGACGGTCCAGAAGGCTTTCAGATATTCAGCGACGCGTCGGGAACTGGCCTCGGGTGCGTACTCATGCAGAGGGACAAAGTCATCTCCTATGCTTCACGGCAGTTGAAGCAGCACGAGAAGAACTACCCGACGCACGACCTAGAATTGGCGGCGATCGTCTTTGCGTTGAAGTTATGGCGGCACTACCTCTATGGTGTGGCGTGCAGAATCTACACAGATCATAAAAGCCTGAAATACTTGTTTACGCAACGAGAACTCAACCTACGACAGCGACGATGGCTCGAACTCATAAAAGATTACGAGCTAACGATCGAGTATACGCCGGGCAAGGGAAACGTGGTGGCCGATGCACTCAGCAGAATGTTTATGGGAACACTGGCCATAAACAAGAAAATACGGCGAGACCTTGAAGCGATGGGTATCGAACTCGGAATTGAGTATCGACACCTGCACCTAACTCAGCTGAAGTTAGGCTCGAGCCTGCTTAGCAAGATAAAGACCGCACAGGAGGACGACTCATTCCTGAAGAAAATGCGCGAGCTGATTTCAACGGGAAGGGCGACTGACTTTGCGGAAGACGGAGACGGGACGATACGACTAAAGGGAAGGCTCTGCATTCCTGAAACTGCCGAACTCAGAAAAGAAATTCTGACGGAGGCACATTATGCGAAGTACTCGTTACATCCTGGAAGCACCAAGATGTACAAGGACTTGCGCACAAACTTTTGGTGGCACGGCATGAAGAAAGACGTGGCTACGTTCGTATCGCAATGCATGGCGTATCAGCAGGTGAAGGCGGAACACCAAAGGCCAGGCGGAGAGCTGTAGAACATCGCCATTCCCGAGTGGAAGTGGGACAATATCTCGATGGATTTCATTGTGGGATTTCCGAAGACGCCGCGGGGGAATGACGCGATTTGGGTCATTGTTGATAGATTGACCAAGTCGGCTCACTTCATCGTAATTAAAGTAGGATGGAGCGAAGATCGTTTAGCGCAAATCTACGTCGATGAGATTGTTCGACTGCACGGGGTACCGGCCTCAATAATTTCGGACAGAGACGGGCGATTCCTATCGCGTTTCTGGACGAGCCTCCAAGCGGCGATGGGGACCAAACTGAACTTTAGTTTGGCGTACCATCTGCAAACAGACGGTCAGACGGAGAGAGTCAATCAGATCTTAGAAGATATGTTGCGTCTGTGTGCGATCGACCTAAAGACTAGTTGGGATACGCATTTGCCGCTTACGGAGTTTGCGTATAACAACAGTTATCAGTCGAGCATTCAGATGGCTCCATAAGAAGCGCTCTACGGGAGGAAGTGTCGTTCGCCGATATGCTGGGATGAAGTCGGAGAGCGACAAGTGCTTGGAC
This sequence comes from Iris pallida, assembly GCA_029216955.1. Classification (NCBI taxonomy): domain Eukaryota; kingdom Viridiplantae; phylum Streptophyta; class Magnoliopsida; order Asparagales; family Iridaceae; genus Iris; species Iris pallida. The sequence continues at coordinate 15,192,688 of JANAVB010010799.1, forward strand.
CGGAACTGGTGGAGCAGGCCGTCGAAAAGGTCCGCTTGATTCGAGATAGACTCCGCATCGCGCAAAGTCGACAAAAGAGCTACGCAAATCTTCGTCGACGACCGCTAGAGTTCTTGGTCGGGGACCATGTGTTTCTGAAAGTAACGCCCATGCGCGGTGTGATGCGATTCGGCGTTAAAGGCAAGTTGAGCCCGAGATTTGTAGGCCCCTTCGAGATCATTGAGCGAGTTGCGACGGTTGCTTATCGGATCGTACTACCTCCTGCCTTAGCTGATGTGTACGATGTTTTTCACGTTTCACAACTTCAAAAATACGTGTACGATCCAAGTCATGTGGTTAGCTTCGATCAGTTGGAGCTACGTACTGACTTATCTTACTCGGAGGAGCCTATTCAAATTTTGGACCGCAAGGAGAAGGTGCTGCGAAATCGGTCGATGTCCTTGGTCCGCGTGCTTTGGCGGAACCATTTAGTCGAGGAGTCGACGTGGGAGATGGAGGCGGAGATGAAGGAGAAGTACCCTGCGTTGTTTCTCTAAATTAAGGTCAGACCCTTGTTCTTAAGTTTCGGGACAAAACTTTTTCTTAGTGGTATATTATGTAGCGCCCCGCTTTCGATAGGCGACGAAACTTCATAATAAGCTTGCGCCGAGTCAGATCGGCCGGGAACTTAGATGGTCATCTGACTCAATCGCTAAGCTTGGTAAACGATAACGCCTTGCGGCATCGATTCAAATCGATTTGGACGAAAGTTACGAGAATCAATCCAACTAATGGAACGACTTCTGTTGGAATAAGTCCTAGATGCAGCGAGCTGCGTCTCGGCGAGTGAGCTCTCTATAAGAGTCCCTTCGACGGGACCGGACCGCTGTATGCTTTTCTTGGAGCTTTGCCGCTGGGCTTGATTGAAGTGCTTTTGCGTCGTTTTCATGGATGCAATTACAAATTTCGATGCAAGGGGAAAAGAAGGAAATCTAACAAAGTATTGGTGCCATTGCAGGAGCTCGTGTAACTAAGAATTGACGTTGCATAGCGCTTCGATGACCCGCATGAAGCAAAGTAATCGGTGGGTGATTCGGTCCCTTCTTTTCTACTATGTCCCGTAAACTTATTCCTTGCCTCGAATTCATTCAAATCGAACGATGCCAAGTTAATTGCATGCCAATCCACTAAGTCCAAGAACTCGGGAAAAACGTATCAATTTAGAGTAATTCATTCTGAAAATACAAGTCTATCACATAAACCAGAAAGTTTAAGGTTCTAGTAAAAAGATAGACTATTTTACGTGCTGCAAAATATTATGAAACGTCGATCGTAGGTTATGATGCCTCGGACAATTTGGTGCCTACGGGACGCTAAATCGGGAGTACGACTTGGGAAAAAAATAAATCATTGCATAAGTTGGGGGAAATGATAATGCCGTTCAATACTGTCCGCGCTATACAAAACTGTTGCATATGTTAATCTGTTCACGCATTGGCATGGTCATGGACAGCTTGTGCACAAGTTGATATTTTTCCTTGAATCGATATCCGGGGCATCGAAATCGAATCGACCTAGGGGGAATAAATAATCGTGCTTCGGCACTGATGCATTGCGGGACCGTCAGTCAAGCTTGCAACCTAGACTGAGCGAGCCGAAATGCCGTTGAGATAGTCGCACGTGATGTGTAACATCAATGACCGCATATAAGATAGTAGCATGCTCACCTATTGTCTTATGCAGGTGTAAATATTATCTCTGTATTTTCATGCAGGGACGAGCATGGCCGTGGTAAGGAATATGATAAACTGCTATGGTTCACTGTATATTTTATTACGCAAAGATGGCTATCGAACATGAACTGAATTCATTTAGTTCTAATAGAAAGACAACTCTAAAGCATGCATACCCTAACAATCAGAGTCGGTTTAGACGAGTGGGTTCGTCTCGTCCACTTAGCAAGTGTGCTAATCCCATTCCCCCAATTTCCCCAGGTGCGACGGGCGCGCCCAACTAAACTGGAGCTGAAGTACGGAGAGGCATTTTGAAGCTCTTCCTATGCTGAAGTATTTTGAAGCTAATTCAAGTCGACGGCTTATGTATAAAGGGGCGGATGTATGGGACGGCAAGCGTTAGTTCAGGCAACTTGTCGAATGTATTTTTCTTTTGTTTTCAATCAATGTAGCCGCAACGGCATCCAATATAATTACGACTTGCACTTCGTTGCAAGCTATGAATGAAAAGCATTTCTATCTTCCTATACTGCGTCTTAAATTCTGATGTGATTTGTGAAGTTTCAACTTGGCGTATTAATACAAAAAGCAACGTAACGTTCTTGCCTTGTACGAGTGCAATTCCAGACTCGTACGGCATCATGCCTTAGCGAGGACGATCGAATCGGCAAAGTAACACCAGGGACGAACGGTTTGTCGACTCGGGGCGTGACATAGACTGTGATTGAGGTTCTGTTATATCTATACTTGTCCTCCGTTCGGAGTTGAGATTTGACAAGTATATTATAATTGCGTGAGTTGCTGGTTAGATAGTAACCTAGGACAGCATTCTACCGCCGACACTGCGGCGTAGGCTGAGCGTTGTTACGTGCTCGTACCCTCACAGTGGGTGCGGGTCATGAAAAAAATGACAAGACAATACGAAATGGTCGCGGACAACCCACTCGTATACGGGGGGTAGGAGAAATAAGGGATTCCGCGGCACGATCAAAGGGAGGATCGTGGCCGGCCTAGACGGAATCATCATGGCTTACGGTGCTGGCCTGGGTGCGGGCTTGGCCACCCAGGAGACATAAGGCCGGGTATTTCAAGAGACTATCAAGGTGTACCAGCCAGCACGCTATGATAGGTGAGAATACCAAAGGAGAATATGTCCAAATTGGCTTGTGATGCCAGCGACCGGTGCATATAGATTAAGTGGGCTTGCTGGTGGCAATCCACGTACAAGTCCTTATATTGAAACAAAGTAGTCTAAGTTAACTGAACAAAGCGCCTTCTGAACAGGCTTGAATATAACACACCAAATGATCGAGAGTACTTCGTGCAAATAAGTTAGAAAATACGCCTATGACGCGCTAGAACCTGAGGCAGGGACACGCCCTTGACACTGAATGTTTACGCGAACTACGTTAAGTTGTTATATATGAATTGATGACTAACTTGGTTTACTTTGGACAGGGAAGGCCGGACGGTAAGTATGGGTAAGTCGTGTATGTATTTCCATACAACCACTTGAAATCGGTAACATGAGATAGGTTATAAAATATGCCATGAAACTGATCCTAAGGCAAGATTAGAAAGACAATGAATGATAGATGGTGCACAAAAGTAAATACATGTTTGGTAATGATAGCAATGTGGGCGAGCTAGCCTCCCCACCACTGCATAATAATGTACTGATAACCCCACAGTTCGCTTGCAGGATGCAGGAGACGTTGTCGGGTGCGGAGCTTCCCTCGAACGTGCTAAGGCGCGGAGCTAACTCTGGAGCCTTGGAGCGTTGCAAAGGAGCTGGAGCACCATATACAGGACATAATGTATCGGAACATCGCCATGAATCCTTCCATCTTGTAAGCCACTTGGCACGCCTTTTATGTTTTCAGAGAGAGAGAGAGAGCTTGAGCGATTTGTAATCTCGACCTAGCGCCGCTTGTAAACTTCTTGAATGTCAATAAAGAGTTTGAATTCGATTCAATTTGTGTTCATTTACTTTCCGCTGCAAATGGGGACACTCTCTGCGACTCTGTGGCCTATCTCAAATCGACCGTTTTTAGGATTAGCCTTGCACGGGCGCAACCTAGGCCCGTGCGGCATCACGCCTTAGCAAGGACGATCGCTCCTACGGGAGCGGGGCGTGATAATACATGATCAACCCTAGAATTTGTCAATCATGTTACAGCCCTTAGGCAGACAGGAATATAAATTCAACACGAGCCAACACTTGCTCGGCGGCTAAACGCCTCAAAAGAATAATTTACAATAGAGTGGGAGAGCAAAATAAAATTCACTCTTTGCCATGGTGTTCACCATCTGGCTGGAAGGCTGGGAGATCCTCAGGAGCTACTCCGAAATCTGGCCATACAAAACCAGCTGGATCAGACCCAAAAAAGAGCAAGTGCCACAAGGTAGGCTTCACTTAAGAACTAAAACTAGCATGTCAGAACATAACAAGAATATATGAAATGTAAATAAGGCAACAATGACGAGAGGACGAAGAACTATTCCGGAAGCCAGGTTACAATCCTTAAACCAAACAAGGGCCGGAACCCTTCTTCTGAACAGAACCGGATCTCTAGCCATTTATTGCTAGGAGTAAAGCGTAAGCAAGCATGTCCTGAGATAGCCATATACTAGATCTAGACAAGACTAGACAGGATAGGACCCAACCAACATTCACGGCCAAGCAAAGAGTACGGCTTGATACTTTAACTAACTAGGGTTATCACAAGCCTAATTACTAGCAAGATGCAACGAGATGTTCCTGCAGTCACAAGCCCTGCAGCTATCCAGGTTATCCAGGCGAGGTTCATTTAAGAGTTATCAAGAATTATTAGGTGACTTGGAGTGCAACACACGACAGTGTGCATAGTAATTGTTTCAAGGAGTGTCCCACATGACAGTGGGCTGGAAATGTGCCCTACTCGTTGGTAGGCTACAAGTCCATCAGGTGTGGCCGGGATAACGAGATCGCCTGTAACTGGAAACATCTCTCTATATGAACTACTTTGATCAATCTAGTTATTAACCTAGTCAGATTCAATATGAATCTCTGACCGTGGTAACCAGGGATGCAAGTCCTAGACATGATACGAGACGAGACTGGTAGCTTATACGAGCACATTCAAGAACGATCATCCACGGTGTCAAGACAAAGGTTACTTAGCAAGTCAAGATAGTCGTCGCAACAGTATATCAAGATTATCATGTTAGGTCACTTATCAAGATTTTTTATCTTGTCAAGAGTGCGTCACGATGGACCACTATAAAAAATTATCATGTCAAGTTACTTGTCAAGAGTGCACCACGACAGATAACTATCAAGAGTTATCATGTAAAGTCACATTGTCATGTAGTGTTCATGTAAGTGCACCACGACGGGCCACTACCAAGGAGTTGTTAGAGAGTGTACGTGCCATACCAAGATCGTGTTTAAGGCTCCAAGAACATATGCAACATTGAAAATAACATTATAGGACCAGTCAAGTAAAGAGTACAAACACGGTCACAACTCACACTAAGGATCATGGGGACAAATACGGACATTTGCAAGGGATGACACAAGGGTCAATGGAGTGTCATGAAGAGCATGCACCCAAAAATGCATGTGCTGAAAGTGGCATGCGCCCAAGGCTATGCGCCCACATGTATGCGCCTAGGACTAAACACATCATGTAGGGCATATGCTATGGACGGAATGCACAAGAGAGTGCATGCGCCTATGGCCTATGCGCCCACTGTCACGCCCCGATTTCGTAAAATCGATAGTCGTCCCCCGGGCGTGATGCCGTGCGAACCTAAGTTACGATAGCACAAGACATAGTCATAAGGTTATCCAAAATGCGACATCAAGTTATAGTACGCAGAGAAAATTGATTGACACATTTGAAATAGAAGTAAACTTTTTCATTGATAATAAAACTTCATTTACATGACTCCTTTACAATCAGTGCCGCGTGGGCTTACAACATGACTCAATATACAAAACGAACGCTGATGAGCTAGTTGTTCCATACATTAGTCCTTTTTTACAAGCAAAACATAACACTTTCCACCTGCTATTGAGGGAAGTCGAGTCGTCATCTTTTCTTTCTTTTGGACTTAGTGCAGGGTCTTCATAAGGATTTCCAGAAACAAGCCTTCAACTCACAAACGAGGCTTCAAAAGTATTCATGCCGCCTTGAGCTTTAAGTGGCACGCCCTTCGTGGTTCGGGGTACCTGCGTGGAGAGCGATGATCAGTACATTACACTTTGTACTGGTGCGTGGTTATTTAAGTTCCAAGCTCTCATTTGGTTGAAAAGTTTATATGACTTAGTTTATGAATGTTTCTAACCATCCTAATAAATTTGGACAAGCAGATGACAAGCATAATGTAATTATTACTTTAGAACTTACCAACGGCAGAGCGTGCCGTGCATCGTGAGACTTACCATGTTCTTTCCTGTCAATCGTTATCGTATTGTATACAAATTTGCATCATTGGTCACTAACACCACAAGCCATCCTGGACTTATAGTTTTGTTAGCCGGGGTCCTTGCAGCACAAGTAGCGAGCTCCGCTGCAAGTCCCCGCTTAACCCGTGCTATCATCCAGCACAGCTATACCGTGTTTCCTCCTAGGCCGAGTCGGTCCCGTGGCCCCGGGTTGTCGCTCGAGGAAACTCTCTCCTTGTCAACAAGTTGTCCAATGACCTAGTTAGACTTATTTAGTTTACTCAAATAGAATCCACACTTTATTTGAGTCATTCTTTTGTTAATGCATTTCTACAGTTTATAGAGTGCCCGTGCCTTTGCATTTATTATTCCATTCGTAACAACATTATCGATTTACCTAAGAAGGGGTCGAGAAGAGAAGGGTCAGCCACTCACCTTGAGTTTGCTTGAGGCGAGAGAACTTGTTGGTCGCGCTAGACGTCGCCTACGCGATTACCTGAAATTGCACAAGCAACCGATTAGAACACTGTATTATTCATGAAGTTCGATAGAAAATGCGAGTTCGAAATGCAAGCCATGAAACCCATCGAAAACATTCACGAAAACGTATTCAAAAAACCAAAGCCAAAACCAACGCAAGCGGCGTGAAAAACATAGCAACGGGAGGTCTCTCCCAACTCAGCCGCAGAGTCAATCCTTGAGGCGTAACCCGCTGAATATGGGACTTGGTTCTAAAGAAGCCATTCCATAACGGGAAATGGATCTTAATTCAACCGTTCCCATTCGACCGATTTGATCGATCCCGACCTATCGGTTCCGACCGAATCGATGTCGACAATGTTCCTTTCTCGTGTACCCCGTGGACGGAGAACGGGGCACGATGTAGGGACGAGGCACTACACCCACAAGCATGCGCCTATAGTCTATGAGCCCGCAAGCATGCGCCTATGGTCTATGCGCCCACAAGCATGCACCCACAAGCATGAGGCAGGGAGCAATGGGAAGCTAAGTCAGGAGCCATCTATACTGGCTATGTAGACGCATAATAAGGGTTATGCGCCCACAGCAAAGGAATACTATGACTTAACACATATCTAGAGTTATGTGCATAAGCAACCAAAAGTCATGGGCGCATATAAAGCCATGCGCCCACACTGAGGAAGGCAGGGAGCAATGGGCGCATATAAAGGGCTATGCTCCCAAGGCTGAAGTCATTGTGGGCACATAAAATGCCATGCGCCCACACACTGTTCTTCTTCTCCAACCCGAGAAGAAGAACCATGGAGCCCATGAACTTCCAAGGTCCATAAAAATCACTCAAAATAAATCAAAATTCGGGTTTTCAAAGGTCCATTTTGGGTAAAATCAAATTTTCTACAATATAGAACAATCAAAACATTAAAATAATAAAGTTTGATAGATCAAAACCCAAGAAAATCAAGATTTAAGAAAACTTAGATCTACAAGAATTAATCCTCCAAAATCAAAAATGCTAAGTACTAAATAGTCTTAGAAGCTTCTAGGGAAGACAATGAAACAAATAAAATGGAGTTCCTCCATGAAGCAAGTTACACTTGCCTAAGGTGGTTGGAGAGAATTAATGGAGGAAGAAGAAGAAGTAAAGGAAGAAGTAAAGGAAATAATGAAGAGAGAGAGTGGAGTTGATATTTATATCAATCCTCTTCATCTCTAACCAAAACCAAAATAAACCAAGCCAAGCTAAACCAAGACCAAACCAAGCCAAGCCATGCTAGACAAGTCAAAATACGGGTCGGATATCCGTACACGTATACTGGAAATACGTATAATGGAAAACGGGAGTGACAAAAATGTGCAGAATTGACCAAAAATGATTAAAAAAAGTCAAAAGCGACCAAAACGATAAAAATGTGAAAAAAAAATGTGCAAAATCGACAAAAAAGATTTTAAAAGTGCAAAAATGGCAAAAGACGTGCAAAATCAAGCAAAAACGAAAAAAATCGGTCAAACACAATAAAAACGTGCAAAAATGACAAAAAAGACAAAAAATGTGCAAAAACGACCAAAAATCGAAAAAATGCTCAAAACTAGCAAAAGCGGCAAAAAACAAAAAAGGACAAAAATAAACAAAAACGACTAAAAAGAGCAAAAATGACAAAAAACGATCACAAACGAAAAAAGGTTAAAAAAACGAATAAAGCGACCAAATTACAGCGTAACAACGTTCCTCTTAAGTTGTAATGTAATCGGGATTATATAGGTTTTATGATGTAATTGATTTTAGAAGAAACTGATGTAATATGATCAAACTTGTAATCGCGATTATATTACATATATTTTTTTTGTCCAATCAAACATCCGAGTTAGATTAACAACATAATGTTAATTATATTACGTTGTCCAATCCTGCAAACCAAACAGGTCCTAAGTCCATTTGAATCCCAGTTGATCTTGGTTGAACTTCGATCTGACTTATTACAAAAAATATCAGTTCCATCGTCAGTCCGTTTTGTAAAATATTGCTAAATATCCGTAAATAAGTCAGATTTTTTTATATAAAGTAATAAATTTATATGAAATTACGTGTGGGAGGATAAGTTTGCAAAATTGCGTGTGGGAGGACAGCCCTCCAACTGAGTTGGCGCCAGCCCTCCAACTCAGTTGGCGGGTTGGGGTGGCAGCCAACCCTCCAACTCAGTTGGCGGGCTGATGGCTGCGGTTTTCTAAGCTCGACGACCAGCCTCCCCCTGTTTCCAGCCTCCCCATTGTTACCACCTCGTTTTAACCCCACCCCATCTCCTATTTCTACCCTCCCTCTCTCTTTCACTTTCACAGCACCCATTTCCCCCCCTCTCTCTCTCTTTCATGGAAACCCCCCTTTCTCTTACTCCTATTCTCTCCCACATTTGCACATCAACTTGTAGCAGAAACGAGAAATCGTCTCTGGTAAAAAAAAATTATGTTTTTTTTTACACTAGCAATATTTTTATGTTCTCATATTTATAGTAATAAAAGTATTATAGATTTTGGTATTTTAATCATATTTATTATTATTTATTTGACAGATGGATGAAGAAAATGACGGTCTTATTCCAGGTGGGCCGACTACTGAAATAATTAAGAATGAACGAAAAAATCACATTTGTTCTAAGATATTTAGTGGAGAGGTATGTTTGAATTTTTTTTGTATGTTTCATTAATATATTAAATATATTTAGTCAGAAATAAAATATTTAATTAAATGTCCAAAAAAATTATTGCTAATTTAGAAATTTTAATTTCTAATTTAGTTAAACTATCTATAGTTATTTGATCATGACCTGGAATTACGTACCCGAGAGCATGGGAACTGGAGAAAACAGAGAAGATATTGATCCTGGGAGTTAATTCCGCTCAAAAGGCTTTGATGCAGTCTTTTGGATTTCAATACTTAGATGAAATTAAGTTTCTCATCCATGACGTTCACCTTATCGTTAGTCTTGCTGAGCGCTGGTGGCCAGACCGCAATACTTTTCAGCTCCCAGCAGGCGAGATGACGATCACTTTATGTGATGTGGCAAACATATTAGGTTTGCCTATTACTGGTGATGCCATATACTTCGATCATACGACCTCTGCATCGGGACTGATCAGGAGATATCTCGGTGTTGCACCTCCATCCGATATAGGGGGTAGCAGCTTTGTCAAATTAACATGGCTTCGTGGAAACTTCATGGATATAGATCGCACAATCGACGAGGAACACGTTGACGTAGATGATAGTCGGGTATGTATCTTAATTTAGACGCAATTGTGAAGGCTTAATTTTTAGATTACTAATATGTCTTTTTTCAGAATATTCGATCGCACTAATATGTCTTTTTCAGATTATTCGATGTACTAGAGCGTACTTGCTCTGTTTGTGTGGTGCTCTTCTATTTCTTGATGCATCGAGAGGTACGGTCAATGTTAGACTTCTACCATTCTTAGATGATTTGACAAAACCCACTGGTCATGCTTGGGGAGCTGCTGCCCTAGCATATCTCTACGCGATGTTGACCGAATTTGTGACTGGAACTAATCGCAAGAGTATTTGTGGATGTATTTCACTAATTCAGGTAAATCTCTAAGCGACGTTAGCATATCTTTATTTTAGTATATCTCTAATACCATATTTATCTATTATAGGTTTGGTCATACATTGGTAGACCGGTAACTAGTATGACTAGTGATTACAGAGTATTTCCTGTTGCTATGCGATGGTCCACAGATGTAGTTGATCAACAGTACTGTACCTACAAGGCGGTGTCACTATATCGTGAACAATTTGATACATTGGAGTCTAGCGAGGTAACGATTTAATTTATTTGATTAAAAGTATTTAATTTGTTATAGTTATCATTAATACATGGTCGTTAATTAGGTGATCTGGGCACCTTATATAATTAAAGAGGATGATCCAGAAATAAAGAGATCCTCATATTTTTTGAGCATGCATAGATCGTATGTTATATACGATCGATTCACAATGTATCACCCGGCATACCGTGTTCTTCGTCAGTTTGGGATGAGACAAATAATTCCCGCTGATCCACCAGTAATCAGTTATGCTACATCCAACGCAAGGACTATAATCAATGCTATGATCGAATCTTGGAACAGTCGAATGACCAATTTTAGTGTGATTGACATGTCTCCGATGATCCAATCTCCAAATGAGTGTAAGTTCCTATGTTACTAATTCTTTTTCACTTGATTAAGTAGAAATAGCTTCCAACATATTAAATAACATGTGTTAAATATCTTTTACGCAGATATTGGTGATTACAATTATAGGAAATGGTGGGGTGCCCCTCGTATGATCAACAGAGCATACCAATTTGAGGAGCCAAGGTTCAAGTGTAAATCTGTAGACGATCCTAGTTTGTGTGCTTTTGTGGATGGCATATCTGATTTGGTATGACTAAACTATAACTTGAAAACTAAATATACGTAGATATTGTACAACTTACCATTTGCTACTTTTATATCATATTTTAGAGTGTTCAGTATGAACAATCTTTCCAAGAGCCATTTAGCCCAGAATCGTTCGAGCACAGTCGCAGACTTATGCGGGAACTAGTAGACCGTGTTGATCGTCTCGGTCTTGGACGAGACCCCGAGATGCCTCCAGTACGGTCTCGTCTTCCCCCGGACTATCCAACAGCTATTGTAAGGCGGAGACACTCACGTCGCCGTAGAAGGGATGGGGGAGTGGAGATTCCTGGAGAAGAGGTTCCTGAAGAAGAGGTTCCGGGAGAAGAGGTTCCTGAAGAGGGATCGACGCGGCAGTACTCTGGAGGGGCGCCTACTCAGGAGTACTCTAGAGGGGCGCCTACTCAGCAGTACTATGGAGGGGCGCCTACTCAGCACTACTATGGAGGGGCGCCTACTCAACACTACTATGGGGAGGGATCGACTCAGCAGTACTATGGAGGGGCGCCTAGTCAGCAATACTATGGAGAGGGATCGACTCAGCAGTACTATGGGGAGGGATCGCGACTCAGCAGTGCTACCAAGATCTGGAATACTACACACAGTTAATTTCTACCCCATCAGCCCCACAGCCGACCCAGACTCAGGCGGAGGAGGATACAGCAGGTCGAAGAGGTCGACTAGGCCTAAGAGACGCGGTACGAAGAGATTATAGACGCCTTGATCGAGGGTCTCCATAGATTTGTATCCATGATGTAAGACAAGTTTTATTGTAATATTCAATGTTTAATCCATGATGTAAGACAAGTTTTATTGTAATATTCAATGCTTTTAATCCATCTAGTACATCTTCTATATTTGTAACAAATTTTCTAAAGTTGCAAGTAAGCTGACTAGTACATATTTCAATGTTCAATCACTCTCTTGGCTGACTAGTGCATCTCCTTCGATTGTGTCCCATTGCACCACAATTACTGCAACGTAGTTCTCTTGTCGACGGTTCATGGGCCTTGACGCGATTCTTCTTTGGTCTGCCGGCTTTACGTCGTATGGCTGGTACTCCGATTTCTCCTCTTACCAAGGCAGCTTGAATCTGGTAGGGAACTGGAATTGGTTCCATCTTTGCTGTGTATACACTTCTCAAGTTCGAGGTAGAAAACAGAGTATGATAATAACTTTCAATATTATAGTTACAATATCTACACACAAAACATACATGTATACACGGTATATAAGTATGGTACCATCTCCCACATGTACAAGATCTAACGTCTAATCGTACAATGTATGTTCTACTTGTTGCACGATCTATTAATTCATATGTGTAACTATCAATACCTAATAGTTCTAGATGATTCTTTTCTCTGATAATGCGATTCATAGTTTTCAACATCTTCGGACAGAAATCGGTGTCTATATTCTCAGCATTGTTTCTATTCTTGTCATGAAGTGTTATAATTTTTGCTCTAATGCCGTCGAGAAGTGTTGTTATTGGTTTGTCGCGTAATCTCTTAATCCAATTGTTAAAACATTCAGCAAGATTAGAAGTATTAATATCTAATCGGGGACAAGGAGCGTACGTTGTTATCCAATGTACAAAACGACGATTTTCATCATTCACACCAATAAGCCAATCATACAATGTTATATTTTCGGCTTTAATTATTTCAAACAAGTATTCTGCATCCATCGGATTGTACGATCTAGCAAGCGAGTCTAACAAGTTTTCAAATGTCTTTTCTCTCGCAACCTGTTTCATATTTTGTTTGAAATGTTGAATACAAAAAAAATGAGGTGATTCTGGAAAAACATTTTGCACAGCATTTATTAACCCTTTTTGTTTATCCGAAATAAATGAAATTCTATTCCAATCAATAAGAGAACTTTCAAACAATATTCTTAATGAGTTTAAAAACCATGACCAAGAATTACTGTTTTCACCTTCAGCAACAACATATGCAATAGGGTATAATTGATAGTTAGGATCATGAGCACAAACAATAAATAAGATGCCTTGATATTTGGAAGAAAGAAATGTAGCATCAGTACTAATAACCGGTAAACAACCACTTAAAAAACCATCAATGCACGCCTTGAAACAAATATAAATTCTTTGAAAGCTATTATCTTCGACAATTTTAAAAAAATATCTACTACCAGGATTCGTCTCCATAATTCTAAAAGCATACTCCTCAGTCCTCAAGACTAGCATAAGCCTCAACGTAACTTCCATTTATTTCAGCTAATGACATTTCTCGGGCTCTCCATGCTTTGGAATAACTAATATGTATACGATGTTCTCTATATATATCTTTAACTATTTGTGATGCACTGTACGATTGATTATCCCTAATTATACCAATTATCCTGCTCTTAATCCATACAGCGGTAGCTAATCGATGGCCCCCACTTGTTAGTGCACTAAAACAAGAATGATGACTTTCTAATGTAATTATTTTAACTATTTCCCCGGTTCCAATGCATCTGGCATATACTCTCCAATTACAGTTGGGTTGATCACAAGAATAAATAATTCCACGAGCATTGTTCATAGCATTAGCAGAACAACTAAAATTGTGTTCAATTGCAACGTTACTTATAAAACTTCTAAATTCAGAATGAGAAGAAAATGTTTTACCAACAAATAATTCAGGGGTTGTAGCATTATCCATATTATCATCTAACTCATATTCTATATTTTCAATTAAATCATCACTATTTTCGTCGTTATCATCATCATCATCGTCAGATTCGTCTGATGAATGATTTTCTTCAAAAGATGGAACAATTTGTCGGGAAGAACTGGCACCAGCAAAATAATTCATGGATTGACTATTTCTATTATCAAATGTCGTGGATATTTGAATAACAAAAATATTTATATATCGTGATTGTGAATTAATCTCAAGCAAAAAATTCCATGCTTCATCGCCATCTACTATAAAACATCTAGAATTAAAAATAGATTTTATAATAAATTCGTACCGAATAGAACAACGTTCAATAATTAGATTACGTAAAATTTCAAAACGACTATTAATAAAAGTTGAAAAAATTTGGGTTTCCCCTCCTTCATAATCTAACTCATTCAAGTTACCTCCGTGCGAACACACTATTCTTACGCTGCTACGATCCATAAAGCCTTGTAGAAAAAAGATTGTAGGAGTCTTGTAGAGAGAAGCTTGTAGGACCTTCACAGGAGACAAAAAATTGCAGGCAGAAGGATGAGAGAAGAGTTCTGAGATTTGGTGAGGATGAGAGAACAATGGTGAGAATTGGGCTGCTTATGTAGGAGGGGGAAGCTGGCCGAACGTAGGAGAAACGGGCTCTAACCCTCCAACTGAGTTGGCGAGCTGTTGGTCGTTTGATGGTGGGACCCACTCCAAGCCGCCAACTCAGTTGGAGGGTTGGAGCAGCCCCTGGCCCGCCAACTGAGTTGGAGGGCTGATCACTTCTGTGACACAACCCTCCAACTCAGTTGGCGGGTTGTCCCTTTATTTGCAATTTTGTAAAATGGTCCCCCCACCCGTAAATTCGAGTATTTCTGTTACTCTATATGAAAAAATCCGTAAATAAGTAGAATAAGCAGGGGGTACTTCCATAATTACATCTTGTCCAGCTGTCGGCCTCTGCAAGGAAACAGCCAAAGCAAGCACTGGAGAGAGAGAGAGAGAGAGAGACACCGACACGAAGGAAGAGAGAGAATGCTGCCAAAAATCCCCCAAAATTAGCAGCAGAACAGAAGAACAGAAGAAGGAGCCAGAAAGCAGCAGCAATGGCTGCACTCTCTCTGAAACCCATGCAAATAGAAATCCTCTCTCTCTCTAGCTAGATCGAGGACCGCTGACGTAGAGGGCCACGTCGACATATGGCTTCCTGGGACCAGCTCGGGGAGCTGGCGAACGTCGCGCAGCTGACCGGCCTCGACGCCGTCCGCCTCATCGGCCTCATCGCCCGCGCCGCCAACGCCGCCCGGCTTCACCGGCGCAACTGCCGGCAGTTCGCCCAGCACCTGAGGCTCATCGGGAACCTGCTGCAGCAGCTGAGGGTCTCGGAGCTGCGGCGCCGCCCGGAGACGAGGGAGCCGCTGGAGGGGCTCGAGGACGCGCTCCGGCGCTCCTTCGCGCTCGTCGACAGCTGCCGGAACCGCAGCTACCTCTACCTGCTCGCGATGGGGTGGAGCATCGTCTACCAGTTCAGGAAGGCGCAGACGGAGATCGACCGCTACCTAAGGATCGTCCCCCTCATCTCCCTCGTCGACAACGCCCGCGTCAGAGTAAACCAAACCAATCAAAACTGTCTAAATCTACATATTCCGTATTATTTGATGTTGATGGTCCGTCCCTTTCTATGTATATACTAGCATTCGTGTAATCGTGTGGGCGTGCTTTTTCACACGTTTTTTTTATGCTAATTAGTTGCATAGGGATACTGCATAATAACTTGCTCATAATTATTTTGAGAAAATATTTTATATTTTACCAACTTTTATTATGCTATATTTTTTTCGTTTTCGAAAGTAAAATATTCGCAAAAAAAATCTTTTTTTTTTTTTTTTTTTTGGTATTTATGTCATTATCTATACTACTATAGAATGAGAAAACTAGGCTTCATCATGTAAGTATTTCTCCCCCACAAAATGCCTTCATCTATGTTTATTAATTAAAATTGTTCATTAAATTTAATATGGTTAGTTATGTAATTACGTATAGAAGAAGGAAAAAATTAAGAATGTTGTTATTTGCTCTTCCCAAGTATTATAAAATACGTGTGGATATATAATAGTATTTTATTAAAAAAAGAAGAAGTAATGGTGGGAAGACACATGATAATGGATATGGATATTGATACTAAGTATTTATTATGCTAGTGGGTATTAATGACGGTAGTTGACATTAATGATGGTTATATTATTCCATCTCCAATGGGGTTTCTAAAATTGAGTTTATATCCTACTTGTCATTTATGGACATTTCTATCCTTGTTGGTATATTTGAGCCACGTTGAGCTTGGATGGATCCATTGGGGTCCAAATGACCATTCTGTCCTTCGGGGCTTGCAGGAGCCTGGCGGTGTACGCACCGGTTGACGGGTTGTATGGAAATTTGCCTTTTGTAAGTGTCAACATTATGTTTTATGGTATTGGTCTCTCATGCTTATATATAGCTACCTTGGGCACGAACTAGGCACCATCGTAGATGGTTGACGTCTGGTCGACAGACGGTCACTAAAACTTTGTCAATTGGCTCAATTCTTTTATGGAGCTTGACCTCATTTTGAGGGGAGGAAGCTTGTATCATCATGTAAGTTTTCGGCACTTGTGGCAACCCAAGATTGACATAAACATCCAATAGTTGACATAAGCTTCCAGTAGTTGGCATAAACTTCACATATTAGACTGATATCAGATGTATTGGCTGATAAAGGTTTTATGATCCAAATTCTGATTGGCTCGAGTAAAGTCCAATACAATATGGCCAATATGCATCTTATGAGCCGGTCCTTACACTTGGCAAAGGATCTTGCATTCCATTAAGTTATAGAGAAATATGAACCCATAGTTTAAAGTATCGGCTGATACCGATCCGATACGGCCGATACCGATACGGTTTGGCATGTCCCGATCCGATACCGACCAATACCCGATACTGACCGATACTGACATTGGGGGTCTCTTTTCCGGTCAATTCGGCGAAGAAAATTAAACGAAAAAGACAAATCAACAAGGGTTTAAAGCACAATAAGGTTGTAAAAACATGTAAAAGAAGAAAATCAAACTATTGTATGTAAACCAATCGGTAAGGGTGACTACTATTTCATTTAATTTCAAAACTACTAAGAAATAACACTGAAAATACTTAAAATTATGCCTAAATGTATAAAATATATGTTTTTAAATGTAAATAATTTCTTAATAATTATTTGTTTTCTGATACCAAAAAATCCGATACTCCGTTCCGAAACCGACGATACTACCGGTATCTCCGATACCAATACTCATAGGAATAGTCCGATACTGTGAACCTAAATGAACCTGAGAACAGGCTACAACTGTCTTTCATTCAATGTTTAATATGTACACAACACACTCTCTAGAGGTGTTTGCTCTTTTTTCAATAATTGACAAGTCACTATGTGACATACCTTGATCAAATATCTAATAAGTGGAAACTTCACATTTAGATGTCCTTCACATGTGTAAAAATTTTGTTGGAAAGTTGAAGCTTAGTAGCCACTTGTATATATTGTCTATTAACCTTTTGTCGTGCAAGAACTACTTTACTTTTGATTCTTACATTTGTTTGTCTTTGATCAACCAGGAGAGGCTTGAGTACATTGAAATGGATGAACGTGAATATACTTTGGATGAAGAGGATAGAAGAGTTCAAGATGCTATATTAGATCGTGAGCCTTCTACAAATCATACAGTGGTGCTTCAAAAGTCTCTTTCATGTTCTTATCCGAACTTGCCATTTGATGAAGCCCTCCAGAAAGAAAATGAAAAACTCCAGTTAGAACTTCAGAGGTCACAGGCTAGCATGGATATTGGTCAATGTGAAGTGATCCAACATCTGATTGGGGTGACACAAAATGTTGCCAGTACTCTGCCAGACATAAGTGGGCAGCTCAGAATTTCAAGAAAATTTGAGCAAACACGCTTTGAAGACGACAATGGGAAAAAATATGTTACTGGAAAAGACCATACTCAACATACTGATAGTAAGCCATCACCAAGGTTGATTTCAGCTTCTTCCTCAGATAGATATATCTGATGTATTTATATTTGTTATAGTCATTCGAAATCTCATTTGGAGCATAGGTTGCTAAGATTTCTATTTTCACTTGGTTTCTATGTCCGTTAGCCATTTTTTTCTGTGTTATTATTCTATACCTAATCTACTAGTAATATTTTTCACTAGCTGTTGGAAAATCTGGCTTGCTGAACCCTTTTTAGGTTGCCTGTTGTTTAATCTTCTACTTGTTCTTCACAATTCGATTACAGAGTCATAATTTTGTACCTTTTGATAGGTTTGCAATTCCATTTTTTGTTTAATTTACATTTCATTATTTGATGTTATCATTTTATAACTTCATCACTGCGAAAATTATTATTACACGAGACATACTACGTATTGTGTCAATCACCACATTTTTTTTTCTTTTTTCCTGTGAAATTAAGTGATGCCTCTTCATTTATCTATCTGTCGGTGTTGGCGCTAATATTCATGATTCATACCTAGAATAGTACTGCCTGCCGCCTGAACGCTGTTCGACTTGCATAGGCATTAGACAGCTAAATAGCCAATCTGGAGAAGAATGAATTATCAATTAAAATGGTTTTTCTCAATAATTATATAAACATTAAACCTTCGTAGATACCCCTAGCTTTTTCTGTATTCTCCAACTTGTCTCATATTCAAAATTTACAAGATTTGGAAGTGCTCTAGGCGATCTAGTTTTTTGGTGAAAATTATGCAATCTAATAATATCCCTCTAGATTGCAAGTCTCTGAAATTTTCTCACAATAATTGTTGGTGATTCCAGTATTTATATCCTTGGATTACCTTATGCTATCAGTTGTTAGAACTGATGCTTTCTGAGTATTTTTATAGAATAATATTTACATATGGAAGCAATAAAAGTAACCTAGGTGTCGAATACGTGGCATATATCCTTTAGTTTTTTGTAAGTTTAGTGTAATTACTAATTAGTTTAATTTTCCAATTCCCTTCTTTATTCAGAGGGCCTTTAGAGTGCAGATCTTGCTGCATAGTTCTGCCTTGTGTTCTCTACTACATGCTTATAACATTTAACATCAATTTACCTCATTATTGAGAGGGTCATTCATGTCAGGTTGTGGGTCTTTTCTCTGTGAGATTGCTAAGGTGCTGATTAAAGTTTGAATAGTTTAGTCATATGTTTTTCTCCCTTTTTATTATAGAAAACAATTTACCTCCTATGGTGTTGAAACTGATCAATTCTAAGGCTGAATTGTAGGTAGGGGAGACATCAGATATCTTGTAATCAATCTAGTTTTCTTTGCTTACAGTTGAAGTGCATCACGATAGTTTTAAATGTTACCGCAAGTTTATCTGTGTCATCAAGGTTGTTATTTTTCATTAGATGTTTGTAAGTTATGAAAAGCTTATTTGGTCAGTTTCTCTTCATCTGTAAATGTGGAGACTTTTCATGTTACTTGTTATGCTTACAACTTCTTTTTTTATCTGTCCTTGTGTATATAACTATATATTCATAAAGATTTTGGTTTGTATTTGCTTATAAGAAGACCTTGTCTCAGAAGTAATGTTTTTTGTACTTCTTCTCTACCACGTACAAATGATAGTATCGTTTACTATGCATGGATACCTTATCATATCTTCAAGTGCTCCTAATATTAAATGACTGACATCATATACATTATACGTATATTGTAACTCTGGTAGATGCTAACCTAAAAGTGGAAAACTCTTACAATGTATTTAAACTAAATGCAGAAATGCTAATCCAATTTCATCAGCCCGTGATTTGATATCAGATGGTGGATCACACAGACATGAGGAATGGCATTCTGATTTACTTGATTGTTGTTCGGAGCCTTATTTATGTAAGGAAATCCTGATAAACTGGAGTTAGTATCTTTTGTAGAACTGACATTTACTTTTTCACGTATCTTTATTCATCTTGAGTAACTTGATTTTCTTTCTTTCTTTTTATGTAGCTTCTTTAAGACAGTTTGTCACCAGATCATCCTATTTTAGTATTTCACTAGCTCTATTTTCCAGTGATCGATTCTTGTCTCTTCACATAGTTTGAGCCTACACCATGCTGCTTGATTAGGACTTTGATTAACGATGCACTCATAGTTAAGATTGTCTTTTGCAGAATGTGAATAAATAATATATGCATCTGTGCAAGTACGAAGTATTAGAAAGCTGATGAAAACCCAAGTTTATTTGCAAATGGAAAATAAAATAAAAATAATATAAAGCGATGGTGTCCCAATTCTATTTGCAAAAAGAAGAAAATAACAGAAACCTATATTAGGCTATACTTATATGTCATATCTCATACATGTACAACTAACATTAATTAGTAATCTTAAGTTTAGGATCACTTGTAACATCTGAAGTTATCAAGTATGTTAACTACACAGAAATGTGGCACATAGAAAATGGTGAGGCTGACATGATTATTTTGAGAAGCATAATTCAAGTATTTCTAGATGCACCGCATTCAATTTAGAAAAGGTGAAAGTAGAATTACCTTTCGGCAATGATTTAGAGAATAAAGTACATGAGATCAATTTCATGGAAGATGGCTGGTTAGTGGGTGAGGTCTTCTTGTTGAGAGAAACGGTACGCCAATGAACCAGCTGTACATTTGATTAAGAAATTGAAGATAGAACTAGTTACAATAGGATAGATACTAGACAAAAAGCATAAAGATTGTCAGTCCAAAACCCATGTCTATGTTCTTGTTGCAGCTCTTCCACAAGAGACTTCAGCAGCTGTTATAAAAAATTAAGAACCAACTATGTGTCATGAGAGATGAAATTTTTCCTCTCTATTAGAGAAAATTTTAGAACTCCTTTCTTAGACTATTTTCTTCTATAGTTTTTAATATTTATTGCTTAAATTTCAAGTTGGAGCTAATGTCTGCAGGCATGAAGACTTTCTTTTGCCCATGTGGAACTTTGTCAAAGATAGCTACAGTTGCCAAGAGCAGACACATCTGTACGTAACATACATCAACATCTCCATCTTTAATTATTTTTCTGTTTGCTCTTTTACTACATTTAGTTATGAGATAGTAGCGACATTGATGTTTCATATTATTCTGATCCTTTATGAACACAGCGTTTCCTTTGATGTGTGTCATTAAAGGATGATAATTTTATATCTTCAGAGAATTATAAATGTTATGATTACATGGTTTATTGACACAGGAAAGGAGCCAATGGGAAACCTAGATGGAAATGATGATGATGATCACAAATGTTACACGGGACAAGATCTGAAGGGCCATCTATGTGAGTCGAACCACAATTAACAAACTGAGATTTGTGGAGCCTAGTAGTAAATCAATAGTTATCAATGATGTACCAATAGGTAACCCAACTAAGGATTTGAATCGAGTTTACCAATGAGCCATGAAGTCGATGCACGCGTTCGGAACGAACCTAGTCTCCTTCCAAGTTCCAAGAAGACGATCTGTTTCAATGCTCTAAATTTGTTTACGATTTCAATGGCAGATTTGACGACATTATCCACAAGATCTGAAAATCCTTCAAATAAGGAAGTTTTGGGAGGTGAAGTCAGCTTGGTGAATGGGGTTGTACAACCCAAAACGGATATCTGTAGCAAAGTATAGACAAATTTTACATTTGCGCATTGCAGATGAACCTGGATTGTCGGATCTATTAGGGGGTCAGTTTGTGAGCGAGGCAGACAGACGGCTGTCTGGTTTGGTCGAGTGGGGATTTTGTTCACAGCAAGTAGAACTGTTGAAGGGAAAAGGTTTAGATAATGATTTGAAAAGTTTTGTAGGTTAGGATTTATGAAGAAATAATTTGAAGAATTCGGAAGTCTTGTTCTAATGTTTTTGACAATATGACCAGCAACTCATAAGATAGAGTCCTCTTATTTTCTTGAAAGAATTGAAGCAAGAGCTTATTTGGGACATCACAACTAGAGTTCATTACATCTTTCCTACATTGATGAAGTGGTTGATCGATATAAGACCTTCTAGGTCTTAGAAATTTTTGTGTGGAAAGGATCTAAAATCCTTGAATCTGCGGAGTGGTTATTCTCATGGTTCTGTTATGGTATCGATCAAAGAAGATGATACATTTTAGTAAACATCAATGAAACCTCTTGGATTGTTTTCCTGGCAATGATTGGATTTTCAGATGTAGGGAAAATACTGTAGAGAATAATAGTTGTGTGTTTTATTGATTGGCTACTCCACTACTTATAGGGAGTCTAGCTCCTCTTCATATTACATTTTCCAATGTGGGACTAAATCCCTTATTAGTTCTCAACACTCCCCCTCAAGATGGGCGATACATATTAATCATTCCCATCTTGTTACATAGCTTCGACAGACTTAATGAACTAAGACCCTTAGTCAGACAGTCTGCCACTTGTTCTTCTGAGCGAACATGATCAATCTTCAGTATCCCTTGTTCCAGCTTCTCTTTGATGAAGAATCGATCGATCTCGATGTGCTTCGTTCTGTCGTGCTGAACTGGATTGTTAGCTATACTTATTGCAGCTTGACTATCGCTCAGAAGACGTAACGGTGCTCCCTTGTCCAGCTTCAACTCTGTCAGCAACGCTTTCACCCACAACAACTCCGACACTCCTAAAGCCATTGCTCTGTATTTTGCTTCAGCTGTAGACCGTGCTACCACAGACTGTTTCTTGCTTCTCCATGAGACTAAGTTTCTTCCTACAAAGACACAATATCCCGTGGTAGACCTTCTATCGTCTATGCAGCAAGTCCAGTCTGCATCGCAGTATCCCTCAACTTCTATACATCCATTCTTCTTGAACCATAGCCCTTTCCCCGGCGTCCCTTTCAGATATCTCAAGATCTGAAACACTGCATCCATATGACCCATTCTTGGATCATGCATGTAGCGACTTACTACACTCACCGCAAATGAGATATCAGGGCGAGTGTGCCCCAGATAAATCAATCTCCCTACAAGTCGTTGATAGCTTTCACGATCAACTGGCTCTCCTGCTTCTGCTCCTAACTTGTACTTCTGGTCAATTGGAGTGACTGCTGCTTTGCATCCCAGCATCCCTGTCTCCTTTAGCAGATCTAGTGCGTATTTTCTCTGTGAGAGAACAATTCCTTGTTCGCCTTCACATACCTCGATACCTAGAAAGTACCTCATCGCTCCTAAATCCTTCACCTCAACCTCCTTCGCGAGTTTTGACTTCAGCTTAGCGATCTCGACTTCATCCTTACCTGTGATTACTATATCATCCACGTATACAGCAAGTATAGTGATGTGGCCTCTTGCATGCTAAAGAAAGACCGTATGATCTGCATTTGCTTGATGGTATCCCATGCCTGTAACAGCCTTTCTGAATCTGTCAAACCAGGCTCGAGGAGATTGCTTGAGTCCATATAGCGACTTCTTCAGTTTGCACACTTTTCCATGCGATGTTCCTCCATCTGATTCTGTAGTGTAGCACCCTGGCAGGAGTTCCATGTACACTTCTTCTTGTAGGTCCCCATGGAGAAAGACATTCTTCACATCTAACTGGTATAGCTTCCATCCATAGTTTGCTGCAATGGAGACCAGAGTTCTTACGGTGCTCATTTTTGCTACTGGAGCAAACGTCTCATCATAGTCGATGCCATATGATTGTGTGTATCCTTTTGCAACCAACCTTGCCTTGTATCGTTCCACTTTTCCTTCTGACGTCTCCTTTACTGTGTACACCCATTTGCATCCCACAGTTTTCTTCCCTTTGGGTAGTGGAACCAGCTCCCACGTCTTATTTTTCTCCAGTGTCCCAAGTTCTTCCATCATTGCAGCTTTTCACCTTGGATCTTTCTTTGCTTTCTGCCAACTTTTGGGCAACGAAGTAGAGTCTAATGATACAATGAAGGCTCGATAATTCGAAAAAAATGTTAGAATAAGACAGGTAGTTGGCAATATCATGTTCATAATCATCAAAACGACTAGGAGCCTTACCCGCATTGATGAGAGAAGATCTCCTTAAGGGAGCAATAGGTGGTGGAGAGATCATACCATCAGAGTCAGAGAGATCCGCATCAGAATCAGATTGATTCAGTGCAGGGGCAACATCTTCAAGAGTTGGAGCAGGAGTAGACGAGGGACTTGGTACAGTAGGCACGGGGCACGGTACAGGCACAGTACTGGACTTCTGCTGTCTCCTTCTGTAGACTTGAAGCTCCTTTTCCATTGTCTGCTGCTCCCCTGTTTAACATATGTATCTTCTTCATCTTCTCTATCGGATTCACTGCTTTCTCCCCCTTTCGTCCAGTTTTCCTCTCCCCCTTTCGTCCACTTCTCTACGACCGGGCATGGGACCGATCCGACCACCACAGATGGGCTTATTTTCTCTCCCTCACATCTAACACCATCTGTGTTAGGTGTGTCACCAAACGCTGAACCGTTATCTGAACCATAATATGGTTCCAATTCTCTGAATGTAACGTCCATGCTTACAAACAGCTTCCGCTCAACGGGGCTCCAACATGCGTATCCCTTCTGAGTTGCCGTGTACCCGACAAAAACACATTTAACCGCTCTAGGATCCAGGTTGCCAACTCCTGGCCTATTATCTTGGACAAAATCTGATGTAATGTCCTGAGTCACCACAGTTGTGGCAAACACCGGCTACAGAGGGAGGCTGATTGAAGGCGGCAATGGCAGATTTGTCAACAGCGGCCTGCTCCCCCTAGAAATAGCCCTTGTTGGACATCAACTTCAGTCGAGCCTCTTCCTGTGCCATGGCAGCTATGGCTTCTTCTAAGGTTGGAAGCATGGGCTGTGCTAGGAGTACATTCCTTCTATGCTCAAACACAGGGTTAAGACCCTTCAAGAACTTCATCATCCGTTGTCGCGAAATATAATCCAATAACTTTTGAAAATGTTTCGCAAATGCCGGTTCAATTTGTGCATCGTCCATCCCAAGGGGATCATAGTAATCCAGATCAGACCAGTACTTCTTCAACAGTGCTGCATACTCAGAGATGGTACGGTCGTCCTGGGCTACCCTATCAAGTTCATCCTGCAGTTGGAAGAACCGCATAGGATTATCGGAGCCTGAGTACATATCCTTCAAAGTCCGACATATGTCAGCGGCAGCCTCCATCGCCTCTACATTGTCCGACACTTGGTCGGTCAAGGAGGCAGTCAACCATCCAGCCACAACATTGTTGACAATGTCCCAAATAGCAAACTCCTTTGAGGAGGGATCATCTGGCGCCTTGGTTTGGCCATTGACGTAGCCAACCAAGCCTCGTCCCTTCAGCGTCCGCAATGCTGCCGTGACCATTTCAAGTAGTTGGACGTTCCTTCCAACTTCGTCTCTAGCTTGTTCAGCTTCCCCATTTTGTAGGGTGACGGATCCATATCAGTATGGATCACACGTGGGAATGCCTCGGTTAATCTTTTTGATAAAATATCATCAATCAAGGCCTCCATCTCTTCTGCTGTCAGTTTACCACTGATCGAATCCATGGCGTCTTCAACTGTGAATCGTCGTCGTCGTCGTCTTTATGTAAAGTCTTCAACAGAGACCTTACGAATGCGCTGATAACGTGGCCAACACCGGCGCGCGCATGTAGACCCTAATTTGCAGATCGAGAACGGAAAACAAATAAAGCATTTGTAATTCCGGAGGGCGTAATCTAGGAACAGAAGGTGCAAATAAAGCATTTGACAGCCATCCGTCTTCGAATAACCGTCCACATAATCTCTCTCTCAAATTAGGGTTTTTTTTGTTTTTTTTTTGCTGTGAAAAAAGGAGGGGGGGTCAGCAGCAGATTGGATCAGAAGAGGGGGGGGGGGGGGGTCGGCAGGGCAAGGGGGGGCGTCGGGCGGGGCAGGTGGGGGGGTTTTTGCCGGGGGGGGTGGGTGTCGTCGGCGGGACGGGGGGGGGGGGTTCGTCGGGTGGGGCAGGGGGGGCGTCGGCAGGGCAAGGGAGGGGGGCGTCAGGCGGGGCAGGTGGGGGCGTTTTGCCGCGGGGGGCGGGGGGGGCGTCGGGGGGGTAGGGGGGAACTGTCGGGGGCAGAAAGGGGGGTTCGGCGGCAGGGGGGCGTCGGGTTAGGGAAGGGATGAATTTTTTTTTTTTTTTTTGGTTATGGCTCTGATACGATGTAGAGAATAATAGTTGTGTTTTATTGATTGGCTACTCCACTACTTATAGGGAGTCTAGCTCCTCTTCATATTACATTTTCCAATGTGGGACTAAATCCCTTATTAGTTTTCAACAAATACTATAGGTATCTTCCTACAAACTAGTAGCTTGGCGGAAGCCGAATTTGTGGATGTTGGCTATGGCTATATGAATGATTCTCTCTTCTGTAAATGCGAAAAAGGCTGGAGACAATCCTCGTATAGAGGGTGTGAAAAGTTACGTGATTGTGTAAGCGTGATGGAGGTGGTACGGCGCCGAAGCAAAGCAAGGATAACCAACGTCGCCGAAGTATACAATATATTTGCTCGAAACCATGAGCGACTCCCAACTCTCAAGTCCACAGGAGGTGTCCGAATCCACGAGTCCACCATGAATAAAGAGAACAAATCTCAATAAAAAGTAATAATATTATTTGCATTAATTAAAACTAGTACAACGAAGCCATTATATAAGCTTTACAAAACTTGGAAAAGAAAGAAATCAAATCTTAATCCTAAATAGATTTCCAGCAAATCTAATCCTAAATAAAGAAAGGAAATATCTTAGTGGAATTATGGTCAAATATTTTACTGGATTTGTACATGCATAAATTTCCAAAAACAAAACCTATAATTATCTAAAAAAAAGAGTTAGCGAAATAGCTATCTAAATTTGGCAATATGCAGGCTCCCTTGAAAAGGATTGGACTAGTCAACCAATTGGTCAAGTTGATCGGTTGCGCTCCTACATCTGGGACATAGAATAGCATGTGGCTGATCCCTTGTCAACTGGTTGTCCTATTAACCTAACCATGCCCTTCAACTTGTAAATGAGCATCTCTTGTACCAAAAATCATGGATTTGCAATATCAAGTTTTAAGTGGAGGGCGTCGAGATTACCAAGATTAATGGTACATATGTGTTACTCTCAGCAACAACAAAGCCTTTTCTTGCATATAAGGAATCATTTGATTGAGATCTGGTAAACTTTTGTGCTTGCCAGCTACCTAATGCAACGCTCAAACCTCACCTCATTCCCATCTCTCGACTACTTTGCCTTGTTTCTGCAATAATAGTAATGCTAGCTTTGTTATGATTTTTTCTGAAGCATGCTCAATTAAAATGTTTTGTACAAAGTGTAGAAAGGTGTAGATGTTCCCTTTGTCATTTTTCATTAAGAGACCCAAAATCATCATAGAGGCTCTTCTACTATTTCCCTGCAAGTGGGTGTAGAAGTCATATGTTTGCTTCACAGGAAGTTTGCTATATGTGATTTCTAATAACAATGGTCATTGTTAACTAAGTGTTTTCTAACAGCACCAGCAGAAGCCTGTAATGACCTGATGGCTTATTCGTTAATATTTTCTTGTTGCTGTTACACTTGCTGCATCAGGAAGAAGCTCCGCAAGATGCTGAATATTAAGGTAATTATGCTTCTTTACATTGCAAAACAAATGCATGCTAGGTTGTTGATTTTGGTGAATATGATATTGAGAGGTGGATGAAATTTCTAGCGTTTACCATTTGCTATTGTTTCTTATGCATGGCAATGACTCCCTTTAATAAGGTGTGCTGAATTTGTTATTGAGGCTAAATTTAATTTTACTACTAATGTCTTGCGTTATGGATATTAATTGTCTACCACATGGTGACATATTATATGATTAGATGCAATATACAGTATTGATATATGCTGTTTTTGTATTTTGTTGGGTCTGTCAAAATTATTAAAATGAGTTGTGGTGAAGGTTGAGGGATATAGTTTTTTATACTATTCCAACATGCCCTCACAGGGCAAACACATTTTTGAGTTGAGAGCCAGATTCATGTAACAGACTTGTTTTAATTCTCTGAAAATGCATTGACGTGATTTGAATTTGGATTGCTATGATACCATATCAGTTGACCACTGTATCCAAAAGCTCGAGTGGATAGGAAATGGGCCAACAGTATATATGAAGCCTAATATAGACAACCGTATCTTCCAAAAGATCATAAATATGGGCGATCATGAATACTCGACCTATCCCAGTGGCAGTGGCACACCCTTTTGTGTGTGATTTGCCCATATAAGAAAGGCAATAACTCCAAGGTTGCGTTTTTTTTTTTTCCGGAATGCAAGTACTGTTTCCGAATGGCGAAGAAGTTGTGAATTATTCACGAATTGACTATCAGTTTGTGAATTATTCAATTTTTTGTTTTGAAATATTGACGAATCTTGAGACTGTTTATCTACAATGTCGTAAAAGTTAATTTGGTCTCTTTTCGAGAATAAGGGATGCTCAGGATATGCGTACTCTCATTTTATGGTGAGAAGGTTTTTACAATTCAAACCCACTAATCACTATCTTCAGGATGCAAGTTATTACTTATTACTACTAGGCTGGAGCCTCTGCTATTATCCTTACCCTTTAGGTGCCACAATGCATGAACATAACATCAATTTGATTTATGTTTTACCACAATGCCACAGTGCAATGAAGATCACACATTTATTGTTTTTTTAACAAGTGAATGCATTAAACTTACTTTTGGTGACTTCAAAGTGTCGCCAAAATTTTGTGTATATAGCGAGATTCTCTTGGATAGCAATCACAAACAATTTTGTTTAACAAACTCATCTACATTAACCTTGGAGTATATCTTTCTTGCTGATCCATTTCTTCATGTTTCCTATAGGGAGGATCTTGTGATGATTTCTTGTCTCACCTGATGTGTTGCTGCTGCGCCCTTGTTCAAGAATGGCGGGAAGTAGAGATTCATGGAATTAAAGGTATCTATGCATCCTTTGGTTATTGTTTGGCACTAGTAATCGAGGGTTGAGAAACAATTTGGTGATGGTAAAGAGGAAGTAGGGAGGCATAGGAACAATTGCAGTCCAGAGAAATATCCTATTTCTGGCCTAGCAGGAAATAATGGTAAGGCTAGGTGCTAAATAAGGAGTTTCAACTCCAGATAAAAGAACCCACACTACAATATGAACTTCAAACAAAGAACGCCATGTTCTCTATAAACTTGCGACCTCCCATCATAGGCTGTCTAATGCAATTGACTGGAGTTCTTGGTTATGCTCAGTCCATCACGCGTTTCTCACCTACCAATTCAACAAGCATTTTAATCTGCCCATGGCAAACCTTTTTTCCTCTCCCAAGTGTAAGATGACATCTGATTATCTAAATTGGTTTGAGTTTCAGGTGCAGAGAAGACGAAAACAAGACCTCCACCTTTGTTGAAAATGGAATCTTAATCGATCAATGCAGTCGGCATTCTCAGCTCAATTGAATTGATTCCCCGGCCATTGATTCCGGAAATCGACTTCCTCTGTAAATTTTGTTGTTCTCTAGTCTTGTATCATACAACATCTACAGAAATTAGGTTGAATGGAGTAGGTTTTTCTTAAACCTAGCGTTGTCAGTGTAGGAAATGGATGTAAATAACTAAAATTTCATCCAGTAAGTGAACCTGTCGAAACATGCATCTCCTGCAAGTGTTGCAGCAACCGACTGCAGTGAACTTGGGAATAGCTATTAAGATGAACTAAATGTTACTGGAAAATACGAACTCTTCGATGGCAAATGAGGAAGTTTGGTAGATGTTATGTTGATTTGGAAGGGCCTGAGCTTGGCTTGGTTTGAGCTCGAGTTTGGCTTAATAAGGAAGCTTGACAAACAAGCTCGATAAGCTTGAAATCAAGCTTCTCCCAACTTTATTTCAAGCTCATTAAACTTGACTTCAAACGAACTTGATTTCAAGCTAGTTAGGTTTGATTTCAAGTATATGAAATAGTAACAATTTATTTATAATAATTTAATTAAAAAAAGTTCCTTAATATCACTTATTAAGGACATAAATATTAACACACACACACACACGCACACACACACACACACACACACACACATACATATATATATATATATATATATATATATATATATATATATATATATATATATATATATATATTCGACAAAGAACAAACGAGCTTCTAAACGAGCTAGCTCGCAAGCTCATAAACGAGCCAGCTCGCGAGCTCAATCGAGCCTAGTATTTTTAAGTTTGAGTTTGGCTTGTTTATTAAACGAGCTTAAAAATAAAGCTTGAGTTCGGCTTGTCTACTAAACGAACCGAGCTCAAACAAGCTTTTATCAAGCCGAGCTTCGAGCAGCTCACGAATGACTTGGCTCATTTGCAGCCCTATGTGCAAGAGCACTCCATCGGCTCATTTCATAGTTGAAGCAGTTTAAGCATTTATGTTGGCACCAGGCTAAAAGTCTGCTCGACCGGCTTATTAGTCAACTTACGAGTTTGATGATGTGGAGATTCTTCAATAGCACGTCTATTAGAGGTAGTGAGCACGTAGTAGACCCAAGGAGAACAGAAGACCTTCACACAAGTGGAGTGATTAGGGATCTAACTTGTGGAATTTTCTTTAGATCCTGTGAAGGAAGATTACACTTCCTTATATTTACTAATTAAAAAGATTAGTTAAAGTTAATGGGGGACAACAAAGTAATTAATAGTTTTACATGCATATATAAAATAATATAATAATAATAAGTTTAGAATAATTAATGTGGATAACTTTTAGCCTTCCTAATAATAATAGGGTGTTGCTATTAGCACTCCTAAAATGTCATTCAGCATTCCTCTTTAATTTTTTAACTTTTAAATTATAAATCTACCCCTGGATTAACATTATTGGCACTCCTAAAATGTCATCCTACACTCCTCCCTCCATCTCCTCATAACTGAACGACCAGAACCATCTCTCCCCCGCAGGCAAAGAAGGCGTCCTCGTGCAGCTCAAGCCGACCGCGGAGTCCTGGAGGAAATCGACACGGACTACCTGAACTCCAGCAACACGATCAAGAACGGAAGGAGATCGTTCGGCGCGAAGGTCCAGCCTAGGCCCAGAGTGACAGTCTGCTCGCCGAGGCTGAGGAAGAGAGCGTCGACGACGGAGAAGGGGAGCTCAACTTCGGACCGTTCGCCTCCTGATCTCGAGAGGTACGCGGTGGCGAAGAGCTCCAGCGACCCAACTAGGGACTTCAGGGAGTCGATGGTGGACATGATATCGGAGAAGGGGATCCGACGGCCGGAGGAGCTCGAGTGGCTGCTGGCGTGCTACCTCTCGCTCAACTCCGACGAGCACCACGATGCCATTGTCAAGGTTTTCAGGCAGGTCTGGTTCGACCTCAACCGGAGGCCCGGCTGGCCGGACGGAGTCACGATTCAGTGACACTGTGATTTGTAATGGATATCTTTCTCTGTCTTTCGCGAACATATAGAATTCTTTTTTGTCATAGTTAGGGGTGAGCATTATTCGGTTTTGGACCGAAAATCGAACCGAACCGAGTCGAATAAGAGATTCGGTTCGGTTTTAAAAAAAATCGGTTCGGTTTCGGTTTTAAAAATACTAAATTTTCTTATTCGGTTTTGGTTTTGGGTTTTGGTTTCGGTCCCAAACCGAAAACCGAATAAGAAATATATATATATATATATATATATATATATATATAGGTATATACTATAGGTATATAATAAATATATCTAGGTATATTTAGTTATTATATATATTAACAAAAAAAAATACAAATAAATCCAAAAATCGAATAAACTAAAAACCGACTGTCTTGTGAGATTTTGCCATTTATTTAAGTGCTAACAACATGGAGAAACATTGGAAGAATTAATGTTCAGAACAGCCTGAGGCACATATGTCGACCAATCGTGTTTCAACTTTGGAAGGTTTAGGCCTGAAACAAGCACGAAAGAGATTGATAGTAAAAGGAAGCTCCAAGTCATTGAGCACCAATAAAGAAGTGATAACTAATTTCCAAGAATTTGGAGGCTATCGGCTAATTAGGATCTCATAAAAATTGAGAATGGATACAAAATCAGTTTCAAAAGGAAAACTGGAGGCCAAAATGCACAGATTTTTTATATACATAGATTTTAGTCATGGGAAAATAAATTGTCGAATCTCCTAGTTGAGGAATTGAAAGATGAATATTCAAATGGGACTAAATATTCCCTTCTAATAGTTCTTGCAAGATTGTCCTTTTTTATGGTAGACAAAGCAACCGTCAGGAAGCAGGAATGATTCTATCGGCAAACATTACTGGGAAGATCGTCATCTAGGGAGTTAGAATCTGCTGTTCCTAATTTGGTCTCTCTAACATGTCCCTTCTCACAAGTAGAGGTGGACTCCACCAATTGAAACAAAAAATAACACTCAAAATTAATAGGGTCTATCTCTACTTGTGAGAGGAAACATGGAAAAGAACCCTGCATCAGAAGCCTCGTCACATCCCTTCACAGGGAGAAGAAGCTCTCATCCTCAATATGCGGATTAGCGGATAGAACCATCCGCGTGAAACTATTGAAAGGACCAAAAGATTTTTTTTTTTTTTAAAGGATCAAAAGAATTAACTAACCTA
This sequence comes from Iris pallida, assembly GCA_029216955.1. Classification (NCBI taxonomy): domain Eukaryota; kingdom Viridiplantae; phylum Streptophyta; class Magnoliopsida; order Asparagales; family Iridaceae; genus Iris; species Iris pallida. The sequence goes on from JANAVB010010799.1 coordinate 15,225,094, forward strand.
TCTATCAACTTTGTAGATCAGAAGCCATATAAAGAGAAATACGGCCATCTCCAATGGGGTTTCCATCTCCCCTATTTCTATGGTAGAAATTCATTTTGAAAAAAAACTTATTCCAACAGTGGTTTCTATGCCAATTTCTCTCCTACGTGACATTAATGTAGTGAAGAGTTTCTATATATTGAAACTCTTATAAAAAAAATTTCATCTCTCGTACCAATTAATATTGGACCTCACACCATTAAATTAAACCATTTATTTTGTGACATTTAGGATAGAAATGAAAAATCATTGGAGAATATTTTTTATGTATACAATTTTTACTTAGCAACTCTACCAACTAGGATAGAAATCTACATAAAGTAGACAAGTAGGATAGAAATCCAATTTTAGAAATCTCCATTGAAGATGGCCTAGGAATAACAAATCTCACTTTATAACTAAAAAGATGATTGAAATAAAGAAGAAACTTATGTAAGAGAGAGGCGATGCTCTTCAAATCAAAAAAAAGGAAGAGAGCGAAAGTAAAATCTTTCGCTTGTCACATATCTTCCACTATATAATGAGACTTCAAAACGGCTCAAAAGTGAGCCGTCTAAGTCGTCATTATATCATGGTCCATTTTATTTAAAAAAAATAAATTATGTAAAAAATTGTTAAAAAAAGTAAAAAAATTGTCAACATGGAGAATCGAACTCAACCAAAAAAATATATATATCTTACACCTTAACCACAATAACCACATGAGTTAGAAGAGACATTTAACTATAATTGAATAATATTTTTATTATACGTGCAAAGTATGTACATTTACTAGTATTTATAAGAGATCCGAAGCATGAAATGGTAATATAATGACAATTATTAATTGGGAGTTTGAATTGCCTCAATAGAACACAATTTATGATACGATGTTTAAGAAGAAATGACGTTATGATGACATCATCATTGTGTAAAATTCCAGAAAGTAAGATTCTCATGGACTGTGAAGCGACCGAAGCTTCTTTCAAATCACCTAGAAATATGCATAAATGTGAGATCCTTCATCGAAAAGAAACACAAAACTGATTCTCGGGCTCCTGCAGGACATGGGTGATCTTTTATGGCCCTAGAGAAATTTTGGGCCGGATCGAGTCGGACTTAATTATTATTTAAAAATTCAAGTCCGTCCACAAGGATCGAACTTTTCAGGCCAAGTCGGATCGGGTCGGGTCGGATCGGGTCGGAGTAGCTCTATAAAAAAAAAAAATCCAAATGGACTTAGAAATATAAGCTGACATGAAGCCTAAAGTAACAAATGACTAAAGTAACAAATTCATTAACACAAATGCCTAAAGTAAAAAATTCACTGTTAATATAACAAAAATGTCTAAAGTGGCGTTCCAAATTTCAATAGATTTGCATAGCATCTTTGTGAACTTGCATATGTGCAGAAACCTTCCAATCAGACATGCATGCGACATATGTCTTCATTGCTTAATTTTCTCTTATCTGCTAAGTTATGAAAAGCAAAAAAGGAAAGGACACAACATAATAGCACACTGCAAACAAGCAGAATAATCTAGGGGTGAGCGTTCGGTTTATTCGGTTTCAACCGAATCGAATTAACCAAAACCGAATAAATCAAAATTCTATAAATTAAAAACCGACACCGAACCGAATAACAAATTCGGTTTATTCAGTTTGTTCGGTTGGTATTTATAAGATGGATCCAAAGTTGGGATCATAGTTAAATTATACTAAAAATTACAATTTTGATACACACATTTGTTAATTTCAAATTTATGCACAAAGTTGGACTGATTATTAAATTATCAAAGTTATAATTCAAATCACATACACAGAATTGTTATTTTTAAAATATACACATTTTTAATTTGAGGGTATTTACATAATTTATAATCCTTATTCGGTTTTAGGTTTTGGACCGAAGCCGAAACCGAAACCCAAAACCGAAACCGAATAAAATTTTTTTGTATTTTAAAAACCAAAACCGAACCGAATTTTTTTAAAAACGAACCGAATCTCTATTGGGTTCGGTTCGATTTTTGGTCCAAAACCGAATAATGCTCACCCCTAGAATAATCAGTGAGCTAGCTAGCGAAAGCTTGCAATTCCATCACTTTCTCAATCAGAGACGCATTCATAAGATAATGACACTTGTAGAGACTATTGCATTATAAGCAATTCAATGTATTGTTAAGCGATCACTGATGCTAGGCTAACTTTTCTGTCCGGGTTCGTGCGACTTGTATCGGGCGGACCTCAGACCGGGCTCAGGCGGACGGATGCATAGCCCAAGTCCGGCCCTATACTAATATGGATCGAGTTGGACTACTCTAATGACTGGACTCTATCGGACTTAGACCCATCGGACCGTACATATTTTTCGGACGTCCACTTCGACCAAATGATGATCCTTAGAGCTATTGTCTTGTTAAGTGTTGTGAGTCTTAGGTGGCTCCTATGTGGCATGAGCCACAAGACAATGTCTTGTTTATGTGGCAAAATTATATCTCAAAAGACAATGAGATAGAAAAACTCTCTCCAATGCAAAAGTATTGAGAAGGCAATAAAATTTTTTTTTTTCAACTTCCAAGACAACTACTCATCTTCTTCTTTTTTTCTAATATTTTTTTATTCATAATTGATGACATTGAAGAGAAGATATTGTCAAGTGCATTGTCTAGAACAAGACAATCAACTTCACAATGTCTTCTTTAATTTTTGCCACATAAGCTTCACAATTAACTTGACAATTGCCTTGGAGAAGAACTTTTGAATAAAATTTTGTCATTCCTATGTGGCATTAACTTTTTTTCAAAGTCACAATAGGGTTGGAGATGCTCTTAACTCATTCAGTATCGACGAAAGACACAAAATTGAAAATGAATATGGTCGTCACATACCACTGACGTACCCCCACCGAGAGTCGGCCAATGGTATTGGGTCAACTATTATAATTAAGGAATTTTGGCTCAATATATCGCCCGTGGGCCCAATAGCCCATAAAGATGACATTGTCTTGGAGTTGATAATAATCATTTATTAAATTCTTAAACGGGTGAAGTTGCATGGGCCAAAGCCCATCTTTAAAGCCCATAGTGACAAGAGGATAAATAATTACCAACACACTGCTCTCTTATATCTATAAATGGTTTTTTTTTTTTTTTGATATCCGACAATACGTACAAGACTTTGTACACGCCATATTACATGTCTTTTGGGTCTATTGTCCTTAAATTTTCATCATTATTATAAATGGAAGGAATAATATACTCTCGTGGCTCGAATCACTGATCTTTCACCATCCAGCAAGGATGTTATACATTTTTTCGATAACCACAAGGTTCCCTTGATTTTGGTATATATAAGTATAGTCTCTTAACACCAAAATCAAGATATGCACTCTTAGACTACCTTATAAATTCTAATCTTCCACTTTCATTTTCCGACATGAGCGTCAGAGGAGTTTGATTTTTTTTTTTTTTTTTTTTTTTGTACCTCTAGTACTTTTCAATCTTCCTAATATTTCATCTGATTTCCTAGTTGCATGCTAAAGATTTCCTAGTTGCATGCTGAACATAGAAGGAGAAGATATATATATATATATATATATATATATATATATATATATATATATATATATATATATATATATATATATGGCCGTTCTACAATAATCCCCTGGAAAAGGATGTATCGATACATCCGAAATTTGGACCGTTGGATGTTGATCCAATGGTTCGGATTGAATAATAGTGTAGAAACATCATTTAATGCTGATTTAGACTTTTGACCTGTTGGTAACTTGCTTTAGCAGGTCATTCTTCACTTTAATTTTTTCAATGAACACCCTAAATTAACTCATATTTACTCTCGCTTTCGTCCATCCAATTTAATATTTCGTAAATTTTTTTTTGGCTACAGGCCGTAGTGGTGGTGGTGTTGGTGGTGGTGGTGGAAAGAGAAACGGAGATGAAGAAGGAAATAAGAATCGGTCCGGATCGCGTCAAACGTCGTCGAGCCCTCCTAGAACAACGAGGAGTACCAGCTGCGCCGAGAAGAATCGGTCCGGTTCGCGTCGGACGTCGTCGAAACCTCCTCGAACAATAAGAAGTACCAGCGACGCCACTCTAATTTTACTGTCCATGCCATTGTCAGAAGTATTATTTTTTATCTAATAATTTAATATTTTGTTAATAAAGCTACATGTCATGGTGGTGGTGGTGAACTGAGGAAACCTGCTTCTGAGGTCGGGCAGATCATCTGCTCACATATTTAAAAAAAATAATCTGTATTGATAATATTTTTTACTTTTTTAATGATAATATTTTCGAAGAAAATATTTTTTTTGGACGGTGAATGGCCATTCTCTTTACTTTAACACGGAGAATGGCCATTATCTTTACTTTTAACACGGCGAATGGACGAAGAATGGCCATTCTCTTTGCTTTTAACACGACAAATGAACGGAGAATGGCCATTATCTTTGCTTTTAACACGGCGAATGGACGGAGAATGGCCATTCTCTTTGCTTTTAACACGACGAATGGACGGAGAATGGCCATTCTCTTTGCTTTTAACACGGAGAATGGTCATTCTCAAGGAGAATGGCCATTCTCCGTTCCTTTAACATGGAGAATGGTCATTCTCCGTTCTTTGAAAACGGAGAATGGACACTCTTTGTGCTTTTAGCAAAGTATGGTACATTTAGGACTAAAAATGTTCAAGTATCTCATATTTTTTTCACTAAATATTTACAGTATTTTTAATATCATTTATCAAAGTATATTCATTTAATATTAAATTATCAAGAAAATTCGAATATCATTTTATCAGGCTTCCACTGTATGGCTGCACAAAATTTCTTGCGAGTGTTTGAATATAATTAACCTACTATCAAAGAGAATTTTTCTTACATTACATTATGCATTACACTGGCATCGACTTCATACTGATGGCATCGATGTACTGATGGCAATAACAAAGGATGAACATGCAGGATTACAATTATGCTTCAGCAATAACAAGGGATGAACATGCAAGATTACAATTTTGCTTCAGCAATAACAAGGGATGAACATGCACTGGCATCGAATTCATACTGATGGCATCGATTTAATGATTTTTTTACAGAAAGCAAAACACATTACAATCAAATAAAGTTTTAGTGATCCCAGGAATGCATCCGTAATGAGGCCATCTGTAAATTCTGGGAATGCACCCATGACTCATGAAATCTGTGATGGGCATCTGCAAATCAAAGAAATACACCAAAATATCAATATCATCTATGAAGGCCAACTGCCAATTAAATAAACGCTTCAACCAAAAAATTATAATCAAATTAAGTATACTTCATTCCAAGTCCAATAAACTGCACAATTCACGTTACAGTAATTTGCCCAATCCACGTTAGTAATTCAACATAGAACCTGCATAATTCACAATACAATAATCCAAATAAATATCAGACCTACTCTAAATTCAAGACCATATTATATTTTCCAAACAAATTACGAACTATGCACTTAGTACAAGCGAAAAGTTTAGTCTTACAATATTTCAAACACAAAATTTAGTTTGACCGTCATGACCAACAAATATTCAGAACCATATTACAAGCCAAATATTACTTCCAAATTGAAATAAAAGATTCAAAACTCAAAAGATGAATCTTCATAGCCATCTCCATCTTCTTCTTCTTCTTCTTCTTTTTCTTTTCTTCTTCTTCTTTCTCAAAATATCCTTCACCTACACCTTGAGGGACGGATTAAGAAAAATTATAGTCAGTATGGACTCACTGTATATGTAGAAATGACATCCAGAAACATAAATAGAAGTATCAAAGTGATGGCTAGCATTAAAGTGTCAATGTGCACAGTGTGTATTTTTACATAAGAGTTTGGGCTAGCCCCATTTACCTTCTTCACGAGGTAGGAAAATCTTATTCTTGGTCAGCAAATTCAACCTCTATCTGGTTAATCTTATCCAGAATCAATTTCTGGTTGTCGGATATAGTCTTCATCTCTTTGAAGACATTCTCAAAGTTTGCAGCAACAAAATTGTATAGATCATCAACCCTGTCCTTAGTGTTTTTGATTCCATAAGTTGATGGTTTTCCAGATGTTGATGGTTTGCTTGCAGCTGCTACTCGTTTTCCAAACATTCGAGTGAAGGTTAGTTTTCTCATGGGGACTTTGTTTTTAATATAAACATCCCCTGCTAAGCTTGGGACAGAATGTTTATTAGTCATCGAGCATACAAATCCTCCGAAAGGAAGAGTTGTCCTTGCAGTTGGTTTTTCCACGAGATGCATCATTCTACTGAACATGTAGGAACCTATATCCATCCTTTTTTTTTCTTCCCATATAATAAAGAAATTTTACTCTCTCGGGATGGATGGAAAACTCATGTCCAGTAGGGTTGAGTGTTTGAGATACGTAGGCATGCAACAATTTATACAGAGTTTTTAATTGATCTTTGTATACATTTTGAGGGGTCTTGGCACCCATTGATACACCTGTAATCTCATGAATTGCATCCGTCATGGAAATATTATCAATATCTTTCATATCAAACTCAGGAACTGGATCAAATCCATAAAATTCGTTGATGATAGCAGCATTTACCCTAATCAGTTTCCCTCTCAGAAACACCAGTTGTTGATCCTCTTCTTTTTCTTTAATTTCAGCCAGAAGATTTGAGTAAAATTCTCTTACTATTGTTTGGAAGATTTTCTCAAGACAGGATTTGTTCAGTTTCTCCAATTGATAGAATTTCAATATATCCAGAAAAGCTTCGTCTTCGACACCATCCATCTTAATTGATCTTTCAGGCATAACAGCCTTTTTTTTGAAATATTTAATGTAAATCTTCTTAGATTTAGAGTCTTTAAATTTTTTTACCTCCTCTTCAGCCTGAGACTTATTTGATGATTGCTTTTTCTCTTTATTTTTGTCACGACCCACACCCTTATGAGGGGCACGAGCACGTAGGTACGTCCAGCCTACGTCGCAGTATCAGCGGTAAAACGCTGTATATAACGCCTGTAAATACTATGACTAACAGTATAAAGGTACCTGTACAGTATATACTCTCCGAATGGAGGTGACATATCAATACAGTCTCAATCACAGAATAAAACTAAGGTAGATAGCTCAGAAAGAGAACATATGATAGATGAAAGAGTAAATAAGTCCAGAGTCCAATACAAGCCCAGATATATACAACATCACAGGGTCTCAAAATATAATGTAGAAGCTACAGTCTGATAAAGCTAGCTGGATCGCAGTCCAGTCAAACCTAGCTAATCTACACTACTCCGGAAGTACAAAATCTAATGGCTCTACTATAAGGCCACGATCCAAGGCTACTCCATCTGACTCGAGCCATAATAGGTCGAGCAGTCCGACTCAGAGTCATCTGTAATATATCATAACGGTATCCTGTCAGGAAAATAAGCAAGTACAAGCACTAACAGCAGTTCCATGTGAATTGACAAATTCTATAAGAGACAGTATAATGAACTACAAGACAAAGATATATGAAGACTTGGGAACCGTTCGGAAGCTGAGTTACAACCCTTCAACCAAACAAGGACCGGGGCTGTAACTCTTCTCCCGAGCAGAACTTAGTCTCCAATCAAGGTACAATATAAAGGCATGTAGAGCATGTGAGTAACTGTATATCATGGCATGGTGAGGAAATACTGAATGTAGAACAGAGCAGGATATATGATAAGATAAGTAAATATAAAATGTGACTTGAATTATTAGAGCGATATGTGATCGGCTTGGGATAAGTGACAGGACAGGCTATCCACTTGGCCCGGCAATCCGCGGTGACCTCAACGGAAAGTCATGCCGGCCAACCTGGATAACGAGCACAAGGCAAAAGGATCTCGCTACACCCTTCGTGAGGGAAGAGTGGCGCGAGCACATGAATAGTGACAGGGTGGCTTGGATCACATAGCCCCTAATAATTCTCCATCCCCGAATAGTACAATGGATCTGGACATGACACATCATGGCACGTGATTCCGCAAGAGGGCAACAAATCTCCTTAGAAATCGGTGTCTATACAAGTACAGGGAACAAGACAGGAAGTGTACTAATATACCCAGAAATCTAGGAACAACATCTCATGTCATGATCCAACGTGTACTAGTCCGTGAACTATCGTGACTGAGAATCAAGTAAGACACTACGACTGAATCGGATATAGCAGATATTAAGACAATAAAAACTATCAGTGAATGTACTCGCCTGCTGTCCTGAGCTGTAGGGTATATCAATGCTCAGAACGGTAATCAGAAACCTAAAGATGAGATATTGTATGTTAATTTAGGTTTAAACAAGTTTATGAATGATTCACAATAAATGATATGCAATCTAGGTCAAACTAGGTCCCACTGAGTCACACTAAGTCCTGTCAAGTCAAATCTATGTCAAATCAAGTTGAAAAAAGTCAAACGGGGTCAAGAGTTGGCCTACAGTTGACTTTTGGTCAACTGGTCAACCCTGGTCAACTCTGGTCAACTCTAGGTCAACCCAAGGTCAAACTGGTCAAATATTGACCAACAGTTGACTTTTGGTCAATTGGTCAACTCTGGTTTGGATTTGGTCAAATCTAGACAAAGTGTTGACTCACGGTTGACTTTTGGGTAAAAAGTCAACTCTGGGTCAACCGAGCCAAAATCGGTCCAAATATGACATTTATAGGGTGTACCCAACAAGCCACCCATGTTTCAAGTCAATCCGACTACCCGAACTCTGTATCTTGAATTTACCCGATTACCCCTTAACATTTACCCTCAAACCGTTCTAACTAGACGCCAAGTGGCCTTCCCTTAGGAATTTCACTCCGTGCTTCCTAGGGTAGTAGGGTACTAGCCTATACAACCATTACCTACCAAGTTTTCTAGGGTAAGTGGACATCCAGTCCATCTTACGGTCCGTATCGCCCGTTTACCCGTTATCTTGAATATTTCAAGATACGGAATGGTACGGTACGATACCGTCTCCCTAATCCCACACGCAACCCTGATTCCAACTCCGAAGCCTACCCACAAAATTTAAATCACATTATCTAAGTCCTCTCCAAGTTTCAACGCGTTCCGAATCACGGAACTCAATTTCACCCCTTAACCAAAATCCTAACTTAACATTCACTCACTCATTCAAACCCATTTTCCACACTCTCTTGGGACAAGTTCTTGGGGCTATTTTAGTGGGTCAAATAGGTGTCTAAATAGCTAATATATAGGGGTATATATATACATATATATATGGGTATATAGTGGGGATCTTAGGGGCTAAAAGGGGGGTGGTTTGGGGGTGCTCTGCTGCCCCTACTGCTGCTGCTATTGCAGCTTGCTGCTGCTGCTACTACTGCTGTTTTGCTGCTGTTAGGGGGGGGGGGGGGAACAGCAGCCCTATCCCCCCTTGGTGCCTTGGTTGCTCCCCCTTTCTTCCTCTCATTCCTCCTCTAATTCTCTCTCAATTCTCCTCTAATTCTCTCTCAATTCTCCTCTAATATATATATCACTCTCACACAACTAATTCCCATTCCCTTCCCCTCTCTACGCACACAGATACACACACCTATATATGTATGACCATATATATATATATATATATATATATATATATATATATATATATATATATATATATATATATATATATCTCAATCTCTCTAATATATATATCACTCTCACACAACTAATTCCCATTCCCTTCTCCTCTCTACGCACACAGATACACACACCTATATATGTATGACCACACATATATATATAAATATATATATATATAAAAAAAAAATATAATATATATATATATATATATATATATATATATATATATATATATATATATATATATGGACACTCACACACACACATGGACACACTCTCACCCACACATGGACACACTCTCACGACACAACTATCACTCTCCTCTACACACACACACAAATACATATATAAATACACACACTATATATATATATATATATACCACTCTAAAAAGAATAAAACCATAATTAATCCTTAAACTAGAATTTAAGGAAACCTACAAAATCTAGGGTCAACTTGTAGAGAATGGTCTCCCCTATAATAAATGTGAAAGAATAAATGAATTATGAGAAGTTATGATGGGTTTAAAAGCTTACCTAAGATGTAGATTTGGAAGGAGAAGAAGAAGTTGGAAGAAAAGAAATGAAGAGAGAGAGTGGTAACTTAGTGATGAAGAAAGGAGAGGTGGAGGGGGGACTATATGACCAGCCATGTAAGGGAGGGTAGGGGCACTTGTAATTACAAGTTTGCCCCTCCCTTGCCTTCTAGGCTAAGTTAAATCAATTTTTGGGTTTTGGGATTAGCAAAAATTAAACAAAAATCATAATTAAGCTTAGATACTTATATGGGATTAGTCCAAACTCCTAATCCTAAAAGTTAAGTATTAATACGACTCAAGTCGAAATTCACCGGGGTCCCGAATTAACTCGGAATGCGATAAAATTCGAACCCGACTCCTATAATAATTAAATAATAATATTCATGAATAAAATTCCCAAAATATTTTAAAATAAAAAATTACCATTTTACCCCTAACTTGGAAAAGTGAGGGTGACAATTTTCCTCTTCTGATGAGGATTCAAAATCCTCAGAGTACGCTGATGACTCTGTATCCGTTGCCACCTTAGCCTTCGCTTGAGTATGCCTTCGATCTTCATAAGTTGAGTCTTCCGACGACTCTGTATCAAAGATAGATTTTTTTGGTTTTTGTCGAGCAATGAGTTTTTCTAGCCTTTTTTGCAGGTGGCTTGGCTGCCGTCTCCGCTTTTATCGTCGCTGCCGCCGCCGCTGCTTCCGCCGCTGCCCTTTCGGCCTCTGCCCTAGCGACCATAATCTTGGTTTTCGCCGCCCTTGCAAGTTCTGTCCTTCGGGCCTGTATCGCATCCCTTTATGGATTCTTCCCCTTCGGCGACGGTCGTTGTTTCTTCGGCGGCATTTTGATTAGAAGAGGGTTTAGGAGAGGGTTTGGGAGAAGGAAGAGGGTTTGAGAGAAGAAGAGGGAAAATTCGACCGTCTTATATGACCTTGGGAGGTGGAAAAAATTAGAATAGTTTTGAGTCTTAAATTAAATTTATTACTATTATTACTAGTATAAGACGGTCGAATTTATTACTATTAAATTTAAAAAACTACTTTCCAAAATTAAATTTATTACTATTATTACTAGTATATATCCACGTGTTTCGTATAAACTATTGAAAAATTTGACAGAAAAAACGTGGTGGAAACATGTTTAATTAAAAAAATTGACAATATATTTAAGAATGTGAAGTTTAATCTCAATATTTCTATTTTTCGAATATTTGATTAAACTTTTTGAACGTTGACGACTTGGTAACACGACTATGTACTTGAAAAGAGTATAATTGAAACACTCAAAGTTCTCCTCTATTTTACTTTGTAATCATATTTAAGATGAATTTGATGGCAAGATTGACGCTGGCAGCATAATCAATTCTATGACGTAACAAGTCATTGATGGGGATATCGTCGCTGATATATGGATTTGACGTAAGAAGATTTGTTAATTGAAAAATAGATAAAGAGCAATGCTATAGTTAGCAAATGGGTGTAAGTTGTAAGAAGTTGTAAAAGTTTGATTGTAGCCGAAACCAAATTGAATTAACAAAATATTATATTTTATTAAATCCCAGCTTCGTTGCCAGAACATTCTCCGACGAAGTATACAAGAGGAGGACAAAAAACTGTAAAAAACGAAAAAAAACTAGAAAAATAAGTGGTCTACCCCTCACTGGCCTCGCGGAGGATCTCCGCAAAGTCCTGCAGGGTGCGCATACCCGTCCTATGGCATAGGCGGTGAAAGCTTCCCTCTTCTCCAGAGAATTCCGTTCCTCCGGAGTGATCGGCAACATGTCAAAGTTGGGCGCCGGATGAAGAGGTCGAGCGATGACCTCCAGTGACAACCCGCAGGAGGTCAGGAAGTCCGCAGCCGCTGTCAGCCTGTCATGGGCCGGAGGCGGCGCAGAGGGTGCTCCATGCGGAGAGGCTCGACGACGACTGGAAGAAGACTCTGGCAATGGTTCCCAACCAGATGATCTTTTTGGAGCCATGTTAAATGTGCAACCTACTCAGATGAATGGGGACCCCTATGTATATATACACACGTTCCTAACCGACTCTTCTTATTCCTTATTGGAAGTTGGGGATATTCAATTTCTTATTCCTTATTGGAAGTTGGGTATATAATGCTACAGTTACAACCAAATGCTTACAACACTCCTACAACCTTCACCCATTGCTGACATGTGGGCCATGGCCCATATGTCAGCAATGGGTGAAGGTTGCAAGAGTGTTGTAAGCATTTGGTAGTAGACTTAGCATTATTGATGTCTTATTCCAAGCTTAGTTGGTTGTGCTGTTTGGCTTTTACATGGAAGGCCTAGGTTCGAGTCTGGTGTTGGGTTCTGTAGAATTTTTCTATTATTAACATTTTTTGGGTGCTATTATATGCTTTTAACTTAGTATGGAACAATTTTGGGATTGTTAATGGCCATTCTCCGTTCCTCTAACACGGAGAATGGTACATTTAGGACGAAGAATGGTACATTTAGGACGACGAATGGTACATTTAGGACGGAGAATGGTAAATGTAGGACGGAGAATGATACATGTAGGACGGAGAATGGTACATATAGGACGGAGAATGGTACATTTAGGACGGAGATAGGACGGAGAATGATACATATAGGACGGAGAATGGTACATATAGGACGGAGAATGGTACATTTAGGACGGAGAATGGTACATTTGAGACTGTTCTGTAGGGTTGTGAATTTTAAATAGTTTGGCTGTTTAGTTTTGTTTTGAATCTATATAAATTGGTTTTAAAGGCTGGTGAAGATGAATAGTTTGGCTGTATAAATAGATTTTAAAGGGTTGTGAAAAAGAAACCAATATTTTTATATCGATCACCATTAATTATGGTGAATGGCACTGATACCACTAATATGAGTAGAATTTGTACCGCCAGAATTTATTTTAAATAAGGTAAAATCTGTGTTGGAAATGTCGAAATCTCTTGGATATGATTACACTGAGATGTTGTATTAGTGGTAAAATCTGTGTTGGGAAATGTCAAAATCTCAGAAGTGAGCCGTCTTAGGCGTCATTATATCACAGTCCATTTTATTTATAAAAAATTAATCATGTAAAAAATTATTGACAAAAGTAAAATTTTGTCAAAATGGAGAATCGAACTCAGAAAAAATATCTTGTATGTAGACTAGTGAAAAATATAAAGAAATGCATGCATGCATGCATGCTAATGTTTTCTCCATTCACCCCAAGAATGATTGATGATATCTAAATCATTATACATCTCGTATCCAGGTTCCCCTGGAACTGGGATTACATCATCAAAGGGTCGTTTAAAACATTTGTATTAAATAACAAATTTTCCAGAGGTCGTCGTCGAAGTGCACGTTGAAGCACCCACGTATGTTGAGCACGCGAAGACCCTTGCAGTTGCATATGATAGATCGCAGCGTGTCTCCATTGAACATGCTGAATCCCATATGTAGGTGCTCGAGACGCGACATCGAATCAGCCACGGCCTTTTCCTCCGTCTCTTTATGCGTGACCAGCACGAATCTATTCCTAAGCATGAAATCTGGAGGGGAATGTTCCTACTCAGCTTGACCAGACGGTGGCAATACTTTCCGGCGAAAAATATTCCAGTCGACGTGAAATAGAGGCAGTAGCTAATGTCGAGTTCTTCCAGTACCGAAAGAAACTCCAAGTGTCTCACGAAAGTTTTATCACTCACGTCGCACTTCAGAATGCGCAACACCCTTAGAAATTTTCCACTGTATTATAAAAATGGGAAAACATCAATAGAAATTAACAAAAGTATACGTAAATTTTGTAATAGAAAAAATAAAGTATTAGAATAAGACCAAATAAAATTTTGCACTGGCCTTAAACATGCAAAACAGAAGGCTGCTTCGTCGAGCTTGTACGCGGAGAAGGACCATAGATATCCCCTACTGCGAGCCACGAGCTTCTTTACGGTAAAACTAATCTCAGCGGTTTGCTGGGTCCTCCGGCACCACTGTACCAAGTCGACGTTAGACCAATAGTCTAAGGGACCGTTGAATGTCTTCCACCACGAACGGTAAACTGGGGCCACGTTGCACATTACCTCGTCCGCCGGTATCCCCGACAGTACCAGTATCATCGAGAGAATCTCGGTAGGGATGACGGCCCATCCGTTGCAATTGATCTTGCTCTTGCTCCTCTCCATTGCGACCGTTCTTCTTCTTCTCTTCTTTGTTTCTCTCTAGTCGGATGGGTTCTCTTCTTTGGAAAAGGCTATTTAACCCCTCGTTTCGGGGGTGTAACCCGCTCGTGGAGGGGTGTGACCGAACAAGGCACGAATCTATTGGGAAATAACGGTAATGCCACTGTATTAATATTAGCAATTAGTCGTTTGGGCTCCCAACATATTTGGGTGATGCCATCTCCCATTATGTGGCATCTGACATGGCAGATGACATAACAGCTGACATAGCAAATTTTAACACCAAAAATTAATTACCCAAATTTTTTTAATGTTAATGTTAATGTTAGTGTCAATATTATATTAATATTAATGTTAATGTTAATGTTAATGCTAATGCTAATGTTAACGTTAATATTAATATTAATGTTAATATTAATGTTAATGTTAATATTAATTAATGTTAATTTAATATTAAATTATTTATTTACTATTAATTTTAAATTTAATATTAATTTTATTGTTAAATTTTGCCATGTCAGCTGTCATGTTAGCAACCATGTCATATGCCACATAATGGAAGATGGTATCACCCAAATTTTTTGGGAGCCAAATAGCATTTTCGTAATATTAGTTTCAATTATATTGTAAATTTTAAATTAACAGAAAAGCCAATGTAGATTTAATATTAATGCTACTGTTAAATTTTTCCGATCATACCTCGATACTTACGATTGTCGACCGAGTTACCGTCTTCATCATTATCAAGTTTTCACCCGAATCATCATCCTCGCTGGGGCGTGATGCCGCACGAGCCTGGAGTTGCGCTCGTGCAAGGCAAGATAACAGATTCATAATAGTGTTTATAGCTCAATTGATAACATAAGCAGCGGAACGAAAACGTAGTATACAACAAGAATCCCTTTTATTGATAATGAACTGAAGGTTACAATGGCTCTGAATAGCCCAATTTAACATGCCAATTGGCTACAACGCTCATGATCTCTCTCGCTCAAAAAGGAGTACATTGTTCCATACATTATGCCTCTTTATAGCCAACAAGTAGTCTTCAACTGAACATCTCCATGTCGCAAGTCCGAACGCCAATGCGGTAGCTCCTCTTGAACGCTAAGGACTCCATGCCTCGGCACGTCCAAGCCGAGCCCTGCCTCGAGCCGAACATATCCTGAACTTGTCCATTATCGTGTCCCTGCGGCAGATACAGTTAGACATAATCTTAACATAAACATAGTGATCGTGCTCATCTCTGTCCCATTTCGCCTAGCCTGCAAGGTTAGAACTTTACATAAGAAATTATATCATTTCACTCAACCAACCAACCGTAAACTTAAACATATGCATAAGGGTGGCAGGCCATGCGCCTGCACCCAACGCTAATCTCAACCCACCGGCCCTATCTATATGAAGGTCACGGTGTTTCACACCGTAATGCATCTTTGGCATCCTTATGTGTAAGCCTATGATCGCTTCGATACGGTTTGCTAGCCCAATATCTGAAGGATCCCAAACTTACTGATATCATAGCTTATCACAACACTGGACGGTCGCGACCCGTCCTAATGATGTGCACCAAAAATACCATACATAATTCCCTCCTTTGAACTACTCGATTGATTTAGCCTACCGCGTCCATGCCACACTCCGTTGCAAGGCAACGATTTACTTTTGCGGACACTTTACTGAATAAGGCAAAATGTCGACCTCTTATCGTCCAGCGTAAAAGCATAGTTTGTACACCAGATCAACTAAAATCAGCACTTGCTCAAACGGGACTTATCCTTTGCATCAATTCGATTCATAGATTCCAATATTATTTTAGTATTGTATTGAGATTGTTGACTCTAGACTTGTATTATTATGTGTTGGATCTTTTGGATGATATTTCATATCTTGTTATCTTTATCTTTCGGTATCATCTATATTTCTTAGAGTTTGTGATTGAGTATATTATATTGTCATTGCTTGTCCTCCATTCGGAGTTGACCGTTCTCGACATGTTTGATATTATAACTGTTGTTAGATAGTAGAACTAGACAACATTCTACGTTGTTTCTGTGGTGTAGGATGGGATGCTGTCACGCACTCATGCCCTTACTCCGGGTGCGGGTCGTGACAGGGTACGTGAGAAAGGAACAATGTCGCTACCGATTCGGTTGGGACCGATAGGTCAAAATCGGCCGGATCGATCGAACGAGAACGATTGAATTAAGATCCATTCCACGTTATGGAATGGCTTCTCTGGAACCAAGTCCCATATTCAGCGGGTTGCAGGTGATCGCGTAGGCGACGTCAGCGCAGCCAACCAGTCGCTCGCTTGAAGCAAGTCTAAGGCGAGTGGCTGACCTCCTTCGCCTCGTCCCTCTTCGATGTCACTGGCATCACAAGCCATCATGGATGTATAGCTTTGTTAATCGGGGTCCTTTCAACGCAAGTAGCTAGCTTCGATGCAAGTCCCCGCTTAACCTGTGCTGAAACCTTATGCACGACTATACCCTGTTTCCTCCTAGGTCGAAACGGTCCCGTGGCCCCGGGTTACTGCTCGAGGAAACTACCGCCTTGTCGACAAGTTGTCCATAACCGTGCGAAGACATATTTCCTTTTAGTTATTAAGACATAGCCTACATTATCTTTGAAAAACTCAATCCTTTTCCCGTGTTCGTGCCCTTGCATTTATCCTTTCATTCGCAACAACATTATCGATTTACCTAGGAAGGGGGTCGAGAAGAGAAGGGTCAGCCACTCACCTTGAGTTTACTTCAGGCGAGAGAATGGATCTTAATTCAACCGTTCCCGTTCGACCGAGTCGATCGATCCCGACCTATCGGTCCCGACCGAATCGATAGCGACAGTGTTCCTTTCTCGCATACCCCGTGGACGGAGTACGGGGCACGATGTAGGGATGGGGCACTACAGCTATAGACTAAGATGTCGTCTATGAACACTATCACGAACTGATTCCAATAGTGCATGAAGATACGATTCATGGGGTCCATGAATACGGCTGGCACACTGGTCGCTCCAAATGGCATAACAAGGAAATTCAATGTCATACCTTGATCTGAATGATATCTTCGGGATGATTTGCTCTCTGACTCTGATCTGATGGTACCCTTATGACCGCAAGTCAATATTCGAGAATACAGCCGCTCCCTTGAGTTGATCAAATAAGTCATCAATGTACGATAATCAACACATAATCTTGACGTACCATCCTTCTTCTTCACAAGAAGCATCGGTGCTCCCCAAGGCGATCCACTAGCACGAATGAATCCTTTGGTTCTGAGTTCTTCAATCATCTTGTACAAGATTTTCAACTTTGAAGGTGCCATTCTGTAGACTCTCTCCGATACTGGTGCCGTCCCTGGAATCAAGTCGATGGTGAAAACTCTGCCTCACTGGAAAATAAAAACTCTGCCTCACCGGGAATACCAAAAATAATCCTGCCGATATGGCAGTCTATTCTTGTGTATTGCTCCTTCAACCAATCCATTCCTAGGTCAAGGGACCGATTCGGTCCGCCGCAAAAGGGTCGCCGTCTAACCCAGCTATAGTCCGTGATGGCTTGACATTGCCAGTGGCCTTCACACCCTTTCACTGCTTAACAAATGCACGTGACACGGGACGGTGCTTGCTATACTTCGATAGCCCAACAAAACTCTTTTCTAATGTGTTCGTGCAACGACTTGACAAGCAAGGGCTACGTTAAGCCTTGCATCGAGGGAACATGCTGTGCACGCGTTCGACTTGAACAATCAAGTTCTTTGGGTGCATAGACTTAAGCAAGAAGCAGTAAAATACGACTTAAACTACGGGACAAGCGAATGTTAATATTAATTGTAGTTCTAATTACATTTTAAATAAAAAAGAATGCAACTTTAACTTTAACTAGTTTGAAGTAAATGTTAAATCAAAAACTATTTTAAATTTTAGTATTAATATTAGTTTCAATAATATTGTAAATTTTAAATTAACAGGAATGCCACGGTATTAGAAACCTAGCTAGCTGATGTCACGTTGCTCGGGGCTCGGTTAGTGTTCGTCTAAACTCGTACGTGCGAACTAGTTATTAGTAATGAAAACCAAAAATTGAATTTTAAGTTTAAAATCTAGTCGAGCTCCATCCTTTCTCTTTATCCCATCTTCCACACTCTCTCTTTCTCTCTCTCTCTCTCTCGGGTTCTCTCTCACAGGTTGTGTTCTTTACACAACAGATCTCGTAGCATTAAATGCTGCTGCATGCGTTATCCTACACAATTTAATAATAAACACTGATACCATATCATTAGAAGAGTAAAAGTTGTCTTGGAAGTTGTAAAAAGTTACTTTGTATTGTCTTCTCAATACTTTTTTGCATTGGAGATGACTTTTTAAACTTATTGTCATTTGTGAATATAATATTGCCGCCTATGTAAGATATTGTCTTCTGCCTCATGCCACATAGGATACACACACATAACAAGACAATAGGGTTGCGTAGCATTAAATGCTGCTGCATGCGTTATCCTAAAGAAGAGGGCCACGTGGAGAATGTTGTTGCATGCTTCCTCATGCGTTATTAGCTACACAATTTAATAATACATGTACCCAGAAGACAAGAAAGTTTTGTTGTTGGAAGTTGTTTTCTTAAAATTATGCTTGCTCCTAGAATCAGTCAAGATTTTTCATGAGCCATCAAAAGAGGGCCACGTGGCGGATGTGCAAGGAAGACGAAAAGGTTGTGTTATTGCCTTACTGGAAGTTGTTTCTTCCTGAATAATGCTTTTTGTACCTCCAAATTGCACTTTCAAACTGTCCATCCTTACGTGGCAGCTGACGTGATATGTTGATCTGGTAGCTGACGTGGCAAATTTTTTAAAACATAAAACTAAAAATAAAATTTAACATTAAAGTTAATGTTAACATTAATATTAACATTAAAATTAATATTATCGTTAACATTAACAATAATATTAATATTAATATTAACATTAACATTAACATTAACATTAATATTAACATAAATTAATATTAACATTAAATTAACATTGATATCAACGTTAAATTATTATGGAGAAAATTGGGTAGTTAACTTTTTAGATTAAAATTTGCCATGTCATCAGTCATGTCAGATGACACACACTATTATTTAACATGCCACATCAGATGGGAGGGCTATATATTAGAGGAACAATTTGGAGGTACGAATAGCATTACTCTTTCTTCTTGTATTGTTTCTTGTCCTTCGTTTCTTTTGCTGGTTTCTAACACACTCTATTTTCTTCAATGTCGACGTCACATGGAGAAACTGATCGTTGTGTGGAAGATTTAGTCGATGAAGAAAGCTTTCTTTCAAGAGGAGTGTCAGATGATTTTGATGATGAGCAAAGTTTGGAAGCTGTTAACTTAGGAGACAGTAAAGAACAAGATGAAGAAAATACCGGAAGAATGCATCATAACGATGACGACGACATCAACGCAAACAACGAAATGTTATTTCGTATCACCCTTTCTAATGGATTTAAGAAATGTATTATATTTTTACATTTATTTCTTATATTTATTTTGTTTTATTCTGTTCTTAGGGACGACGGTGAATCTCCATTGGATTTTGATGCAGCGACGATGAAAAAACAGTCCGCCAACATTAACAAAGATCCAAAACATCTCTTAGAAGAAGATATTGTTGGCCTACAGTTCAACTCTATTGAAGAAGCAGAGACATTCTACCGGATATATTCAAAAGCATATGGTTTCAGTATTAGAAAGAACGAGGTAAAGAAAAACAAGTCTGGGATGGTGATGGTCCGTAGTTGGTGTTGTTCGAATGCGGGATTCAGACACAAGAAATACAAGGAAGCTCCTAACAGGGTTCGTGAGCCAAGAAGTGAAAGCAGAAGTGGCTGTAAAGCAATTTTCCGTATTGGGTACATCGATTCTACAAAGATGTGGGCCGTCAAAAAATTTCATGTACATCACAACCATAGCCTGGCGAATGATTATGAATCAATTTTTTTGAGATCCCATCGTAAGAAATCACCCGCAGAGTTGGAAGAAGTTAAGATTATGAAGCAATCAGGGCTGGGGACTGGAGCGATATGGAATTTAATTGTCCACAGGAAAGGTGGCTGGGATAAGGTTGGATGGACGAAAAAGGATTTAAACAACGCTCTAGCTCAAGATAGTAGAGCACTAGACGATGTTGATGCTACGACAACACTTACATTTCTTCAATCTAAGGAGGGTATTGACCCAGATTTCTTCTACGCGTACAAGGTAGACGAAGATTCCAGATTGACCCATCTCTTTTGGGCTGACGGTGCATGTCGATTCGATTACGAATTATTTGGAGATTCACTAGCATTTGACTCTACATATAAAACAAATAGAAGTCAAATGCCATTGGTGGTTCTAATGGGTACAAACAATCATGCAATGACTTGTGGGTTTGGGTTTGCAATGATCCATAATGAGACTGCAGAGACATATTCTTCGGTTTGGCGACCTTACATTACGGTCAGATGAGTATGCATGTCACTGATAAACTCTCAACACCAGCTGTGAATCAAACTAGCATGGCCGTAATAGAAGATAAATTTGCCGCAATTTACACTAGAACGGTGTTTATAGAGGTAAGAAAGGAAATCACACGTTCTGATGCATATACTGTTCTCCATCATCACATCATAAGAGAGACAGAAGTTTGCACTATCCAAAAGTATATGTCGCCAAACAGTGTCAACCGGAAGGTTACATTTGATCCGGCCGACAACATCATAAATTGTGAATGCTTGTGGATGGAGACCAAGGGGATTCCTTGTAGGCATATTTTTTCAGCAATGAAGAGATTGTAAATTGGAGATATTCCAAAGAACTTGATAAAATCTCGTTGGCTCAAGGATTACAAAGAGAGTTATCTCTTCGGACCTGGCTCAGAAAGAAGATTCATCCATCCAGACATTGTTGGGAGCAGAAGGTATGGTGGTATTAATGAACAAGTTAATCTGTTTACATACTATTGTAAAAAATCAAGAAAAATTCAAGAGAGGGGAACAGAGTTGATGTCGTCTGTTTTGATGGAGTTGAAAGAAATGGTGACCGATATTGGTGAAGAAGAACAAATGGTAGCTGATGCAGTTCATGGAGTGCATGAAGCTTTAAAAGAGCCAAATCCGGTAGCAACAAAAGGAAGGCCTTCTCAAGGGAAATCAAGCCAGCCTACAGAAAGTCAGCCTATCCCGAAGCCTAGAACTTGTAGAGTTTGTAAAAAATCGGGTCACAATTTTTGTAATTGTAAAGTACGAAAGCGAAATAGCGACAAAGAGCAAATAGAATAAAATGAAACGTCGTTGACTTAAGACAATGTCTTTCCTATGTGGCAAGATGTCATTCACACGAGACAATTAGATAAAAAATATGTTCTCCAATGCAAAAGTTTGAGAAGACAATTAGATAAAAATGGAGAATATCAAATTCCAAGTTTAAAACGAAGAATATCAAAAAATGGAGAAAATATGTTCTCCGTGCAGTACAAATCATTCTCCGTTTCAAATGACATGGAGAATATCATTCTCCGTTTCAAATGACACGGAGAATATCATTCTCCGTTTCAAATTAAAACGGAGAATGAACATTCTAATGTGTTTTTAACACTGGGAATCTTATTCTCCGTTTCAAATTAAACGGAGAATGCCGTTCTATGTTCCAAATTAAACGGCGAATAGAATCCTCAATCGTTTTAATACTGGGAATGACATTCTCCGTGCAGTTCAAAACGGAGAATATAATTCTCCGTTTCAAATGACACGGAGAATATCATTCTCCATTTCAAATTAAACGGAGAATGAACATTCTAATGTGTTTTTAACACTGGAATATTATTCTCCGTTTCAAATTAAACGGAGAATGCCGTTCTCCGTTCCAAATTAAACGGCGAATAGAATCCTCAATCGTTTTGACACTGGGAATGCTATTCTCCGTGTAATTCAAAACGGAGAATGTTATTCTCCATTTAATAAAACACGGAGAATGCTATTGTGGTGTCGTGGTTACAATGCTAGACTTGTATTTAAGTGGTCATTGGTTCAAATCTTGACTATAACAAAATTTTGTTTTATTTATACTTTTTTTGTAAGTTATGTATGGGGCCCATTTAAAAGGGAAAAAACTTTGATACAGTAGGGGGTATCAAAGTTTTAATACCCCCTATGTATGACATGTGGGCCTTTCCTGCTTTGTAAAATGTGTACACATATATATATACACATAAATTTTGAGAGGGCCCACATGCCATACATTGGGGGTATCAAAACGTTAATACCCCCTACTGTATCAAAGATTCTCTCATTTAAAAGTTACGTAAAATTGAGAAAAAAACTTTGATACAGTAGGGGGTATCAAAGTTTTGATATCCCCTATGTATGACATGTGGGCCCCTCCTGCTTTGTAAAACGTGTAAACATATATATACACACATAAATTTTGAGAGGGCCCACATGTTATACATAGGGGATATCAAAACTTTGATACCCCCTACTGTATCAAAGTTTCTCTCTAAAATTGAAACCCTCTTCAAAGTTGGCAGAATTCGAAGGGGCAGATTCATTGGTATTAATGGCATATAAATGGCAATAGTTGGAAGATTTTGTTCTAGTCTAACTTAGCTTTACTTGAGAAGGGACAGATGCATTGGTATTGATGGAAATTAATTGAATTGAATTCGAAGTGGCTGCCACTTGGCGCATGAGT
The DNA here is from genome assembly GCA_029216955.1 of Iris pallida. Lineage (NCBI taxonomy): Eukaryota > Viridiplantae > Streptophyta > Magnoliopsida > Asparagales > Iridaceae > Iris > Iris pallida. The sequence goes on from JANAVB010010799.1 coordinate 15,248,157, forward strand.
CCGAGTTGTTCCTTGCCTATAAATGGCAGTAGTGTAGGGAGAGTTTGTTCTCGTCTCACTTAGCTTTTCTTGTGGAGATGGACTCTACCGATCCCCCGCCTTGGCAAGACGCTTTCCTCTTGGTTGTCGATCTCCTCGTTCGAAGAAGCTTTGGTGGTGAAGTCCTTCAGAAGACTGAGATGTGCCTGGGTTTGGATTTATTGCCAACCCACGCTCTGTCGAAGCGCCCGCACGTTGATTCGTTCGGACTATGCACGGTGTTCCTTTGCCGCAAGGAGTTCCTTTGTTCGACGTGTTCTATTGGTCCGACGATGCACGACGAAGTGATTTGCCTCAAGGAATTTCTTTTTCTCAGGGCGTTCCATTGCTCGAAAGAATGCAATATGAAGTGAATTCCTTTGTAGGTCCTTTGCCTCAAGGAAAGAGTCCTGCCAAGGTGGGGGATCGGTAGAGTGCATCTCCGGGATGAAGAAGGATGCCTTTGCAAGGTGCTCTGCCTCAAAGAATTCCTTTGCAAGGTCCTTTTGCTCTCAAGGAATTCCTTGGCACTCAAGGAGTTCCTTTGATTCCTTGATTGTATTCCAGTTTTTGTAATGCTGGAAGAGCCACGGTAACTCCTTTGCCTCAGTGAGTTCTTTTGCTCGGACGATGCACGATGAAGTAATTTGCCTCAAGGTGTCATCCAACGGTTTCTATGCTCTGATGATGCACGATGAAGTGATTTGGCTCGAGGAATTTCTTTGCCTCAAGGCGTTCCATTCCTTTGACGATGCACGATGAACTGAATTCATTGTGCATAGTCAGAGGAATGGAACTCCTTGAGGTAAAGGAATTCCTTGAGGCAAATCACTTCATCGTGTTTCGTTAGAGCATAGGAACCTTTGGATGACTCCTTGAGGCAAATCACTTCATCGTGCATCGTCAGAGCAAGAGCAAGATGAATTCCTTGAGGCACAGGAACAGAAGCAAAGGAATTCCTTGAGAGCAAATGACCTTGCAAAGGAATTCCTTGAGGCAGAACACCTTGCATAGGCATCCTTCTTTATCATGGAGATGCACTCTACCGATCCCCCACCTTGGCAAGACTCTTTCCTGTTGGTTACTGGAACAGCCGCAGGGCTTGGGTTGATTGCCAACCCACACTCTGTTAAGCGCTCGCACTTTGATTCGCTCTGACTATGTATGGAGTTCCTTTATTCATGGAATTCCATTGCTCTGACTATGCACGAAGTTCCTTTGTTCAGGGAGTTCCATTTCTCTGACGATGCACGATGAAGTGATTTGCCTCAAGGAATTCCTTTGTCTCAAGGAGTTCCATTGCTATGCGATGCCCGTACGCAGCTCACATTCAACTTTTTTCTTGATAGTAGGATTTTATGTAGTAGTTCAGACTTTCATATGTAAATAAAAGTCAAAATTTTTGTGGTTTTCATAATGTAAATGTAACTCAAAAATGATTTTATTATAAAAGACAGAGCAGAGCAGACATTATAAAAGACAGAAGTTTCTTGCCCATTACATAATTACGTTATTGTTTTACAATGTCATTGCTAGGTTGGTGGTGTTATATATTCTCTTGAAAGCAAATTCTTAGCCCATACCAACCTCATCATTGTAGTCTTCTTAGCCCATACCAACCTCGTCATATTCTCATCAAGCTCATCTTCATTCTCCTTTTCAAACTAAACAGAGAATAACATTCTCCGTTTCAAAAGACGCAGAGAACATCATTCTCCGTTTAAATAAAAACGGAGAATGAACATTTTAATGTGTTTTACCACTGAAAATGTTATTCTCCGTTTCAAGACAGACGGAGAATGTTATTATCCGTTCCAAAATAAACGGTGAATAGAATCCTCAAACGATTTAATTTAAACGGGAAAGTTATTCTCCGTTTCAAGTAAACGGAGAATGCTATTCTCCGTTCCAAATAAAACAGAGAATATAATCCGAAGGAACAGATTCATTGGACTCTACCGATCCCCCGCCTTGGCAAGACTCTTTCCTATTGGTTCACTTCAAATGACACGGAGAATGGAATTCTCCGTCTTATTCAACTTTTTCTTGGTTGTAGGATTTTATGTAGTAGTTCAGACTTTCATATGTAAATAAAAGTCAAACTTTTCGTGGTTTCGACAATGTAAATGTAATTCAAAAATGATTTTATTATAAAAACAGAACTTATAAAAGACAGAAGTTCTTTGCCCAATTACATAATCACATTGTTGTTTTACAATGTCATTGCTTGTTTCGTGTTACATATTTGCTTGAAAGCAACTTCTTAGCCCATACCAACCTCATAATTGTAATCTTCTGGTGAGTTTCATCGTCATTTCCTCCCGGTATTTCGAAGGAAGTAGTCGTCAACATATTCATATAATACGTCGTGTACAAGAGTCAGTTGGGTGCCCGTTGTTGTGGACAATTTGGAGAACAATTCAGCACTTTGCTCTCATACTCCATCTTCGCCGGGCATCTCTCCCTCATCATATCAACTTTTCTTCTGACAATAGGCTCTAAGGTGTTCTTCATTAATTCTGCATCCACCTTGCACTTTTCGTACGTGGTTTGTCTCAAGGAGTTGTAGTGTGTCCAGTCGTAGGAGATAAAGTTGAATGTGAGCAGAGTATAGTGTCTGATGGATAAATTAAAGAGTGGGATGAATAGCAACTCTATGTCGTCCTCCAAACCCATGACGAAGTCTACTACATCTGTTTGGATGTCTTGAAGGACGCCGGCTTTTGCGTCTTGTTCATTGGCACGTTCAACGATGGTCTGTTTCCCAAAAACAAAACCCAATATCATGAGTAATTTTTTTTCTGTCATTTTTCATCAGTGTACACATGAATATGGATTTTTCTGTTTGAATTCTTACCAATGTGTGGGCCATCATGAATGCAGACCACTTATGTGATTGGAGCGCCGGCTTTTGCTTCTGGATCAATGGCACGTCCTTTGAACTAGACGGGGTACACCTTCTTTTAATGCCTTGAATTTCTCTCAGCTTCCTTATTATTAGGTTCAGTATACCAGCCTCCATGTCGTCATAGTTGTGTATGTCTTGTAGGTCTATTGCCGACAGCTGGACTGAAACTCCATTTTGACCCTTTTCCGGCGAAAATAAGTATACAATATCACTGCACATAAATTTAGTTTAGATTAAATTATTAAAGATAGATTCTCATTACATAATTATGAAAAAAGTCTAGGAAAAACAAAAGAAAAAAAGGGTTCAGAATACATACTTTGGACACTTCTTTTTGGGAATTACGATGTCGATGTATTGCTTCTTCAGCTCTTCATCCGCATCTTTCCAAAGTAAGAGTTCATCGCATTCCCTTAGTATGACACGGTTCCTCTTTAATTCAGCCATTTTGGCGTCTTCTCTGGATTTCGGAGCGGCATTAATCTTCCGCTTTTTATTAGCCTCTCTAATTGTATTCTTTTCCAAGGGAGTAACATCTTCAACGTCTAATGGCGCTGATGGTTTTCTGAACCTCTTTCCCCCCGATCCTCCTCTTCTTTTGGCTTCTTTTAGAGCAGCAAGTTCAGCAGCTGCTTCAATCTCCTGACGCTGTAATGCTACAACCATGGCTTCGAGATTAACGATTTTCCCATCATTTTTAGTGGCTTCAATATTGAACGATTCAACTTTATTTTGAAGCTCCCTTTTCTCCTCAACGAGCCTTTTATTTGTTTCTCTGAGTTGCTCGGTTGTTCGCACTGAAATAAAACAAACAACAATGAAATGTATGATGTGAATCTAACACGGAGAATGACATTCTCCGTGTAATATAATACGGAGAATAGCATTCTCCGTTTGGAATTACACGAAGAATAACCTTTCCAGTATCGAAATGATAGAGAATAGCAATTATCTGTTTCAAATAACACGGAGAATGCCATTCTCCGTGTTATAATCCACGGAGAATAGCCATTCTCCTGGAAGATTACAAATCAGAAATTTAAAATAGAAAAGATTTTACCTTGTGCATGTACATCTGCAATAAGAACAGAATTTTGCTTTCTCAAATCCTCCAGTTCATGCACAGAGCTCTGTAGGCCTTTAAAAAAAATAACAGTCATGCTGAGTTGATCAGGACAGAGTCAAAAGTCACGCTCAGTTGATCCAGACAATATTTACAAATCACGCTGGGGAACAGCTCATCATTTGTCAGAGAGTAATTATGACTGACAGTACGACAGTCGAAGGATGTCTCTTCGTATGCCACGTATGCACAGAATTCGAGAGATCACAGCCGTCTATTGCGTGATTTTCGAAATCTTCTTCAGCAAGACTCAACCTTCGTCATGTTGGCGTACCAAAAGAGCTTCTTGTCATTTAATGCGACTGACAAAAGCAATCACTGTCAGAGATTTTGTGTCAGTCGAGGCACGCCAAATCAAGACAGCTGGCAGTTCTATCGCAAGTCTGCGTGTATTTGTGAGATCTTCATCTCAAACGTGCGTGGATTCTGAAGTTTTCTTCCTCAAGTCTGCGTGGATTTTGAAGCATTTTTGCCTCGAGTCTGCGTGGATCCTGAAGCTTCTTGCCCCAAGTTTGCGTGGATTTTGAAGCTTTCTACACCGAGTTTGCGTGGATTTCGTCTTCAACAAGTCTGCGTAGATTTCATCAAATTGGAGTACGTGGCAGCCATGCCACTGATCTCTCGCCTGCGTGTCCTGTAACTTGTACACGACTCATGCATGATCGCCATGTGTCCAACAGTTACAGGCCACGTCCAGTAACTTCTCACAACCTTGCGTATGTTAAATCATGCATGATTTTCAACTAAGCACAGGCTGTGAAGACAGTTATCTTTTCAGTTTTATTTTTGACTCTATAAATAGAGTTCTTTTTCTCATTCATGGTACAGATACATAGTTATCTACTGTCAAAATTTTGAGAGCTTTTCTTCTTCGCATAGTCCAAGGGATAAAGTGATCGTCTTCTAGATCAGATTCCCACAGTTGTAATTTTTCCAGAAACACAATAAATAAAGGAATTTATTTATGGAAAATAAATTGGCGACTCTGCTGGGGAAAACCATCTCCTCTTCTGAGATGGCAACAACTCAATGCGATACTTCGTCAATCGGCTCGACGAAGAAGGTAATGACGATCCAATTCGATCAACTCGCCTATGAAGAAATGCAGCGGGCTAAGAGTGGCAAGTCTACTTCAGCCTCCATCATCACTGCCAAGTCGAAGGGACACTCTGTCTATGTCCCTAAGAATCAGTTGGCAGTCAATGGTGAAGTCTCTGCCATAGTGTCTACTCCTAACACTGGCAAGAACTCTACTGCAAGCACGCACACTCTTGTGCGCTCGAAGATAACAGCATTCAAAAGTCATGCTGACAGCACTGGCTCCTTAGCCAAGTCTGTTCCAGCGTGCAATCTCACATCCAAAAGTCACGCTGACAGTATTGGCTCCTTAACCAAATCTGTTCCAGCGTGCAAATTTAATTCTAAAAGTTACGCTGACAGTACAGGCTCCTTAGCCAAATCTGTTCCAGCGTGTCTCTCTAAAACCAAAAGTCACGCTGACAGTACTGGCTCCTTAGCCAAATCTGTTCCAGCGTGTCTCTCTAAAACTAAAAATCACGCTGACAGTACTGGCTCCTTAGCCAAATCTGTTCCAGTGTGTAATTCTAAAATCAACAATCACGCTAACAGTGCTGGCTCCTTAGCCAAGTCTGTTCCAGCATGTACTTCCAAAGTCAAAAGTCACGCTAACAGCATTGGTTCTTTAACCAAGCATGTTTCAGCGTGTATTTCATCTAAGAAGAATAGCTCTTTAGCTATCTCTTCTTCTTTGCCAAGTTCTACTAGAACTGGGGGTGGTCTTCCACACAAAGTCCCTTCAAAAAGGAATAACTCTTTAGTTGTTTCTTCTGTTCCTGTAGTTTTTACTTCAGGAACAGCTTTGACTGACAATTTTGTTAGTCAAAGAAAAGAAGATGGTCTTTTGACTACTCTTCCTTCTGGACATTCTATGTCTCAAAACTTGAATGAGTCTAAGAAGAAACATTCCTTAGTGTCTTCTTCTATGACTTCTTCGAATTGGATACAGAATCTGTCCATAAAAGAGGGTTTGTTACCAACTCCTAATCAAGGGGGTGGTTCAACTTTTCCTTCTCTGCAAATATCCAGATCAATGGAAGGAAAACTCCATGTTTCCAAAACCAATGTGTCACCTCCAATTGATCTAAGAACAAAACTTAGCATTTCTGGTGTTAAGAAACCACATCAGTTGGAAACAAGGATAAAAGATCCCGATGCAGAGTATGCTAGAAACTATGTGGCTCATATTAATCATTCTTTATATAATCAAGAGCCATCAAGAACCAAGAACAGGAAATATACTCCTCAATCTTCACAAACAGATTTACGAGAATATCTTCAACAGAAGAGAAGAAGTAATTCTGTGTCAAAAGAACATGCTGAATGTGACTTCCAGCCAAGAGTCATAATTCAATGCAGATGTCAATTAATGGCTCATGACCATGTTGATCATGAATATGACTTCCAGCCAAGAGTTACAATACAATGCAGATGTCAAACTAAACGACAATCTGTCTTCAATCGGATTCAGTGTGAACCTATGCCTGATGAAGATGAGCCTTTGTTTGCTTCTGTCAACATGACCTCTCGAGATGCTGGGGGTAGAGCTGATAGTCCAGATGGAGTATATAGAAACACCAGAGCAAGAATCTTAGCTTCTAGTCAAAGAAATTTGATCTCTGAAGATGATTCTGAATTTCTAGGAGAATCTAATTTCCCACCTCTTCCTACTGGGGGTAGTTCTCCTTTAAATGACTTTGATGCACGAAGCAGTGATTCAGAGCATACAACATCCACTAATTCATCAATAATCCCTCGTACAGTCACAACATATATGGTGGATGGGAATACTGAATTGAACAATGAACTTTCCTCTGCGGTTACTCCTCAAGATCAAAGGATTGCTTCTTTGGAACAGCAAATGAAGTCTATGGCTGATACTATGAAGTCGATGTATGAAATCATGACAGCTCAGACTGTATCAGATGCCATACCAACTGACACCGATATAAGTCCAGTACAAGTTCCTCCAGCAGTACAATCCAATACTCCTGGACCAGCTCAACCAAATCCTAGTCTCTCTGGAGCTGGGGGTAGTGCTTACAATGCTGTTCCTCCTCCCAACTATTCTCTACAAGCTACAACTCCACAATCTTCCGGAGTTGTTAATGAAGAATTGAGGAATCTCAAAACTCAATTTGAAGCATTCAAACAGAAATATGGTTTACAAAGGTTAGGCATCAAGCAACCTTATCCGATAGAATGGAAGCAAGTATCGTATCCTCCTAAATACAAGCCTCCTACTATCTCATTCTATGATGGAACCACCTTTCCAAGTCAGTTTATTAATCACTTTGAAGTGATGACTGATCAATTGCAACCAAGTGACGCCCTCCTTACTCGGGTGTTTATTGGATGTCTCAAGGGAACTGCTTATGAATGGTATAGAAGTCTCCCAGATGGATGCATTACCTCATTTGTCGGTTTCAAACAGATGTTTCTTGAACGGTTCTATGAAGGGCTCAATGACATGACTATATCTGCTCTTATTAGAATCAAGCAAAAAAATAATGAAACTACAGAGAATTACATTGAACGGTTTCGAAGAGAAGCTCTGAAGATGCCTCTTGGAACTCCTGATGCTGTCACCATCGACACATGCAAATCAAACTTGTTACCAATCATCAGCATGTGGACAGGATCCACCCAATTCCAAGACTGGCCTTCTTTCATAGTTAGTGCCAAGGCTGCAGAAATTAGCGCTGAAACCTTCAAAGGTTTAGGAGTGCAGATGACTCCCAAAGAAACAGGTCAAGGTACTAACAATAAAAACAATGCTCGCAAAGGAAAAGAAACTCTTGAAGTTAATATTCAGAACAAAGATGTATCAACTGTTCAAGCTCCTGCCTCTACAACTCAACAACCAAGAACACCTCGTCCCAAAGAAGAATACTCTTTCGATGATGACGATGTCCTTGGTATCTTTGAATGTCTGCTGAAAGGTAATAAAATACAATTACCTGAAATCAAGAAACCTGATGAAGCTGATAAGACAGATCATCCAAATACTGCCCATATCACAGAATGTTGGATCACACAATTCGTACATGTTATGTACTGAAAGGAAAGATCCAAGAAATGATTAAATCTGGAGCTATCTCCCTTACTCCAAAAGAGAAGACTGTCACCTCCAATGTTGTCTCTATGCAATTCGAAGATTTCCCTCCTCAACTCCTTGAAAGTGGGATTATTCCTATTCCCAAGGCAACTCTTGAAATAGTGAATATTCCTCCTCCACAATCTGAAGGATTAGTGCCAATCACTTTAGAAACTGGAGAAATCATGTGGATTCATCCTGATCTAGTGGCAGATTTTGAATCGCCTTCTCCTCAAAAGACTACTTCTCGAAAGTCCAAGAAGGCTGGAAAGATTAAGTCATGTCATATGACGTCTCTTGGGTCTACCTCTGACACAGAGCCAAAAGATAAAGAAGAAGCACTTGTTAATGCTACTCGAACAGGGAAACCTTATCTAAAGGATTATTCCAAGAATCCTGAGGATACTTCTGATATCCCTCCAGCTGATAAAGATGCTCCTAATGTTCCTCCTGAAGAAGAATCATCTACTGCACCTGTTCCTTCAACTACACCGGTTGAACCTGTTCTTCCCAAGCCTACAGCTCTGGAGAAAGGCAAACAACAGGCTCGGTTTGATAAACCAATCAAGAAGTCCTCTCCTCTTGGGCTTCAGAAGCCTTACAACTTTGACATTCTAGCTCAACTTGCTAATACTCCAGCTAGAATGTCCCTCTTTGAACTTCTACGTCTTTCCAAAAAACTCGGGAGACGTTAAGTGAAGCACTTCTTCAAGCAGACTCTTGTCTTGCACAATTGAAGAAGCCAGATGCAGAACCTGCCACTTGCTTACATTGCAACAGTGTATTGGAGATTATCCCAAATATCACCTTTACACAAGATGACATGCTACTGGAGGATAATCGACATGATCGGCCTCTCTACTACACCGGTTATATCGATACGATGAAGATAGATCGTATCATTATTGATCCAGGGTCTGCTATAAGCATAATGCCAAAGAGCCTGTTGGATGAACTGAAAATCCCTCTTCACAAGCTTTCCAAGACAGTTACTACTATCCTGGGATTCAATCAAAACCGAAGCGAGCCTTTGGGAAAGATTCATTTGAAGCTTCAAATAGGTGATTTCAGATCCAAAGTCACTTTCTATGTGATCGAGATTGTGGGATCCTACAATCTTCTTCTTGGGAGGCCCTTTTTCTTCATGAAAATAATGTGGTGCCTTCTACTCTTCATCAGTGTTTTAAATACATTGATAGCAATGGAAGAGTACAAAAAGAAGTTGCTAATATAAATCCCTTCCATGGGGTTGAAGCTTATTTCAATGATTCCCGAATGTACAAAGAAGAGTATACAAGGGTCATACAAGCTATGGAGAAAGAGGATGCACAAAGTGAGACTTTAATAATCCCTGTTAAAAGTCGAACTACTCAGCAACAATCTCCTAAATTCTCTGGAGAAGGTTCTTTCATCATTTCGGTGAATGGACGGATCTCTCTGTTACCTCAGTCGTCTGCTCAAGACACAATGATCATTCCTGTCAGTGGGCGTACTACAGTTCCTGTATCTTCACAGGATACTCTGCTAATTCCAGTTGGAGGGCGGACCACTCTTCCATCTCAAGCTTCAAGAGAGCTCACCTCTTCTGAGCCATTTGTTATCGATCTTAATCGAAACAAAGCTTCTTCTCATTCTTCTTCTTCTCTCCCTTTAGTCATTGACTTGGCTAAAATCTCTAAGTCTCAGCCTTCTCCCAATGTAAATACTGCTGCTTTTACATTTAATAAAAAGTCTCAATCTTTGCAGTACGCTGATGTATGCAATTATGTTCATAGTTATTTACATCTGTTAGATGACTTGAACACAATAACCATAGGAGTTGTACAGACTGTTCATACAGATGTATCCCTAGAACCTGTACAATCTTCATACTTTCTAGTTCCCAACAGAAAGCCAAGAGACATTCCAATATTCTTCTACAAAGGGCCTCAAAGTCCTTCTGATTTAGAAGATGATGACAGAAATAATGATACTGGAAGATTACAATTACGTCGTTGTAGTCAACAATCTAAAGACATCATCAAAAATATAGGCTACGACTTCAGGGCTGGCCTCAATAGTGGAAAAAGAAGAAAAATGCCTGTTCGTATTCCTCCTCTGAAATATGGAAGGACGAAATGCGGATTCGGCTATATAGCTCCTACTCCTTTTATCAATATTATTCATAAAGATCCTGAGTCTGATGAAGATAAGAGATCTGATTCTTCCAGTACCATTTCTTGGGATTCTGATACGAGTATCGGTGACTTCCACTGCAACCTTCTGTCTTCCAATATGGTTTCCATTGACCATTCTGAAGAAAGTGATGAAGATGAAGAGTTTGAAATCTCACCTGAATCAGAACAATGGGCCCAAAGATTAGATAATCAATGGGAGTTCCGTTTCGAGCAAAAAGAACCTCCGACTGAAGACAAACTTGTTCAAATAGATGTTGGTGAAGAGGGATCTCCCAAACCAATATTTATCAGTGAAAGTCTTTCAGAAACTGATAAGCAAGACATGATCGAACTCATTCGTGATTACGTCGACGTCTTCGCTTGGAGTTATGAAGATATGCGAGGGCTTGATCCCCAAATTGCAACTCACAAGCTCAATATCTTGCCGAATGCTAAACCGGTCAAACAACAACTGCGACGATTTCGTCCAGACATTATGGATACAATTGAAGCTGAAGTTAATAAACTCATAGCCTCCGGGTTTATTAGAGAGGAACAACATCCCGATTGGGTGGCTAACATAGTTCCTGTCCTTAAAAAGACTGGCAAGATCAGAGTATGCATAGACTTCCGCGATCTCAATGCGGCATGCCCTAAGGACGAATTCCCTCTACCAATCACTGATGTCATGATCGATAATACCTGTGGATTTAAACGGATGTCATTCATGGACGGGTATTCTGGGTATAATCAGATTAAAATGTTTCCAGACGACGAGAAGCACACTTCTTTCAGAACGCCGATTGGTACATACTGTTATACAGTTATGCCATTCGGTCTCAAGAATGCAGGAGCAACTTATCAACGAGCCATGAGCACTATATTCCGTGAACATCTGCGAAAAATAGTCGAATGCTACGTTGATGATATTGCAGTCAAAAGTCGACAAAAGGAGGATCATATCCAAGATTTGAAGACTATTTTTGATCTAATGCGTAAGCATCAATTAAAGATGAACCCTACTAAGTCCTTCTTAGGCGTCTCTAGTGGTAAATTTCTCGGCTTCGTCATTACCTCTAAAGGTATACACGTGAATCCCGAGAAGATCAAAGCCATCCAAGAGATGCGTCCTCCACGCACCTTAAAAGAGCTACGAGGATTTCAAGGAAGGATCGCTTATATCAGGAGATTCATCTCTAATTTATCAGGATACTGCAGACCATTCAACAAACTTATGAAGAAAGGTGTTTCTTTTGTCTGGAATGATGAATGTCAGAAAGCATTCGATGATATAAAACAATATCTGATGAGCCCTCCAGTATTGGTACCTCCCGTTTCAGGAATTCCATTTCTCCTATATACTCGAGCAATGAGTCATTCGTTGGGTGCATTACTCGCTCAAAAGAATCAAAATGGTCATGAACAAGCCATTTATTATTTCAGTCGTACTATGACCGGGGCTGAACCTCGTTATTCACCGGTCGAAAAAGAATGTCTAGCCTTGATGTTCGCTGTTCAAAAGACACGACATTATATCACTGGTCAGACTATTCATGTCATCTCCAGGATCAATCCTATACGGATCATGATGAAGAAACCCAGTGTTTTGAATTCTCGACTGGCTAATTGGGGAATCCTACTTGCTCAGTATGACATGCACTATATTCCTCAGAAGTCAGTCAAAGGACAAGCTTTAGCTGATTTTCTGGCTGCTCATTCAATTCCAGAAGATTCAAAACTCTATGACGAAATCCCAGATGAAGTCCTAGATTCAAATCAAATTGCTGAAGAAGATCCTACCTGGCGTCTATTCTTTGATGGAGCTTCAAGGATAGGTCCTAATGGTGATATTGTCGCTGGAGTTGGAATCGTTCTTGTATCGCCAGAAGGTCTTGCTATCCAAAGAGCTTATTCTCTCGATCAACCATGTTCAAACAATATAGCTGAGTACAATGCATTACTCATTGGTCTTCAACTCGCCAAACATCTGAATATTCAATATTTGGAGGCGTATGGAGATTCTAAACTCATTGTCAATCAGATAAGGGGTACTTATGAAGTTCGCCATCAAGATCTGGTTCCTTATCATAGATCAGCTATATCTATGGCTTCTTCGTTTGAAGAATTCTTCATTGAACATGTTAGGCGAGCATGTAACACAGAAGCTGATGCTCTAGCTAATCTTGCAGCGGTGTTGGCTATTCCGATCAGATGACAACAAATGATTATTGTTCGTAATCGAGAATTATTTCATCTGGAAAATAACCTGACCCTAGGACTTCCAGTTGACATTGAAGAATCAACATCTCATGATGTCAACACAATAAGAGAATTTGGATTCAGTCGTAAATCGATATCATCTTCATCTGATTCCAGCATAGAATTCATCTTCAGTAATTCGGCCGAGAATCAAAATACGGATAAAGATTGGAGACTTCCTTTCTTAGATTTCGTATTGTATGATATTCTTCCGGATGATCCGAGTGAGGCAGCATCTATCAGACGACGATCACTCAGATTCTATTACAATCATACAACAAAGTCCTTATATCGTCGAGCTTATGATGGTTTACTTCTTCGATGTGTTGCCGGTGACGAGGCTCAACAAATTATTCGCGAAGCACATGATGGAATTTGTGGAGCGCATCAGCCTGGACCAAAACTTCAAGACCGTATTCGACGTATGGGTTATTATTGGCCCACTATGGTATCAGACGCCATCGAATATGCAAAGAAGTGTAAAGCTTGTCAAATCCATGCAGATTTTATTCATCAACCCTCGGAATTTCTACATCCGACGGCAGCATCATGGCCCTTCGAAGCTTGGGGCATGGACATTATCGGCCCGATCAATCCGTCGTCATCCAAGGGTCATCGATTTATTCTCGCAATAACCGATTACTTCTCCAAATGGGCTGAAGCCATTCCTTTATCTGAAGTTAAGACGTATAATGTCATCAGCTTTATTAAGCAACATGTCATCTACAGATTTAGTGTTCCTCGATGCATTATTCATGATAACGGACCACAGTTCGTCAGTCAGAAGTTTACTCGATTCTGTGATGATCACTGGATCAATAATGTGGCTTCTACCGCGTATAATCCGGCAGCTAACGAATTAGCAGAAGCTTTCAACAAGACCATCATTAAACTCCTAAAAAAGTTTGTCTCTACTAACAAACGTAATTGGAGTGAGAAGCTCGGTGAATGTTTGTGGGCTTATCGCACTACAGTTCGTAATACTACTAAATGTACACCCTTCTCTCTGGTGTATGGTTGTAAAGCTGTTCTTCCATTAGAGATTCAAATTCCTTCTTTAAGGATAGCAATCGCTAATGAACTCACTGCTGAAAATAATGATCGTCTTCGACTTCAGGAATTAGAAGCTCTGGATGAAAAGCGATTATCTGCTCAACAGAATATTGAATTCTATCAAGCTAGAATCTCAAGAGCTTTTAATAAGAAAGTCAGAGTTCGATCGTATCAAAAAGGAGAACTTGTTCTAACAGTCAGACGTCCTATGACTATGACTCATATGAGCAAGGGAAAATTTGACGCAAAGTGGGAAGGACCCTATATTGTGAGCAGAGTTTTCTCAAATGGAGCTTATCAACTCTCAGAATTGGATGGTCGAAAAGTTTTGATGCCTATCAATGGCAAATTCCTTAAAAAGTACTATGTATAAATGTAAATGCTTGTAATCATCAGACAAATTCATGTTTAAAAAAATAAAATTTTTATTTTATTTTAATCATGAATGATGGTACATGATATTAAGAAAGATCATTATCATCCTTTTCTACATCTGGACGTGGTCCACTGTCATCCTTCTCGAAGACGTGATCAGCAAAAGAGCCGAGGATCTCCTTGCTAGAACCTACAAGGAACTTACAAGCAGCCATTCTCATGGCTTCTTCTTCTTCAGTCTTTCCTGGTTCGAGCAGGAAGTCCAGAATGTCCCTTGGTGGCTTGGGTGCAGATGAACCTTCGCCTGCTTTCGCCTTCTTCGATTGAACTGGATCTACAGGGTGTTCTTCAGTGCCTTTCTGAACCTTCATGGCGATTTCAGTCTTCTTGGATGCTTCTTCAGACGACATTTTTATGTTTGAAAGAAGAAGCGTTTGTTCTTGTCAGATTTCTACTATATTTATAGGCAGAAGTTCCTCAAATAATGAAGCGTCACATTCATCCGACGATTCATACATTCATTAATACTTGACGGTTCATCCGTTCATTTATTACATTCATTCGACGGTTCATCCGTTCATCATTTCCTAAACGGTTCGTCCGTTCATAACCTTCTATCAATTTATTAAGTGGGGATTCGTTATTGATCACGTTTTCATAACCTCTGAATCAATTCCGAATCTACTTGCTCATTTGTCATTTTTGACCTCTGCATAGAAATCAATCTGTTTTCTTTTGAGTTCCTACATATTATCACGTCCATAATACCTCTCATAATATCATATACTCTAAAACAAAAAAGAAGATTTCATTATCTATCATGTCCACGATTCATCCACAAATACAAATCTTTGAGCATAGAAGAATTATCATTTCCATTCTCATTTCACCACAAAAAGTCTATTACATTTCCTTAGACTTTCATACAAATCATAATGGAAATCTATTACAAATCTTGGATTTTCATTTTATGTACAATGGGGATCTACTTCTTCTTGGATCTTCTCTGGCGGTCTCGTTGTTTGTGGCAATTCCTGGGTGTCCAGCAGGAATCAAACTCTGGTCTTATCTCTCAGACGAGAGGAGAACCACAGAGTAGGGCAACACGAAGACGTGTTGCTGCCAATACAACTGGTGGATCGGGGGTAACCTCTCAAGGAAGACAGGAATGTATCCAAACCTTGGGATACAATTCCTAGTTCTGCCTTGAAAGGAACTCTACTACCCGATTTCTCGGGGTAGAGACGACTCCACCATCCAACTCTCGTGTATAAAGGCTCTTCCTACCATCTGAGGAAGACCCTTCTATCCCACGAAGAGTTCTGAGTTGTCTGATGTACGCATCAAAAGCATATTTGCTCCCTGATGTAGGTGTCAGCAGGATATTCTCCACAGCATCTACATCACCAATGCCAGTTCTGAAGAAAATTTTCAACCGAGCTTCTGCAGAGAACAGCAAGGAAGAAGAGAATTAATCAACAGAAATGTCATTTAGCACACACTGGCTAGTCAAGCGTGCATTTTTCAGTCAGAAACATAGAAGCCTATCTTCAACAGCAACAAAAATGGTACGCGGACTTACCATCAAGTTTGGTGCTAAGGATTGGCAAACCCATGTTTGATACAGTGTGCATAAATCGAACATTAGAAAACATTGCTTTCCTGTTTGAGAATGAAATCTCCCAAAAATTTCATGCTCAGAGAAGAAGAAGAAGAATGGGAGATGAGTATCTGTGAAACTCATCTATCTATTTAAAGGACAAAGTACAAACCTATTCTTGGAAAAGATCCACGTAAATAGCGCTCATAAATTATGGAATGAGTGTCACGTGTGCTTTGGAAGACAGCGCAGCATTGGAAACAGTCAAAGAATGCCACCTAATATTCTTCATTAATGCACGCTGTTCAAACACAAAAGTTGTACTACATTCTTCAAGACAGGCACTGATGGCCTTACAAAAAACAAAAAGAGTGCAACACTTTCAAAAGCATAAAAGACACGCTCTATTTAGTCGAGCGGCTGAGCTTGGCGCCCAGTTCTTCTACGCTCTTGACCCCCATACGGTGTAACAGAGCCTTCAACATTTCACGCTGCTCTGCAAGGATGCGTTCATTGGAAGAAGACGAGCCATCCAAGCCAAAATAGCTCAAGAAATTCTTGGCTAATTGCATGGGATCGTCTTTGAACTCGAAAACCAGAGGCTCCGGTTCTTTACCCTCAAAAGTGGGATCACCATGGGAATAAAAGCCCAACTTGCGTGCTTCTTCCTCAGCTTTCTCCTTTGGTGTCATGTTGGCGTAAGATGAAGATTAAAATGAATCCTCTCCCTGTTTATATAACAGAGCTCGCCGGTGGTTCATATTCTACCATAAACTGGATGCAATCAGTCTCGGAAAATGAAGAGTCATCATGACATTTAATAAGTTCATTTGGATGTTTTCAAAGAACTTCGAAGTCTTTTCGACTTCCGAAAAATTTGAAGTTATCTCAGCGTGACTAAGTTCATTTTTATCTTATTTTCAAAGTATTTCGAAAATTTTGAAGTCTTTTCAAATTTTCGAAAACTTTGAAGGGGGTTTTGTAGGCCTTTAAAAAAATGACAGTCACGCTGAGTTGATCAGAACAGAGTCAAAAGTCACGCTCAATTGATCCAGACAATATTTACAAATCACGCTGGGGAACAGCTCATCATTTGTCAGAGAGTAATTATGACTGACAGTACGACAGTCGAAGGATGTCTCTTCGTATGCCACGTATGCACAGAATTCGAGAGATCACAGCCGTCTATTGCGTGATTTTTGAAATCTTCTTCAGCAAGACTCAACCTTCGTCATGTTGGCGTACCAAAAGAGCTTCTTGTCATTTAATGCGACTGACAAAAGCAATCACTGTCAGAGATTTTGTGTCAGTCGAGGCACGCCAAATCAAGACAGCTGGCAGTTCTATCTCAAGTCTGCGTGTATTTGTGAGATCTTCATCTCAAACGTGCGTGGATTCTGAAGTTTTCTTCCTCAAGTCTGCGTGGATTTTGAAGCATTTTTGCCTCGAGTCTGCGTGGATCCTGAAGCTTCTTGCCCCAAGTTTGCGTGGATTTTGAAGCTTTCTACACCGAGTTTGCGTGGATTTCGTCTTCAACAAGTCTACGTAGATTTTATCAAATTGGAGTACGTGGCAGCCATGCCACTGATCTCTCGCCTGCATGTCCTGTAACTTGCACACGACTCATGCATGATCGCCATGTGTCCAACAGTTACAGGCCACGTCCAGTAATTTCTCACAACCTTGCGTATGTTAAATCCTGCGTAATTTTCAACTAAGCACAGGCTGTGAAGACAGTTATCTTTTCAGTTTTATTTTTGACTCTATAAATAGAGTTCTTTTTCTCATTCATGGTACAGATACATAGTTATCTACTGTCAAAATTTTGAGAGCTTTTCTTCTTCGCATAGTCCAAGGGATAAAGTGATCGTCTTCTAGATCAGATTCCCACAGTTATAATTTTTCCAGAAACACAATAAATAAAGGAATTTATTTATGGAAAACAAGCTCTCCATCACAACGTTGACTGCACGTTGTTGCGCTTCTTCTGCCTCAAGCTCTTTCAGCTTTTCTTTGAGTATATCATTCTCAAGGTTGGCTGCACGTAACTGCGCTCCTTGTGCCTCCATCTCTTTTATCTTTTCTTTGAGTTCTTCATTATGCGTAAGAATATCAAAATGATGTCTTCTCAAATCCTCCAGTTCATGCACAGAGCCCTCCATCACAACGTTGACTGCACGTTGTTGCGCTTCTTCTGCCTCGAGCTCTTTCAGCTTTTCTTTAGGTATGGCATTCTCAAGGTTGGCTGCACGTAACTGCGCTCCTTTTGCCTCCATCTCTTTTAACTTTTCTTTGAGTTCTTCATTCTGCGCAAGAATATCAGAATGATGTCTTCTCAAATCCTCCACCTGCTTCTTAGTGTTCTTCCTCTCCCTCTTTTTCAACTTCTTCTATAGGTGGCTCATCTTCTTTGTGCCCTTCTTCTTCCCCAACATGTATAACCAGATCTTCCAATATCATCTTCGATCTCATTTTGTTGTGAAATTCGGCCTTGAGGAAGTTTGAGATTTTGTACCCATTTCATGTAAAAAATCTTAGGTAATCAGGAATTGGGGCGAACTTCCTTTCCATAAATTTACTATATTCTGCAAACCAATAGAGGAAGTAT
Organism: Iris pallida; assembly: GCA_029216955.1. Lineage (NCBI taxonomy): Eukaryota > Viridiplantae > Streptophyta > Magnoliopsida > Asparagales > Iridaceae > Iris > Iris pallida. The sequence continues at coordinate 15,266,431 of JANAVB010010799.1, forward strand.
ATTGTGCAACCTTCCAATTTGTGGAAAGCCATTGAGTAATCCCCCTGTTCAGTTTTTGTAACGCCCCAATCCTAAAATACGTAGGACTAGAACGTAATCATGCCAGCTGTATACATACGAAGTATATGGACCATCGTATGTATACATAAGCTGTAATATGTAGTATTCCAAGACAAACTGTAACACCCAGTTTTCTAAAATGAGGGTAATTTTAAAATTTTGTATTTTAATTTATTTAATTATGGTATTTAAGATTTTCCATAATTTTTATTGATTTTTAATTATTTTAAAACTATTTTAAAATCATGACTTATGATTTTGGTGTTTGGCTAGTGTAACATTGGAGACTGTTGACCTAGAGTGTAATGTTCCAAATTCATGATACGTATTTAGTGTACGTATACGTGTTTTGGACCCATATTTTATTTAGTCATGATTAGTTATCTTAGTTTATTTTGCACTGGCTTGGTTTTATTGGCATTGATAGTTTAAATGGTTTTAATGGTTCATTGGTTTATTTTGGATTAGTGAGGCTTGGTTTATTTCATAATTCATTTGGTTTAAATTGCTAGAAAGAGAAAGAGAGTTTATTGGCCTTGACTTGGTTCACCTTGGTTTATCTTGGCTTGGTTTATTCTTTGGTTGGTTCGGCTAGGCTTGGTTGCCTTGGTTCATCAAGAACCAAGGGGTAAACCCCCTACCTACCTACCACCACCCATAGTATTTATTACCCTTTCTCCTTCTCTCTCTTCATTAATATCTTCTTCTTCTCCACCATTAACTCCTGCACCTACCAGAGAGAGAGAGAGAGAGGTCTAGGCAAGTGTATCTTGCTTCATGGAGGAACTCTAATTTTATTGCTCCATTCTCTTCCTTACAGCATTCTAACTTACTTTAGAACTTGACATTTTCACTTTCCATGGCTAGATTCTTGTAGATCTATATTTACTTTATTTTTGAATTTTTTGGGTTTTGATCTACTTAATCCTGTTATTTCTGAGTTTTGAGGGTTCTATGTTGTAGAGAATCTCGTTCTACCCTATTTTGACTTATAAAAGTTCAGATTTGGGCTCTGGATGGAAGTTTTACGTTGCTTGGAAGCCATGGTTGCTTAGCTCTTCTTCTCGGAAAACTTGGAGAAGAAGAACAGTCTGGCCGCATGGACTCAGCCGCATAACTCTATGCGACGAGTTCTACTGGCAGCATGGAATTCACCAGCCGCATAAGACTTCTTGAGTACTTGACCGCATGAACAATCATGCGGCAAGTCTTTTCCAGCCGTATGAGACTTGACTCGGATCTAGCCGCATAGCCTTGCTCAGACTGAGCCGCATGAGTCCCTGTTATTTTGACCGTATGGACTTCTGAGTTCCCAGCCGCATGAGTTCCTTCATTTCCTGAGCCGTATGGGACTACTCGTTCCCAGCCGCATAAGGACTAGTCTCTCCTGGCCGCATATGACCCATCTCCCGCTGGCCGCATAAGCACCACATTCCTGAGCCGCATGAACCCGTATCATCTCGGGCCGCATGCACCCTGACCCGTCCTGAGCCGCATGACCCTTGCTTGGACCCAGCCGTGTAAGCCCCCTGAATTTTCCGAATTATTTTTCGAATTTTCTAATGAATTATTTTCAATAATTCATTTCTATATAATTAATTTTTGATCATTAAATGCTCTTTACCGTGACTTGGAATTCTAGAGCATCAGGGATGCCAGTCTCTGTAAACTTTCTTCTTGGAGTTTGTAGTAGACGAGATTATCTTCACATTGATATTTCGTATCCCACTCGAACTTGTTCTCTTGTACTCTTTTTGCTTCGTGCAAGTTCGGGTCAATTTAGACCATTTAATTAATAATTAATTTCCCACTCTTTTCCTTGATCATCGTTTGCACGTTACCGTGACTTTTAATCTAGGAGCACCAGACCAGTCATTTTCTCAGAACCAACTTGTCATGTCTGATCTACTCGAGACGTTCTTCACCCATGACCTTCGTGTCCCACTCAGACACTCCATTTTGTGCTATATTTCCTTCGCACAACTTTCGGTTCAATTTAGGCCAATTAATTATCTACCATGAAACCCGATTTAATTTCCAATTTAATTTCGGGACCCGACATCGATCCAACCTAGTCGACCCAAAGTATGGACGTGGCCCACATGAAGCCTACTACCCACATGACGCTTGTGTCCCATTTGTTGGAGTCCCCGTATATTATTTATTTACCCATGATTATAAATCCCGATTTTTAATTTAATTATTGCACCTGGTCCGATTTTGACCCGACCCGGTTCGACCGAACCCGAACCCATGCTCCATGTTGCCCTTTCATGACTGCCCAAAACCCCCACATAATTTCCCCTATTTTCCCCCCATTTTAAATATTTATTTTTCTCTCTCCACTTTACAAATATATATATATATATATATATATATATATATATATATATATATATATACATATATATATATATATATATATATATATATATATATATATATATATATATATATATATATATATATATATATATATCTTTTACTCTCTTTCCAAACAAAAACTTACACACCACCCTTTCCCCCAAGGGTGGCCGACTCCACATTTTTCCTCCAGCCGACCTACTTTTCCTCACCTCTCTCTCTCTCTCTAAATATCTATAGCTCTCTCTCTCTCTCTCTCTAACTAAATAACACACTTTCCTTATATATAAATATATACTCACACACAAACAAAACTAAATCTCTTTCTCTCTCCCACTTTAATTCCCTTACCCCTCTCTTTACAGCACACAAACCAACCCCCCCTTACTCCTTGCACGAGAGCAGCCCCCTCCTCTCTTTTCTCCATCATCATTATTCTCACCCTCACCATCATCTTCTTCTTCACAAACTTCTTCTTCTCTTTCAAACTTCAAACACCACCACCCACACCGTGCCCCTGGCCGGAGCTCCGCACGGCCACCCTCCGCCGCGGGCCGTGCCGCCGCCGGCCTCCTCCCTCGCTGGCCGCGCTACCGCCGCGCGCCTCTGGCCGCGCCACCAGCAGCAGCACAGCGGCAGCAGCAGCAGCGCTGGCCGCGCGCCGCCGCCGGCCGCCGCGCCTCCGGCGACCCCCTCCCCCACGCGCGTGTGCCCCCGGCGAGCACTCCCATGGCGGCCACCATCCTCCGGGACGCGCCGTCGAGGCGATTCGTGCATTTTTCACGAAATTCCGTCGACGCGCGCGCGCGAAGTCCAGAATTGGCGCCTCGTCGCAGCGACTTCGTGCGCGTTTCCCAGGGAATCCGACCGTTGGATCGGAGATTTCTTCGCTCCGTCTCAATCTCGGTATATACCCCTTCATCCCTCTCAAATTTCATCCGTTAATTTCGTCGTTTGATAGATCAAAACCGGCCACCAAGTTGACACTTTAAATTGTGTTATTTTTGGACAGTTTTGTGGAGCCGACTTCGTCGACTCATATCTCCTCCGTTGCAGCTCCGGCTGGCGCGCCACCAGTTCCGGTGCACAGCTGGTATAACCCTCTTCCTGTCCCCTTTAGATTTCATTTCAGTTTGAGCTTGTTAGGTCGGTCGAATTCGACGCCAAAGTTGGCCGTTCGAATTCTTAGTGTTGTACTTATAAAATTCTATTTTTGACCTCGGGACTCCGGATTCAAATTCTGACAGCCTGCGTCGTTCTGGTATGTTTTCATATAAAGTTTGCTTGATTTGGAGAACGTAGACCCTGGCACGCATTTCGGTGCAAAGCGGGTCCCACTTTCTGAGTCAACGGGACTTTTTGAATCCAATTTCGGATATACCGTTGAGTTCGTATCGTCATTCTGGACTCGTTGACATATAATTTGCTAGGTTTTAGTGGACATTGGTTCCGGCACGCATTTCGGTACAATTCGGATACCAATATCCGGGCCAACGGGTCATTTTGAGATCGGCTCATCGGAATCCAATTCCGGGTATACCGTTGAGTTCGTATCATCATTCTGGACTCGTTGACACATAATTTGCTGAGTTTTGAGGACATTGGCTCCGATACGCTTTTCCGTACAAATTAGAATTTTAATGTCCTAGTCAACGGACCAATTTGAGATCGGGTCAACGGAATCCAATTCTGGAGATACCGTTGGGTTCGTATCGTCATTCTGGTTTCGTGGGCATATAATTTGTTAGGTTTTGTGCACTTTTATTTCAGCACATTTTTCGGTGCAAAGTGTGTCCAACGGCGGACATTATTTTGGCCCAAAATTACCGTTTTGCCTCTGTGTCTAAATTGGACTTTTGGACAGGTTATCCTAGCTGATTTGACTATTCTGGACACGTTGGTGATGTTAGTTTCATCATCCGACAACATCCGTAGATTTCTTCCCTTTTTGTGTCACCCTATTATTATAATATTTTCTCCTTTTGGTTGTTTTAGAGATCCGTCGATTTCAGTGATTTCTAAATCACTGGAATTCATAAGTTGACTTGTAGATGGTTATAGAGACTAGCTTGACCATGGTTGACTACTTTGACTAGACGTCGAAGTAGAGTCAACAGTTGACCTTGGTTTGATCAGACTTGACCAACGTTGACTTTTTGACCAAAGTCAACTGTAGGTCAACCATTGACCTATTTAACCTAGATTAGACTTAGAGTTGACCGAAGTTGACCAGTTGACCAGTTGACCAAAGTCAACTGTACGTCAACCTTGACCCAGTTTGTCTTAGTTTAACTTAGTTTGACCTAGATGTTAGTATGTCTTTTGACCCTGATCAGCTCTTGTATTATTTCATCTTTAGGTCTGTGGCTTTACTTCGAACCCTGATTCATATTGACAGCAGGACCCCAGGCGAGTACATTCTCTGATAACTTATTCCCAATTTATGATAACTGTTATGATTCATGTACTTAGTGTTGATATGCTTATTCCTGACACATGGTTCTCACGGATTGGTATTCTTGGATCCCGATGAGAGATGTCTCTCCTTCTTAGGTTGGGATGTATTGTGCAAGCTCCCTTGTAGCTCTTGCTCAATATATGGTCACTGATTCTAGAGAAGGTTCGCGACCTTCTCATTAGAATCCCGTGCAGTGACGTGTCCTGTTTGGATCCATTCTACCAGTTGGGGTAGGGGGAGTAGTAGCGTAGGCCTGTGATCAGATCCATCCCGCATTCCCTAACAGTACGAGTCATATATCGCACTTATGACTTGCCAGGCCGATTCTTGACAGGTACCCAAGCCGATCACAAGCTGAAACTATTACTCACACACATTGGATATATAGCTTACCTTGATTCGTGTACATGCCATGATCCCGTTCTATTTTCTTGTTCTAGCTCTAGCTTTACAGCTTACCATGCCATGATATATACATGTACACTCCATGATTTATTGTATATGCTCTATTTACAGTCTTATAGCTTTTATTCTATCTTGAGATCTGTTATGAGATATATGTACTCGTTCCATCCTGACCGGATATGTTGACAAATTTTAGGAGTAGTTGTGCCCTCATTATTGGACTTCATGATGTTGCTAGCTGAGGTGGATCTCACTATTCTTCTATGGGAGTTGCCTGGTAGTTATCCTTAGTTAGTCTTGTTGTTCCTTCTTTATCTTTCATGTCTTATGATCCTTGTAGATTCTAGTTGTTCAAGTGATATTGTTATTAATTCTTGTCTTATCTTCCTTAGTTTTCGTGATGTGACATGAGTACATTTCTAGTTATGGATTATTAGATGTTGTAGTTAGTATAGTATACTTGACAGCGTTCTACCGTCGATACCGCGGCGTAGGCTGGGCGTGGCCCACGTATTCGTACCCGTATATCCGGGTGCGGGTCGTGACACGTTTTTAGTGGTGGCCCATGCAGGTCAGTCTTTGCAATTAATGCGAAGTCGTGGTAGTACTTGAGCTTTTCTGTACTACTGCGAGCCTGCCCTAGGATTAAGGTTGAGTAATGGAATATTTTAGGATTTTGGTACTCAGTCACATATTAGGAACTCTTGGTAGATTCCAGGGATGACCCCTGGGAATCTTATTTCGAACATTTTGAAAATTTTCCAATTTGTTCTTGTCCGTTCTGATTTCTGAAATATCTGTCCTTATCAAACTTTATTCCTTCTTGGGATGAGTTTGTGGACCCCAGAGGGAAGGTATAAGTTGGACTTGTATATCATCTAGGTTTGGGAGAGAATATAATTTACCAACCTCGTATCATGGTCGAGGTTTGTTTTAGATTATATTCCACCATTTTCTATCTTGACCTAGGTAGTACCCTCGGGACTTTCCCTGAAATTTTCCTCTGAACCCTATCTCGGAAGTTGTTTCTGTTGTTTCTATTAACTTACCCTTGACTTGTTGAAATTTAAATCTTAATATTCGTTGTTGACCTTTAATTTTGTTTTGGATAATTCTTTTAAGAATTGAGTTAAGATATCCTGATAAACATATTTTGGACAAGGACGATGAGAACGGTAAGTGTCTACTTTATTTATGGAGTTTAGAATTCATTGCAGTCATATTAGCTAGCGAGACATGGACATGGAGCCTGATTTTGGATATACTATCCTAGTTATGTCATTTAGGTTCTCTTGCAGCCATACCGGGTGGCGTGGTAAGGAATCTAGATGACATAATTATAGGGTGTATACCATGGTTATGGACTTTATTGTTTATTACCGCTATGCTTACTGGCGTGGCGAGAATTCTGGCAACATGATTTGGGATAGACGTGTATGGTTATCAGATCGTATCTTAAATTGATTCACTTGTTTTAACCTATTGGACAAGAGCAGTTCCTACTATTACTTTTGTTTTCCCATTCTTCTCTTCCTCATCGCATGGTGATTTCCTCATCTTACCCTTACTTCCTCCGTCTTGATCAATTATGTCCTGATTCCACCAATTACCTATCTCATATCTACTTCTGTCAGCCATACTTTGAAAACCTTGAAAATTTTAGAATTTTCATATCTTTTATCTTGGGAGAGATCGAGGAAGTATCGTAATCATCCGTCTCGGAGTAGACATTGTTGGTAGTAGTCGAAGCAGAGCGAGATGATTACCCCAACTTCCGCCTACGATCCCATATTCAGGTTTCTATGATAACAGAAGCAATTCAATTCTACATCCTTGATTTGTTTATTATATTTTGATATCGCGAGATTGATCCTCTCTGATTGACCAATCGATTCTGGTTGTCTAGTTTATCGTGCCAAAGAGTCTTGATTGTTGATTGAACTTAAATGGTTTCGAATTCCATTGTGATATAATTTCCTTCTTAGATGCTCGTGTCCAGACTTCGTTGATTTTGTTCTCCATCTTGCCCAAATTCTGATTTACTCAAGACTTGAACAATTTCAATCGTGCTGAGACTAAACTATTTATTTTCATCATGATTGGACAATGCTATCATCACTCGTGCTTTAACTTTCGATTCAATTCTGGCAAATGACTAAATTCTATTCCAATCACGATTAGGCTTCATACTATCCTTGATTATGCCGGAGTCTCATTTTCTGAATCGTGTCCCAATGACTTAACTTATCTATAATCGTGCCTATATGATTCTGTTCATATTTTGATTCTATCGTGCGGAAATTTTTCATCGTGCCTGAATAATTGTGAATTGAATATCTTAATCATGCAAACTTGTCATTCTATGATCGTGCCTAAGTTTTCGCCTAAAACTTTCTATCTTGTTTTACCCCTACTACAACCTTAATTTCGAGGACAAAATTTCTATAAGGTGGGTAGGATGTAAGCCCCCTGAATTTTCCGAATTATTTTTTGAATTTTCTAATAAATTATTTTCAATAATTCATTTCTATATAATTAATTTTTGATCATTAAATGCTCTTTGCCGTGACTTGGAATTCTAGAGCATCAGGGATGCCAGTCTCTGGAAACTTCCTTCTTGGAGTTTGTAGTAGACGAGATTATCTTCACATTGATATTTCGTATCCCACTCGAACTTGTTCTCTTATACTCTTTTTGCTTCGTGCAAGTTCGGGTCAATTTAGACCATTTAATTAATAATTGATTTTCCACTCTTTTCCTTGATCATCGTTTGCACGTTACCGTGACTTTTAATCTAGGAGCACAGACCAGTCGTTTTCTCAGAACCAACTTGTCATGTCTGATCTACTCGAGACGCTCTTCACCCATGACCTTCGTGTCCCACTCAGACACTCCATTTTGTGCTCCATTTTCTTCGCACAACTTTCGGTTCAATTTAGGCCAATTAATTATCTACCATGAAACCCGATTTAATTTTCAATTTAATTTTGGGACCCGACATCGATCCAACCTAGTCGACCCAAAGTATGGACGTGGCCCACATGAAGCCTACTACCCACATGACGCTTGTGTCCCATTTATTGGAGTTCCCGTATATTATTTATTTACCCATGATTATAAATCCCTATTTTTAATTTAATTATTGCACCTGGTCCGATTTTGACCCGACCCGGTTCGACCGAACCCGAACCCATGCTCCATGTTGCCCTTTCATGACTGCCCAAAACCCCCACATAATTTCCCCTATTTTTCCCCTATTTTAAATATTTATTTTTCTCTCTCCACTTTACAAATATATATATATATATTTTATATATATATATATATATATATATATATATATATATATATATATATATATATCTTTTACTCTCTCTCCAAGCAAACACTTACACACCACCCTTTCCCCCATGGTGGCCGACTCCACACTTTTCCCCCAGCCGACCTACTTTTCCTCACCTCTCTCTCTCTCTAAATATCTATAGCTCTCTCTCTCTCTCTCTCTCTCTAACTAAATAACACACTTTCCTTATATATAAATATATACTCACACACAAACAAAACTAAATCTCTTTCGCTCTCCCACTTTAATTCCCTCACCCCTCTCTTTACAGCACACAAACCAACCCCCCCTTACTCCTTGCACGAGAGCAGCCCCCTCCTCTCTTTTCTCCATTATCATTATTCTCACCCTCACCATCATCTTCTTCTTCACAAACTTCTTCTTCTCTTTCAAACTTCAAACACCACCACCCACACCGTGCCCCTGGCCAGAGCTCCGCATGGCCACCCCCGCCGCGGGCCGCGCCGCCGCCGGCCTCCTCTCTCGCTGGCCGCGCTGCGCCACCGCCGCGTGCCTCTGGCCGCGCCACCAGCAGCAGCACAGCGGCAGCAAACAGCGGCAGCAGCAGCAGCGCTGGCAGCGCTGGCCGCGCGCCGCCGCCGGCCGCCGCGCCTCCGGCGACCCCCTCCCCCACGCGCGTGTGCCCCCGGCGAGCACTCCCATGGCGGCCACCGTCCTCCGGGACGCGCCGTCGAGGCGATTCGTGCATTTTTCACGAAATTCCGTCGACGCGCGCGCGCACGAAGTCCAGAATTGGCGCCTCGTCGCAGCGACTTCGTACGCGTTTCCCGGGGAATCCGACATTTGGATCGGAGATTTCTTCGCTCCGTCTCAATCTCGGTATATACCCCTTCATCCCTCTCAAATTTCACCCGTTAATTTCGTCGTTTGATAGATCAAAACCGGCCACCAAGTTGACACTTTAAATTGTGTTATTTTTGGACAGTTTTGTGGAGCCGACTTCGTCGACTCATATCTCCTCCGTCGTAGCTCCGGTTGGCGCGCCACCAGTTCCGGTGCACAGCTGGTATAACCCTCTTCCTGTCCCCTTTAGATTTCATTTCAGTTTGAGCTTGTTAGGTCGGTCGAATTCGACGCCAAAGTTGGCCGTTCGAATTCTTAGTGTTGCACTTGTAAAATTCTATTTTTGAACCTGGGACTCCGGATTCAAATTCTGACACCACCAGTAGACTCGTGGCGTCGTTCTGGTATATTTTCATATAAAGTTTGCTTGATTTGGAGAACGTGGGCCCTGGCATTTCGGTACAAATCGGGTCCCACTTTCTGAGTCAACGGGACTTTTTGACGCCGGCTTATCGGAATCCAATTTCGGATATACCATTGAGTTCGTATCATCATTCTGGACTCGTTGACATATAATTTGCTAGGTTTTAGTGGACATTGGTTCTGGCACGCATTTCGGTGCAAGTCGGATACCAATATCCGGGCCAACGGGTCATTTTGAGATCGGCTCATCGGAATCCAATTTCGGGTATACCGTTGAGTTCGTATCATCATTCTGGACTCGTTGACACATAATTTGATGAGTTTTGAGGACATTGGCTCCGACACATTTTTTCGTGCAAATCAGAATTTTAATGTCCTAGTCAACGGACCAATTTGAGATCGGGTCAACGGAATCCAATTCTGGAGATCCCGTTGGGTTCGTATCGTCATTCTGGTTTCGTGGACATATAATTTGTTAGGTTTTGTGCACTTTTATTTCAGCACATTTTTCGGTGCAAAGTGTTACCGTTTGGCCCCTGTGTCCAAATTGGACTTTTGGACAGGCTATCCTAGCTGATTTGACTATTCTGGACACGTTGGTGATGTTAGTTTCATCATCCAACAACATCCGTAGATTTTTTCCCTTTTTGTGTCACCCTATTATTATAATATTTTCTTCTTTTGGTTGTTTTAGAGACCCGTCGATTTCAGTGATTTCTAAATCACTGGAATTCATAAGTTGACCTTGTAGATGGTTATAGAGACTAGCTTGACCATGGTTGACTACTTTGACTAGACGTCGAAGTAGAGTCAACAGTTGACCTAGGTTTGATCAGACTTGACCAACGTTGACTTTTTGACCAAAGTCAACTGTAGGTCAACCATTGACCTATTTAACCTAGATTAGACTTAGAGTTGACCGAAGTTGACCAGTTGACCAGTTGACCAAAGTCAACTGTACGTCAACCTTGACCCAGTTTATCTTAGTTTGACTTAGTTTGACCCAGATGTTAGTATGTCTTTTGACCCTGATCAGCTCTTGTATTATTTCATCTTTAGGTCTGTGGCTTTACTCCGAACCCTGATTCATATTGACAGAGGACCCCAGGCGAGTACATTCTCTGATAACTTATTTCCAATTTATGATAACTGTTATGATTCATGTACTTAGTGTTGATATGCTTATTCCTGACACATGGTTCTCACGGATTGGTATTCTTGGATCCCGATGAGAGATGTCTCTCCTTCTTAGGTTGGGATGTATTGTGCAAGCTCCCTTGTAGCTCTTGCTCAATATATGGTCACTGATTCTAGAGAAGGTTCGCGACCTTCTCATTAGAATCCCGTGCAGTGACGTGTCCTGTTTGGATCCATTCTACCAGTTGGGGTAGGGGGAGTAGTAGCGTAGGCCTGTGATCAGATCCATCCCGCATTCCCGAACAGTGTGAGTCATATACCGCACTTATGACTTGCCAGGCCGATTCTTGACAGGTACCCAAGCCGATCACAAGCTGAAACTATTACTCACACACATTGGATATATAGCTTACCTTGATTCGTGTACATGCCATGATCCCGTTCTATTTTTTTGTTCTAGCTCTAGCTTTACAGCTTACCATGCCATAATACATACATGTACACTCCATGATTTATTGTATATGCTCTATTTACAGTCTTATAGCTTTTATTCTATCTTGAGATCTGTTATGAGATATATGTACTCGTTCCATCCTGACCGGATATGTTGACAAATTTTAGGAGTAGTTGTGCCCTCATTATTGGACTTCAAGATGTTGCTAGCTGAGGTGGATCTCACTATTCTTCTATGGGAGTTGCCTGGTAGTTATCCTTAGTTAGTCTTGTTGTTCCTTCTTTATCTTTCATGTCTTATGATCCTTGTAGATTCTAGTTGTTCTAGTGATATTGTTATTAATTCTTGTCTTATCTTCCTTAGTTTTCGTGATGTGACATGAGTACATTTCTAGTTATGGATTATTAAATGTTGTAGTTAATATAGTATACTTGACAGCGTTCTACCGTCGATACCGCGGCATAGGCTGGGCGTGGCCCACGTATTCGTACCCGTATATCCGGGTGCGGGTCGTGACAAGCCGCATGAGGCTCGTTCTTTGAGCCGCATGAGACTCGTCACCCTGAACCGCATGAGATGTGCTGTCTCAGCCGCATAAGCCCGATTCCCCCTTCAGCCGCATAAGGCTAGGACTTCCTGAACCGTATAGGACCTTGCTCATTCCCTGAGCCGCATAGACTCGGATTCCTGAGCCGCATGGAGTCTTCCCGAGCTTTGTCTTATTATTTGTATGCGATTATTAATGTTATATTTATCTTGTAACTTCAGTATAATTTGAGTATACATTTACCCCTTATTGTATATTTTTACGCCCGTTTTATATCCTTACGCCTTTTGTCCTGAACTTGTTTGACACGATTGAAATGATAACCTGACATGACCTGATAGTGGCCCGTCGTGGCGCACTCCTGACTAGTACACTTGGCCTGATAACCTGGCATGATATATCTTGATAAGCTGTTGCGACGGCTACCTGACATGACCTGACCTGACCTGTATAATTAACCTGGACACCGTGGGCGATTGTGCTTGTACAAATAATCCAGTCCTGTCTTGCATCATGTCTAGGAGGGGACTCCTGAGTACCACGGTCAGGAGTACCTACTGAAATGGACTAGGATTAATGACTAGTATAATTTACTAGACATGAAGAGATGTTCTCCAGTTACAGGCGATCCCGTTATCCCGGCCGCAAATGTTTGGACTTGTAGCCTGCCGACGAGTAGGGCACATTTCTAGCCCACTCTTACGTGGGGCACCCACCATTGTCACTTAAATAATTGAACTCTATTGTCACTCTAATGTATTGTACTCTCTAAATTGTCACTATAATGTTCGCCTGGATAACCTGGATAGCTGCAGGGCCTGTGACTACTTGGAGCATCTCATTGCATCTTTCTAGTAACTAGGATTGTGATAACCCTAGTTAGTTAATGTAGAAAGCCGTAGGCAATGATTGGCCTGATTGCCTGGATGTAGTCTAGTCTAGTATAGTATTGTCTAGAATTGATTGATTGCAAGATTGTACCAGAAGGATTGAATGATTGTCACTCCAGATTATCACTATAATGATTGTCACTCCAGATTGTCACTATAACGATTGTACTCTATTGTCACTCTAGCGTATTGCACTCTTCATTGTCACTTTTATCATTGTACTCTCTCCTTTTCACCTTAATGATTGTCACCTATATCAATAAATGATCAGAGACTAAGTTCTGTTCAGGCGAAGGGTTACAATCTCGGTCCTTGTTTGGTTTAAGGATTGTAACCTGGCTTCCGAAATAGTACCTTCGTTTTCTCTTCATATATTGTCCAGCTATGTTTTATTTAGCACGATTCTCCAGTTCTTTTATGTCAATGATGCTTCACTTAATTATGTTCTCTGATTGGGATAAGTGTATTGGTAGTGCACAAACCTCAATCTGCGTTATTTATTGTTGTTTTCTTACATGTTGAATGCTAATAATTTGTTGGCTTTAGTTCTTAAGTGAAGCCTCCTTTGTGGCAATTGCTCTTTCTGGGGTCTGACCCAGCTGGTTTTGTATGGCCAGATACCGGAGCAGTACCAAAGGATCTCCCTGCTTTTCAGCCCGATGGTGGTCACCAGGCGTAACCAGGGCATCGAGTGGGTTCTTTTTGTTCTCCCACTGTAATATTGTAAATTATTCTTTTGAGGTATTTAGCCGACGAGCAAGTGTTAGCTCGATTGTACTTACTTACTGTCTGCCTACGGGCTGTAACATGATTGACAAGCCCCGGGGGTTGATCATGTATGACTGAACTCTTGCTAGTCCTCACATTTTGTAACGACTAGCTTCATGATCATTCCGAATATATAATATATGGGACGCCTTACTATTGTTTATTTGGTGGTCTGACATCTTGTAACTATTATTAGTTGGTTGAGATTGAGACAATAGGCTATTTTATGACCTTAAGAGACTGATGGATTGTAGTAAAATCCTCACATATCTAGACAGCCGTGACCGTATAGCAGTGTGGATTCCATTCCGTTATACGTAGCTGGCTATGTCTGCCCCCGCTCTCCAGTATTCTGGTTCTGGGGCGTGACATAGAGCCTAGCCATATGATTAGGATGTTTAAATTAGTACATTTTAGCCTAGAGGGTATTTTGGTCATTTTAGGATTTAATTGAATTATTTATGATTTATTGGAATTTGTGTGATTTTAATTATTATTTAAATAAGTGCTATGTGCTATGATGGGTTTTAGCCTAGTGAAGCCTAACCTAGAAGCTTAGACTTAACCCATGGGCTAAGTAGGATGGTTAACTTAAGTTGAGGGTAGAAATTATCAAGTTAGAAATCAAATGGGAGTTTTAGTCATGAGAATTGATTTTTGAGAATGGGCCCTTAGAAACGTAGATGTAACTTGACTTAGAGAGGGAGGTCCATGGCCCAACTAACTAAAACCTCACCCTAGCATTTATGACAGCCACCTAGGGATCCACACTCCTATTTAATGTCTTCTCAAACTTAGGGCTAGCCTCCATAGAAAAATAGCAAGTTAAAAATAGAGGTAAAACCCTTTCTTCCCCAATCCATAACTCCTCCATTTCAACTCCTTTTTCTTCCTAATTTCTTGCAATAGATTCTAATCTCTGTGTTTTTGATGACTATGGTGAGAAATTCCAGGGAAGGGGCAATTTGGAGAGTTTTTGCTAACAAGGAGAAACCTCCCTTTTGGAGCTTTTCTTTGGAATTTTAACATATAGGTAAATCCCTATTCTCTCCACCAAATTTTAATTTTTTTTGCATGGTTAGGAAGCCCTAGGTGTCCTCTCTCTGTTGGTATAGGTTTTGCAAAATTTTGTGTCTGTTTCGTGTCCGTATCGGACACCTATCCAATAGGAAACCTAGGTGTTTGTAGAAATGCCACATAGGATTTAATTTTCGTATTTTTGAAATGTGATTGCATAGATCTGTAGATCTTCATATGTGTATTAACTTTTGTGAAGGGTGTTTGGTGTTTCGTGTCGGTTTGTGTCATGTTTTTGTCCTTGGACACGTTGCACGAGCCACACACCTGTGTTATGTCTATCGGGGGCTAGAACACGAGACATAGGACACGTCGTGTCCTAATTTTTGGGGTGAACCATGGGGCATTGTCTGCGACCACACTCCCAAAATTTGGGAGTGTCTCGTGGACTGTGCACGGAGCTTTTAAGCTCGCACGGGTTGCGCGCTGTCGCGCACGGGTTGCTGTGCGAGTGCACATACACCACTGATACGCGTATCGTATCGTATCTGTGGGACTCGTGGACACGGTGTAGTGTGTGTCAGACCTAGGTCTATCCTAGGTGAACCCTTGGACACGAGCACGTGCCGTGTTGTGTCGTGTGTCGCGTGTGGGATACACGTGCACGCGTGCACGACGATTGTGGTGCACTCTTTGGGTCTGTGTTTGTGCAATTGATTGGGACACGTTTCGTGTCCAATTTTTGGATACGAGGACACTCTCTTATACCCTCACATGTATGTCCTTAATTACCAACCCTTTGTTTGTTAATTAGATGTGATTTGAATTCGAATTTTCGAATTCCCTGTATAGCACTGATACCCTTTTTGGCTGAATGTGTATTTCTAAATTTCGATTTCATTTTCTTCCTTCCTTGTGATATTAACTGTTAATTTGGCTCACCCACATAATTGTTAACTAACAGTTAGTTGTTAGACTAGTTTTGATTTTGTTTTTGCAATGGGATTGGTTTGTGAGTTGGACTGTTATGTGTTGAATGATATAATACATATACATGTTCTTCAAATTCTGATTTAAATTCCAGTTTTTAAACTAAAATTGATGTTCAAATTACAGGTTAGATTCATGCATACATGTGTAGTCACATTACTAGAATGTTGGTTTGTAATGTGTTAGAAAACAAGGTGGGAATTCGAATAAAAGTTGCTAACTGTCAAGTTGATTGCATGACTGAACTGTCAAGTTGTTTGGGTTTACAAATTGTTTTTTTTTAACTGTCAACTGATATGGTCACAGTTCTTTAAAACCCTGAGGGTACGGGCTAATACTCCTACCTATGTGAATGCTCTTTTTAAACTGAAATCTGATAGTTAGTTGGTTAACTCGAGTAATGAGTCACACATGAACCTGAGTTCAAGGTTTGTTACTATATTGAATATTAACTCAGTTTTGAACTTATGATTGTGTAGAGATAATGCTAACTGATTTTCAATGTATATTGATATGTTAATTCATCACACATTGTACTCTAACTCACACTCACATGAGCAACTATCACTCAAATACTTGAACTCTAGAACCTGAGAAGGGTATTGACACACAGACACAACTGAAACTGTGGTTCACACAAGAACCTGAGAGCTCCTTCACACACATGGACACTCTTCACTAATCTGAACTATTTCCTGATAACTCCCCACTATTTTACACAAATCTGTCATACACTAAACTTTCACACACATGGTTTATAGTTATATATGTATATACTCATATATGTGGGCTGATTTGAGATGGTTTGAGGGACAATCAATAGGAGTTAAATTGAGTTTGGGGTTAGGAAAATCATTGAATTGTTCTTTTTGTATATTGATTGGGTTTTCTTTCTATCCTTGTCCAGAAAACTGAAACTGATGTACATTCCTTTTATCCTTACATTCTCATAGCACACATTTGATCTCCTAATTGCAATCACACATGCATATTCTAAAACAGTTCACTCTTCACACAAAGAAGCTCTCATATCACACACACATATGAGAACATCTCACACCCTCATATTGTCTCTCATGTCCTCACAGCCCACACATATACATGTGACACCCTTTTATCTCTCACAACACACACATATACACAACACACACACACATTACTTTTCTCCTTTCTATATACTTATGCATATATATTAATGTGTGTATACCTATACATGTAATATATATATATATATATATATATAGGGTAATGTATATCTATATGTATACATGTATTAGACCTATATCTATATGTATGTACATATTGTGATGTGCCTAGACCTGTGTATAGGTATATGGGTAACCTAATGCTAGTGTATTCTATGATTGTGTTAGATAACATATCACATGAGTAGTATTTTTAGATGTAGATAATGTTATGTATGGATTAGCCTATAGGCATGATATAGCCTATGGCCTGTGTATGTCTGTTTGACTAGAGAGTCTAGATTAGACTTGTTTAGCCTTGTTTAGACTAGTTTGGGCTAGTTAGACCTAGAATGACTTGTTTGACCTAAGTTTGACTTCTTGGTTGACCAGAGTTGACCATTGGCCTAGTTTGACCTAGACTCATGTAGATGCATTGTAGCAGTCTATTTTCTTATTTTAGACTTGTTGTGACTTGTACTGTTCTATAGGAGACAGACACCACTCCTCGGACAGTATATTCTCTTCAGACACTCAGGAGATCAGGCGAGTACATTCTCTGACCGTTTCATACTTGTCTGGATTTATATTCTTGCTCTAGATTACTGTACTTGATGCTGACACGATCATTATCACGGATTGGTACTATATGAATCTTCTTCAGAGAAGTTATCTCCTTGTATTCACTAAATACATATTGTGATGTGCGTTTCACTTACATATTGTATTTATTGAATACCCTTATCATTGTACACTCATTGTGCATATTGTACTCTCATTATCATATTGAGCTATTGTATAAGCCATTGTACAAGCCATTGTATAAGCCATTGTATAAGGTAACGTAACTGAATTGGATCCTTGTGTATTGATTGGGGGAGGGAGAGTAGAAGTGGTTATGTGATCAATCCTATTGTATAAGAAATTTTATATGTCCATTGTACACCCACGTACAAAGGAGTCCCATTTTATTGTATAACCTAACCCGTTTACATAATCATATTGTGCTCTAAATCACATATTTCTTACAGTTCTTACTTATCATATATAGATATTTTCCATTATCAAATCTCTGCTGTTTTCATATACATTCTTCTTTCAGCGTTTCATGTACCTTACTCTATTGCATGCTTTATATTTCCTAACTTGATATGAACTGCATGAGATGTTTTGTGCTCGCTCCTGTCCTGACTGGACCTGTTGAAAATATTACAGAGGATGAGGATGAGGCCTGTATAGACACCTTCTATGGGACAGCTGTAGATGGCTCGTGTGACCCAGATTTCCAGCCTGATCCACTAGCTTAGAGACTGAGGCTCCCTAGTCTAGGTTTACTATTTCTGTCATTTGAGATCTAGATTGTATATATTCTTTCATATTTAGTAGTTGGGACTTGTATTCTGGATGTTGTTGAGATGTTATCTTAGACACTTAGACTCTCTGGTTGTCATGTATATTCTTTCATTCCAGTATTTTATCTATCTATCTTTTTATTTTACCATTCTGCCTTAGATGTGATTGAGACTGTATATTGCTATGTCACCTCCATTCAGAGTGTATATACTGTACAGGTACCTTTATATTGTTAGATGATTGACCTAGGACAGCGTTCTACCGCCGACACTACGGCGTAGGCTGGGCGTTGTTACGTTCTCGTACCCTCACAGTGGGTGCTGTCGCGCCCCGCTCCCGTAGGAGTGATCGTCCTCTCTAAGGCGTGATGCCGCACGGGCCTAGGTTGCGCCCGTGCAAGGCCAAGTCCAGAAACGACCGATATTACAAATCGCTCAAGCTCTCTCTCTCTCTCTGAAACATAAAAGGTGTGCCAAGTGGCTTACAACATAGAATGATTTATGGCGATGTTCCGATACATTATGTCCTGTATAGGGTGCTTCAGCTTCTTGCAACGCTCCAAGGCTCCAGAGATAGCTCCGCGCCTTAGCGCGTTCGATGGAAGCTCCGCACCCGCCGGCGTCTCCTGCATCCTGCAAGCAGACTGTGGGGTTATCAGTACATTGTTATGCACTGGTGGGGAGGCTAGCTCGCCCACAATGCTATCATTACCGAACACGTTCTATTTACTTTTGTGCATCTCTATCATTCATTGTCTTTCTAATCTTGCCTTAGGATCAATTTCATGGCATATTACATAGCCTACCTCGTGTTGCCAAGCATGGAAATACATACATAACTTATCCATACTTACCGTCCGACCTTCCCTGTTCAATGTAAACCAAGTTAGTCAACAATTCATATATTTCAACTTAACATGATTCACATAAACATTTTAGTGCCAAGGGCGTGTTCCTGTCTTAGATTTTAACGCATCGTAGGCATGTTTCCAAGTTCATTAGCACGAAGTACTCCTTATCATTTGGTGCATTACATTTCAAGCCTATACATAAGGCGCTTCATTCAATTAACTTTAGACTACTTTGATTTCAATGCAAAGGCTTGCACGTGGATTGCCACCAGAAAAGCCCACTTAACTCTATATGCACCGGTCGCTGGCACCACAAGCCATTTTGGACATCCAAGCCGTTGTATTTCTCAACCAACGTAGGGTGTGGGCTGGCACACACCCCGTTAGTCTCTTAAAAATACTGCTGCACTTACGTCCCCTGGATGGCCAAGTCCACACCCAGGCAGCCCGTAAGCCCCTTTTGATTCCGCCTAGGCCGGCATATCCCCCCTTTGATCATGCCGCGGAATCCCTTTTCTTTACGGTCACAGTATTCGCCACCCCTCGCTCGTGCCGTTTGTCCACGACCATTTCGTATTAACTTGTCATAGGCTAACCCATAGCCACAATGCGTTATCGACCAGGTTGGCGTCCGTGCAGCGCGGGTAGCGAGCTCCGTTACACGTGCCCGTCACATCTGTCGCTAACCATTCCTTTCCTTCTTATCTTTTATTCATTTCTTAATTTCTTTCTTTCACTTGTCCATTCGTTCATTGATTCAATTTCGTTGATTCATTCATTCACTTGTTTTATTCGTTCATTCTTCATCTATACATTATGCAACTTCCCGTACGGGAGTCGCCTTGGCGACCCATCGGTCCCATAGCCTTTCAATGTTGCTAAACTCTACTCGGAGCGACTATGTTGATAGTCTTCCCGTTTTATTGTTCTAAACCATTCATTGTTTCATTGTTGAACGCATAAGGGACTTGAACGTAAGCTTGTGCCTTAGCACGAGCGTAGAGCGCGGTGCGAGAGTTCTCGTATTTTCCATGTTCTTTTCCACATTCTATACAAGCATACAAGATGGGATTATTCCCTTAGCTAGGTGCGTTGAGTCATTTATTAGCATGTGCGGGGTTATCGCCTAGCGATTCTCGTGATAGTGTCCGCATTGTTATGTGTCTAGGCTAAGCAAAGACGGGTTCATCGGAGCCACCCACCTTAGCGATGTTCGCATCGGCCGAGCGATACTCCGAGCGCGCCTTTGAAAGTCTAAGTCTGGATTCATCTTGACGGGCCAATGTAAGTCTTGCATCGATTCTTCATCAGGTCGATGCCAACTCTTCGGGTCGACGGCTCGTTTGAGTCGTTGCACTTGCCGTTTGAATCGGCGTTCCGCTAGGGCGGAGCGGATCATTACATAATACACCACTCAAAACAAGTCTCGTCCTCGAGACTTCCTGAGTGCAGGTCATCATACCATTCCTTAACTCGCGTCGTCGTGTTTCTTAGGCAATCCCTATCGAACGGCTCTATCGTTCTTTGGCACCGAACTATACTCGATACCTTTCCAAGTTCCGTGTCGCATACGTTTGGTAGATTTTTATTGAGTAACTTTTCATTCATTTTAAAGTTGATGGCACTTATTCAATTCAAGTGTTTCTTCGACTCGGTTGCTTTTTTGACGTATCATGGGACTGAAACGGTCGTGCGAGGTGCGTTGAAATTCTCAAACACGAGAGTCGTAGGCTGAGGCAAACTCACTCATTCGTTCATGCGCATCTCAACACCCACTTGCAGCTGCATTCGAGTTCATCACATCGCTGAGTTTGGATCGTGCACGTATTCAAGACGTCCCTCGAATACGTACATTTCAACCAAGCTTAGCGACTAGCGAAGTCGGACAAGCTACTCATGATAGTTTTGATTTGCCGATCATTTTGCTAACTTCAATTTAAAACCGAACTCATGTGTGTATCACATATCGTTTATCTCGGTTCTCGAGATGATTCGATTCGCTTCTCAAGCGCTCTTGTCAACGAAATCAATACGATTTTTTCTTAGTGGAGTCGGCCAAGTCTAAGTAATTCCCGTCCGATTCGAGACCAAGTATTGCACTATCATCGAGTACGTCTTTCGACCAATGATTCAATTCGTTATTCCAACTTTACTTGTGCATCATCCATTCCTATCATTTCTATCGTTTGGGGCCATTCTCGTTGTCGTTTACGCACACTCCCTGTTTTTCGTCCTACTCTAAGTCTTGTTTCCCCATGTCTATCGTCCGTCCAGACGATACTGTAAATGCCATCGCACAGGTTCAATCACTCGGCATAGGGTCGTCCGCCTATCTGCTAGGTCAGCTCACAAGGTCATAGTTACAAGTCATGTCCACGGCTCATCGTGCAAGGTCGTTGCACGGCGCTCGCCCCAAATCCTATGGTCAAACCATTTGTTCGTTTGTACGGGAGTTTCTACCCAAGCTCGCGTCACTCAAATTTCTAAACATCGAGCACGATCACCTATTCGTATTAATGCATTCGTTGTGCGTATTCGAATCCATTCAAATCACCAACTCTAACCAATTCGTGTATTCGATCACGAGGTCGTCTAGCTTTGATAATATGTTGCGTCCCAATCTCATGCGAGTCCGATTATCCACGGTGGTTCATGAATCACCATGCAGCACTCCCGCGGAATAATCATTCTCATCGGGGCGTAACTCTTGCTTGCGTCTAGACTAATTCGTTCTCGATACGCGGATTGGACCTACGCAATCCTCAAATTCAACCGTCACGCACGCTAAGTCATTCTCGAGTCCACCTTCGCATCAAACCACAAGTCGAAGTAATCAGATTGCCACGCCATCCAAGTTCAATCACTCCCGCCGTATGAATCACCATATCAGCGCTCACGCGGAGTGATCGTCCTAATCCGGCGCGACGCAAGTGCGAGGCTGGAGTTGCGCTCGCATAAGACAAGAACGTCAACGTTGTGGTTGTCAATGAAGCAAATCCAAGCATTTCATTTTCTATCCAAGCCAAGCTCGATAGTCCATTTATATTTCGTTCAACTAGAAAATCCTCGAGCCAAATCTATCTTTTCCTCGACACATTTTTAACATTTCAAGTATAGCGTCCAACGGAACAATGGCATTTGCACGACCGTCATTCGCCGAGTCAGAGTGCCCCCGAGTTATCGTATATCGATCTTTGATACGCCTCAATACCATCGACGATATGCGTAACCTGACGATCTTCCTTTGCAACCAATTTCGAGTCGTACGACTGATGCTATTGTCCGAGTTGGATAATCCACAATTTCCTCGATATTCAAGATCAAGTTCGATCGCTATTCCTCAAGCTCGTTTCAAGGTCATTGTTCAAAACTCAAGTCATATTTCATTTGAATCAATCCCAAATCGTACGCGCGATCCTCTAAGTTTCCTCGATCAAGACCATTCACTTTCATTCATCGTTCCGAATCATTTTCTAACATGCATTGCCCATTCACAAGTTGTCCGAACGACATCTCGTTCGGGACATTCAAAGTCACGATCAACTAAGCGTGACGCGTTCTAAGGCTTTGCGCGATCGCATCGCCTCGTCGACATACCCGTTCTATCCGTATATCTTGTAGTCTCGCTCGAACAATTTCTATAATGTCCATACACCACTCAGGGTTCGAGCCATTCGACTAGTCATCGACACTCGCTCTTTTTCTTCTTCGAAGCTATCACATACACCACTCGGATTCAAGCCATACGATCTAGTCCTCAATCACGTTCGCGTCATGCGCTAAGACATTCTTCAGATTCGTTCGACGAATCTCTAGCGTAATCGCTCACGTCGCCTCGACGTACTAAGTCGTTCGCATTAATCCTCAAAATCCAAGCCAATCTTTCGTGCACGCCTAAGCGTTAGTTTGATAGCGTTCCTATCGATATACACTCTAAGTGTATCTCCGTTCCCGACCGAGCGGTACTTGATATCGCTCGCAACTTGATTGCACCAGAAGTCGAGGTGCGCGACACGCGGACTAAGTTGTGCCGCATAACCATCCCGTGCGGGCTATATTCAAGTGTACACGCTCAGTTGCTAATGCCGACGTAGGACTATTTGGGCATGAACGCGACTTGCTAACATAGCATGTGTTCTCTTATCGAGTCATGTTTAACATCGTTCGGCACAAAGGCCTTCGCCTATCGATCCCGTTCAACCGAGTACTTGTACGAGCTTTTGAAAATATTAGACTTATTGTATGGAACATCCCAAGGCACAAAGAGAGAGAGCGTACACTTCTTTTATTTCCAAACGAGCTTTCAAAACTGAGAGAATCGAAATGAAGTCCAAGGACGTAAATCCGGGCTCTGATACCAATCTGTCATGCCCCGCTCCCGTAGGAGCGATCGTCCTCGCTAAGGCGTGATGCCGCACGGGCCTAGGTTGCGCCCGTGCAAGGCCAAGTCCAGAAATGGCCGATATTACAAATCGTTCAAGCTCTCTCTCTCTCTGAAACATAAAAGGCGTACCAAGTGGCTTACAACATGGAATGATTCATGGCGATGTTCCGATATATTATGTCCTGTATAGGGTGCTTCAGCTTCTTGTAACGCTCCAAGGCTCCAGAGATAGCTCCGCGCCTTAACGCGTTCGATGGAAGCTCCACACCCACCGGCGTCTCCTGTATCCTGCAAGCAGACTGTGGGATTATCAGTATATTGTTATGCACTGGTGGGAAGGCTAGCTCGCCCGCAATGCTATCATTACCGAACACGTTCCATTTACTTTTGTGCATCTCTATCATTCATTGTCTTTCTAATCTTGCCTTAGGATCAATTTCATGGCATATTACATAGCCTATCTCGTGTTGCCAATTTCAAGTGTCGCATGGAAATACATACATAACTTACCCATACTTATCGTCCGGCCTTCCCTGTTCAATGTAAACCAAGTTAGTCAACAATTCATATATTTCAACTTAACATGATTCACATAAACATTTTAGTGCCAAGGGCGTGTTCCTGTCTTAGATTTTAACGCATCGTAGGCATGTTTTCAAGTTCATTAGCACGAAGTACTCCTTATCATTTGGTGCATTACATTTCAAGCCTATACATAAAGCGCTTCATTCAATTAACTTTAGACTACTTTGATTTCAATGCAAAGGCTTGCACGTGGATTGCCACCAGCAAAGCCCACTTAACTCTATATGCACCAGTCGCTGGCACCACAAGCCATTTTGGACATCCAAGCCGTTGTATTTCTCAACCAACGTAGGGTGTGGGCTGGCACACACCCCGTTAGTCTCTTGAAAATACTGCTGCACTTACGTCCCCTGGATGGCCAAGTCTACACCCAGGCAGCCCGTAAGCCCCTTTTGATTAAGCCTAGGCCGGCATATCCCCCCTTTGATCATGCCGCGGAATCCCTTTTCTTTACGGTCACAGCATTCGCCACCCCTCGCTCGTGCCGTTTGTCCACGACCATTTCGTATTAACTTGTCATAGGCTAACCCATAGCCACAATGCGTTATCGACCAGGTTGGCGTCCGTGCAGCACGGGTAGCGAGCCCCGTTGCACGTGCCCGTCACACATGTCACTAACCATTCCTTTCCTTCTTATCTTTTATTCATTTCTTAATTTCTTTCTTTCTCTTGTCCATTCGTTCATTGATTCAATTTCGTATTCATCCTTTCGTTGATTCATTCATTCACTTGTTTTATTCGTTCATTCTTCATCTATACATTATGTAACTTCCCGTACGGGAGTCGCCTTGGCGACCCATCGGTCCCATAGCCTTTCAATATTGCTAAACTCTACTCGGAGCGACTATGTTGATAGTCTTCCCGTTTCATTGTTGTAAACCATTCATTGTTTCATTGTTGAACGCATAAGGGACTTGAACGTAAGCTTGTGCCTTAGCACGAGCGTAGAGCGCGGTGCGAGAGTTCTCGTATTTTCCATGTTCTTTTCCATATTCTATACAAGCATACAAGATGGGATTATTCCCTTAGCTAGGTGCGTTGAGTCATTTATTAGCATGTGCGGGGTTATCGCCAAGCGATTCTCGTCATAGTGTCCGTATTGTTATGTGTCTAGGCTAAGCAAAGACGGGTTCATCGGAGCCACCCACCTTAGCGATGTTCGCATCGGCCGAGCGATACTCCGAGCGCGCCTTTGAAAGTCTAAGTCTGGATTCATCTTGACGGGCCAATGTAAGTCTTGCATCGATTCTTCATCAGGTCGATGCCAACTCTTCGGGTCGACGGCTCGTTTGAGTCGTTGCACTTGCCGTTTGAATCGGCGTTCCGCAAGGGCGGAGCGGATCATTACAGGTGCGGGTCGTGACACGTTTTTAGTGGTGGCCCATGCAGGTCGTGTCACGACCCGCACCCTGATTAGGGGCACGAGAACGTGGGTACGTCCAGCCTACGCCGCAGTGTCGGCGGTAGAACGATGTATATGTCATCTATAACATCTAACATCTAACAACAAGATATATAAACCTGTCATCTCCGTACGGAGGTATAACATAACATCTCAACTCTATATCTCAAACACAAGTCT